>JARHVA010003711.1:1655000-1867716 GCA_037957365.1 Torreya grandis
AATTTAGACATTATCACATTTTATAAACAATATGATCATGCCAAATTATACTATAAACATGCCTTGATACTTAGTCAAAATAATAATATTTTAGTACACATTATAATTAAGTTCCCTAACAATGCATTTATAAACAAGACACTGATATTTTTAAAAATGTACACAAACATATTAACATTTAGGGAAGAAAGAATTTTTATAGAATTATTCACACACATACCAAAGATAAAAATAAGGATAATTAAATATCCTAAAGTACACATGAATTAAGATAAGTAAGACCACATATAAGAGCCTAAATCATACACTAGAAAACATACTACCATGTTCTTATTCAACAAACATGATCAGAATTGAAAGCAACCATAACCTATCAAATCAATTAATGAATATAAAATCATATTATACTATTTTTGGTGTGTGAAAGTTCTCAATTTTAATCCTATCATACCCTAATGTCTCCATCTACTCCACTCTCATTGATGATGTTCTCCCTTCGTAATAGTCTGAGGGATATATCTATCCTACATCCACCATGAAATAGTAAATGTAGGTAGCCTAAATCAATATAAAATCCCTAATATATTACTATAATTATCTAAATAAACATGATCATCATGTACGTAACATGAAATTACATCTACCTCAACAATTTAATAATCATGTGAATAAGTTACATATAATTATCCATACATCATTATACAAAATCCATCTTCACCAAACTAATAATTAGACAAATAATAACCATAAAGTTCACTAATTAGTACGTAATTAAGTCTATAGAGGAATTGGTATCTAACATACTTCCCCCTAAAGTTGGTCATCTTCGTGATGACACTTATTCTAATAATAGTTCTAACATTAAACATTATTCAACAAAAAAACTATATAATATCCAAAAACAAATTAAGTAGATAAATGTGTAAATAACCTATAAAACTCATCATAATCCTCCTGATTGGAACTATATTCATAATATTAGTACCACTAGACCTTGGACTGTGACACTTCTCTATTATGATAACTAAGTTAGAAAGTGTCAATTATTCTAACTAGTTCTACTATGACCGTCTTCGGATCTAGATCTTATAATGCATTATAATCCAATACATGTGAAGGATCAGTAACGTACTTTTTAGGATACAACACATGGAAAGCATTATGCAAAAGAGATAGAGCTAAAATAAAAGTAATCCTATACACTAAACTATTTTTCACTTCAATAACCTTGAAGGGTCCTACATATCTTGGTGAAAGCTTTGTTAATTTAAGAAAATTAATCAATATTTTATGAGACTTAACCCACGTAAATAATTTTTCACCAACATACAATTGCCTTATTGTTATTTTAGATCAACATAATTTTTATATCTATCATTGACCTTAGACAATATTTTCCTAATTATCCTAACTTGGTCTTCCATGTCCACAAGAATTTTAGGTCCAAAGACTACCATGTTTTCCAATATGAATGAACTAATTGGTATTCTACACCTCCTTCCATATTATCCATTAAATAGATCCATTTTCAATGTTGATTGGTATGAGTTATTATAGGTGAACTCAACCAATCAGAGATACTCCTCCCACTTCTATTATTTATCCATGCAATATATTAGGAGATATTTTAAAAATTGTTTAACACTCTTAAATTTTCCATCTATCTCTAGATGTTATGCAGTACTAAAATTTTACTATGTGCTCAGAGAGAAATTAAAATTTAACCAAAATCTATAGATTATTCTCATATTTCAATTAGAAATAATATTTTCCAAAAATCCATGAAATTGATACACCTCTTTCATGAATCTCTTTTTAATCATTGGTGCATCATTTGTCAAATTACTTAGTATGAAGTGAGAAAACTTGGTTAATTTTTTAACTACCACCAAGATCATATCATGATGTTTCCATGATAATGAAAAACCTTGGATAAATTCCATACTAATTACCTTTAACTTATATCATTATTTATCATGATGATAAAATAATCTTACTAGATGCACATGCTCAACCTTCACATGCTTACATTCCAAACAATGAGATACAAAATATGTTGCATCATTTTTAATCCCTTTCCAAAAATAGAAAGGTCTCAACTCATCCATGATCTTAGTTACTCTTGGATATCTTGAATAAGGGGCATTTTGCAATTTCTTTAGCATCATGCTCCTCAAATAATCACTATCAAGCATGTACAACCTAACATTATACCTCAAAATACCATCAATATCAAACTTGAATCCTTTAAACATGGGATTCTAAGGATCTTCTACAAAATATTTCTTAACCTACTCATAAAATTCATATGCAAGGGAAAATTTAAGTAACTGATCATATAAAAGTACTCTTGGTAGTAGCTAAGTTTGTTTTGTAGCTTATACAACTTAGGGCATCTGTAACACTATTTTCCTTACCTTTGATATATTTAATATAAAAATCATAATCAGATTAGAATTCTAACCAATGTCTATAATGTGTGTTCAAATTCAATTAGGTAGATATATAACCTAGTCCCATGTTTTTAAACATGATCTCAAATGGTTTCCCTAATATATAACCAAACATACAAGGCATGAACTATTGCTACAAGTTATAAATCATGAGGGGCATAATTCACCTCATAAGGCTTAAGATTTCTAGACTCATATACCACAACTAAACAATCTTGCATAGGAAATCCTCCAAGTCCATCCCTATATGCATCCATTTTAATTGAGAATTGACCATTAGGATCACTAACTCTAAGCATAGGTTCCAAAGTAAGCCTCATTTTTAACTGATAGAAATATTTTTCACACTTATCTAGATAAACAAAACACTAATTTTTTTAATTGAAGATAGGTAATTAAGTTATTTATCTTTGACAAATTTGGAATAAATTTCCTATAAAAACCTGATGACCTCATAAAAATTCTCACCTCATGCATATTTTTAGGTTCTGACCATTCCATTATGGCTCTTATCTTTATTGGATAAACTAAATTTCCATTCACATAGATAATGTGTCACAAATATTTCACTTTCCTCTAGAAAAAATAACTTTTGTAAAACATACCATATAATTTGTGTTTCCAAAATTGATGTAAAACTAGTTCTATATTCTAAATATGTTCTTACCCATTCTTACAATATATGAGGATATCATCAAGGAAAACTAACAAAAAGTGGTCTAGATAATATTGGAACACACTATTCATAAGATTCATAAATACTATTGGAGCATTTGTTAACCAAAATGTAACACTATAAATTAATAGTTCTCATACCAAGTTTTAAACATTGTTGTAAGAATATCCTCATCCCATATTCTCAATTGATGATACCCTGCTCAAAGATAAATCTTGGAGAAAATTATTTCCCCTCACATATAATAAAATAAATCATCAATGTGAGGTAATAGATACCTATTATTCATTGTCTCCTTATTCAACATACTATAATCAACAAGTAGGTGAATATTGCCATGGTTATTATTGATGAACACCATTGGTGCATGCCATGGTGACACACTCAGGTCAAATCAACAATTTCAATAAAAACTCATATAGTTGAGATTTCAAATTAATAAATTATATAGGTTTCATAATGTATAGTGTCTTGGAGTATGGTTTATATCTAAGTATTATTTCAATAGATAAATAAAAATCATATTTGGATGGTAATCCTATAAATTCCTCTAAAAATAAATATTAAATGTTCCTAATAAAAGGATAATACTAAACAAATAATGCATTAGATTCCTCCATCTCATTTATTTTAAAAATAAATGCCTGGCATCCATTTATCTAAGCCTTCTTGATTTGAAATGCATAAATTTACCAAAGATTCAATTCTCTTTTCTCACCTTGAATTTGTGTTTGATTTCAAAAATCATCTTGACACATTAACTTCTTGAGATAAAAATCAACCTTCGATTTATGGACAATAATCCAACTTACTCCTATGATAAAATCATATGACCATATTGGTGTAATATACAAATACACTATTGTAATGAATTTAAGCAACTAGATCTCATCTTCCACTAGACATTTCTCAACCTTAACCTTTGATTCATTCCCATACTATAATAACCATGCATTTTCCATAATCCAAGATTTTATATACAAATTATTATGAAATCTAAGAGAAACAAAACATTAATAAGAATAAAAATTAAAACTTGATGATAAAAAAATATCTATCAATTTAATAGGAGAAGCTTGCAATTCATCTTAATAATTGTCAACAACTACTTGAATCCTCTACTAAAAAGTTCCATGTTATGAAGAAGAACCCTTGTTTTTACTATCTAACTTAATTATAGTACACTCTCTACCATAATGATCACATCCAAATATGAATCATCAACTAGGTGGTCATCTTTTATCTAACTACTAGTTTACCTTGAAACCACCATTAAAACTATTTCAAGGTTTCCTATTTCTTTAGCTACCATTAAACTTAGAATTATAGTTCTTAAAATGGTTCTTGGAGTCTCTAATCCTCTAATTATTATTTTTGAAAGTAATTTTAGGACCTCCAAATTTCTTCTTGAATTTATGTTTGGCATGAGAAAGATATTTCATCTTCCACTCTAACTTAACCACCTACTTGAAGACCAGATCCATGGTAGATGGAACATGCACATCCACCTCACAAATAATGTGGTGTTTTAATCCCATAATTAAATTCTTGATTCAAATCGTCTCATCCACCTAATATTTTAAAACATACTTTTAGAGGTTAGTGAATTGATCCTAGTATTCAGTCACAAAAAGGTCTCCTTAAGGTTTTAAAAATTTGTCAGCTTTTGATCAAATATAACTATGGAAGCCATTGTGACCTAAACAATGCCATGAATTACTCCAAGTGGTGGTGGTAGATTTGAGGTTCACCTTGAGATTATTATTTTAAAACCATGTCGATGCTTATCTAAAAAGATGACATTCTCCCCAAACTAGTTTGGTGAGTTAAAAAGTTATTTCAAATCCCAAAATAATTCTCTATTTATGTTAGCCACACTTCAGCTCCATCTCTTAAAATGGTTCAATCAAACTTGAATGGATTCACATTTTTCATATCCCATGCCATATTTCTAGCTACTCGATTTTTCTCATAATTTGTCACTTCCTCATCCTTGTGATCTTGAGGATTTTCCTATTCAATAAGATGTTCTTTAGGTTCTTATTAAATATTATCTTTAACATGCCCATGTAATTCCTATTAGAAAGTAGTGATTCAGTCCTTAGTTTCATGTATGGGTACAAGGATCTGATCTAGATTTACATCTTGATCAGTGGAAAATTGATTTGGATCAACTTGAGGGTTGGTATTTAAAGTACCCTCACCTACAAGTCTAGTACACACCATTATTTTTCATTGCTAATAAGATGATATGTTTGCATTAGTAGACTCATTAAGTCCTATAGTTTGAGCCTCTAATATGATACCATAATGTAATAACCCCATTGGGTTATTCTATAATAAAGTAATTATTAAAAAAAATTTACACTAATTCAATTATAGAATTCCATCGCACTAAAAACATACATAGTGATATTTAACTAAATACATTAGTTTAAGCTAACCATTAACAAGGTCAAAAGCTAATCTATTTAGATAATGATCATAAGAATTGAATACAATTCTAAATATGGAAAATAATATTACATTTATTTCATAAAATTATAATTACAAATTCATCTAGAGCTAATACAATGTTACAACCAACTAATGTAATGGTATATATAATAATAGAGTATAGTTTCAACATAATAAAAGTTCTAATAATTATTTATAATGATATAATTATCTATGGAGCATGTGAGTGTCATCGAATATGAATCATACAAAATTAATCATGAGTGTAGTCACTAGAGAAGTAATGTTGAAGGAAGGGAGAGCATCATCCATGTGCTTTTCCTCACCAAACATGGACCGTCAATCTCTCATGCAATCTCCCAATAATGGAATGACCCTCCCTTCATGGATGGGTCAATAATGATGGTATATGAATCAAGAGTGAAAATTAGAACCTGTGTATTATAACATCAATATTACATGAAATATATCATAAAGAAACCAATTCTAACATGATATCATACAAAGTTTGTAATATAAATCAAATATATGAAATGAGAATGTTTAAACATAAACACTACTTTGGCCAAATTTTTCTTATAGTTATCTGATCTCAATGATCGATCAATTTCATAGACACCATTTAATTAGATTACACCTTATCTTCATATTAGTGACACTAATTAATTAAACAAAATTTGTCTCACTCACTTATATAGGGTCATTAATAGTAAATTAGTTTATATATTTAATAATATCAAAACCAATAGACTTTATAATTAATTTTCCATACTAACAACTATAATATGTGGTAATATAGAGAAGTCTCTTATACATGCATTCATTATATCAAATGTAATAATATAATTTCCAAACTTTAATTTATTTATCATAATAAAATTAGATATATAAATATATTTGAAACCATCAACCCATTCAAGTAAAACTAACATCATAATAATCAAACCATCTAATTAAGATTTTATATCAAAACATCAAGTTACCAAATTCTTTACTTTAATCTTTTCACTTATTGGTATTCATCCATCTTACACTATTTACTATCTTATTAGTTTACAGCTATATTCTTATAGTACATTAATAAGCTTATTGAAATACTAACAAACATTAATATGGTTTGTATTTATTCTCAAATATTGTATAACTAGAAGTTACTTCAACCTATTATACATACATTTAAGTTTAGCCTTGATAAATCAAGTAAGGAAATGCATCCATATTTCTTTCCTATATCATATAATATATTTTAGTCATCAAATAAAGCATGCATGCATGTATACCTTATAATGTAAAATAGACTAGTATTTTTTTCATAATTTGAGAGTATCACATATATGTAGATGCATATACAAACACATCATTGCATTGATTCCTCTTCTAATTATAAACATAGAATAAACTACCATGATTTGGATTTTATCTATTTAATAAAGCCAAACAATCCACGTTTGAATGTCAAATATATGCAGTAATAAAATAATGCATCCATAAATATAATTATGTATATATGTATGTATACTTACATATACATACATACATAGAGATACATACATACATATATACATATATATTTATAAATTCACACACACACACACACACACACACACACACACACACACACACACACACACACACACACACACACACACACACACACACACACGCACGCACGCACCCGTACGCACGCACGCGCACGCACGCACGCGCACGCACACACACACACAACACACACACACACACACACACACACACACACACACACACACACACACACACACACACACACACACACACACACACACACACACACACACACACACACACACACACACACACACACACACACACACACACACACACAAAAAAAAAAAAAAAAACACACACACACACACACACACACACACACACACACACACACACACACACACACACACACACACTCACCCACACACACTCACACACACACACACACACACACACACACACACACACACACACACACACAAATAGATTTAAATATATGGAATGATACTCACACACACACACACACACACACACACACACACACACACACACACACACACACACACACACACACACACACACACACACACACACACACACACACACACAAATAGATTTAAATATATGGAATGATATATTTCAAAGGCACACATTCCTATATTGTCACATCCAGAAATATAACAACATAGTTGAATATAAAGTGGGTATATATATGTTTATAATTTTATAGATTTTAAGATCTCAACCTATGTCTGCTCAATATAAAAGTATCACATACATCAATTTTACACAATATCTTGATTTTTCTATAAATTTTGCGTATTTATTCACTCATACTAAAACAAGTGACTCTAAAATAAATATATAGATAATAATCGTTCATATAATAACCACTAACTCAAATTTCTAGGCCTTAGGTATAATATAAATTCAATCCTATATGTAAAGAGAAGATCCCCATACTTTTTCAATGTATGCTCATTATTAATATGTAAATAAATAGATATAAGAATGTCATCAGGTCATTCACCAATTAGAATTTCCATATGGTTTGAACTCATTAATTCACAATATAAACAAATTTATATTTGTAAAGAAAATGACCCTATATCTTTTCATAGTAACTATATAAATAGATATATGTACATTACAAGTCATGGAAAACTCATCAAAATCAGTAAATAAATATGAATATAACTATTTATATTTGTACATGATGAGATTATTTATATACTTAAGCAAACATATAGTTATTATGTTATCTACTCATAATACAAATTCTTTTCAATTGAGGCAACTTTAAAAAAACCACCAAACATAGTCAAGGTTGTAAAATCATTTAATCTTGTATTATTATTTTTATCCAATACTAATAAAACACATATTTGTGCCCTAGTCTAGGTATTTCATTATAAATGTTTATACCTAATTTAACATACAACCAAGCTGATACTTGCGTATAAAGAAAGGAATAACTTAAAACTATTTTTTAAAGTTTGAGTTTAAATATAATACTCAATATTCCCCTAACCTGGGTTAACATTATAAAAGCAAGAATAAATAAAACCATCCTAGTCTATATATTTATATATTGAATAAAATGGCTCAATATATAGTTAAATAAATTGAGTCATAGTCAGAATAGGGTCTAAATGAATATACGTAGCTAAAAACTAAATATACCCTTTAGAATTTACCTAGGGTTTTATTTTTTCCCTAAAATACACAAAAAATCCACATTATATCTCATTATTTTATATTTTGGAAATTAATCTAGACCATTTAGCCATTTGTACTAGGGTTTTAAAGTCATATACCTAACTTTGTGGATGGTCAAGCCATCTCTAGTGTTAGGTATATAACCCTAGTCTTTCTACAAATTCAATAATAATGAAAAATGAAAAACCCTTATCCATATAATATTTACCAAGTTCATTCATTTAACTCATATAGAATAATTATGAATTTAACCAACAAACCAACTTGGTAAAGAATTCATGGCTATGTGAAATCTATATTACTCTTTTCAAAACTTAATCAAAGCCCTTCTTCTTCCTCTTTATTTTTCCTCCTTCATCTGTCATGTACCCCCAGGAATATATTTCTTCCTCTTATATTTTCCTACATGATATGTGTTGAGGGAAACATACCCCCATGCCTGAAACATGGAGACCTTTGTGTTAAAATAATACAAATTTATACTTTAAAATTGAATTTCACTTGATCAAAGAATAATTAACATGTTTTACACATTATCTATATTTTAAGATCATACACACAATGACTTAGTTTGTTTATTTATTCATGGCCCTAGTTTAAATTGGCCTAATGTTGGTAGCATCTACTCTTCATGTTTCAAAATGTAGCTTTCTTTAAATGGGCCATGCCTAGATTTTTACAATTTAATACCAACTTGGGATTTTACTAGCCTTTCATCTCTTAAAATTAAAGTTAAATCCATGTTTAAAGCTTATTTAATCCCTCCTCTAAGAAACCCTAACACATGTTCTTTGGACCAATTCAAAAATAACAGGAAGAAAAATTGTTGGAAACACTTTAAAAATGTTAAGGACTTAAAGTTAATTTTTATACTAAGGCTAAGTCATGTTTTTTATCATGACCAAACCTTACTTAAAAAATTATAAGCTTGTTCCCTTTTAAGTCCCAAGCCCCTTTGTTCCATTTTATTTTAACATGGTATAACCTTCTACATGTAGTGTCCTTTTTATATGTTATTAACTTAGACTAATGTCTTAGTCCTAAGGCCTTATTCATGTTTATCAACATAGACAAGACTTTAGTCCTAGGACGTTATCATAAGTTATTTATGTCTCTAATTCTTAATGTAAAACATGTGCTTATTTTTAGGATCAATGACCCACATGTTGGGACCAACATCTCTCTAATTTTGAAAATTGAGGCCCTTGAGATGTCTTAGAACATTGTCATTAAAAACCTTGTTGTGCTCGTAGATTTTTGTATAATTTGAAGATCATCCACTATTATAGGATAACATATTGTGTGTATAATTAAGCTTGGGTGTGGATAATTTTGATAATGGTTTACCCTATTTTATGAGAGATGCAGGTTCCATGGAAAAAACATTAGTTTTTACTAGGCAAAGAATCCACCAAAGCTCTACTGGCCTTTGGTTTATAAAATTTAATCCTGGACCCCCTCTAATAGAACCCTAAGTTCAAAACCCTTTGATTTGAATTCATATTTAATAGGAGTAAATTGGTGGGAATGTTAAACACTTAAGTTACTTAAGTCTAATTTTATATTAAATCTTGGTCACATTTATTAGCATCAACTAAAACTTAATAAAAAATTAGACCTAAGTCCTTGTATTTTCCTCTTAAACATCTTTGTTTATTCTAGCCTTGATTGAAATTGTTTTATGGGGTCCCTTTTTGTTTCCTATCTGAGCCCCTTTAAAACTAAAGTTTAGCCTAATTTTTAATCCTAAGACGCCCTTCATATTTATTAATATGAATAGGGCCTTATAATTAAAACTTATCCAATGTTTTTATTAACCTCAGGTCCAAACTTAGTTTTCTCCTTAAAAGCAAAAGTAATGAGACTCACTTCATTAGAGGATCTGATGTAATGGAATCAGATGAATGTAGATCTAATTAAGCTTGGGTGTGGATAATTTTGATAATGGTTTACCCTATTTTATGAGAGATGCAGGTTCCATGGAAAAAACATTAGTTTTTACTAGGCAAATAATCCACCAAAGCTCTACTGGCCTTTGGTTTATAAAATTTAATCTTGGACCCCCTCTAATAGAACCCTAAGTTCAAAACCCTTTGATTTGAATTCATATTTAATAGGAGTAAATTGGTGGGAATGTTAAACACTTAAGTTACTTAAGTCTAATTTTATATTAAATCTTGGTCACATTTATTAGCATCAACTAAAACTTAATAAAAAATTAGACCTAAGTCCTTGTATTTTCCTCTTAAACATCTTTGTTTATTCTAGCCTTGATTGAAATTGTTTTATGGGGTCCCTTTTTGTTTCCTATCTGAGCCCCTTTAAAACTAAAGTTTAGCCTAATTTTTAATCCTAAGACGCCCTTCATATTTATTAATATGAATAGGGCCTTATAATTAAAACTTATCCAATGTTTTTATTAACCTCAGGTCCAAACTTAGTTTTCTCCTTAAAAGCAAAAGTAATGAGACTCACTTCATTAGAGGATCTGATGTAATGGAATCAGACGAATGTAGATCTAATGATCTTCACTTCATCATAGGATTTGATCTAATGACCTAAGTCAAAGATTGAAAAGTTAGAGCCTCATGAAGATGGAAAGTGGCAATCTCTTTCACCCAACTTCATCATCAGAAGGTCCCACTTATTAAATATAACCAATATTGTGAGACTACTCAGATCTTGATCTAATGGTCCTCACTTCTTAGGCTAAAATATAGCACATTGAATCCAAGATCTTAGGAAGCTTCATGAGGATGCCATGTGGCACCCTCACATTAGACCATAAGAACTACATGGATTTAAATTTGACACTCTCATTCACATCACTCGATGACCATGTGAACATATATAATGTTAGTGAGACCATCAAATTTAGAATAGTCCAAATTTTTGCCTAAACAAAGCGGTCATATTTTGAATATTTTAATGGGTTTCACAATGATATTTCAACTGAGCTTAAAACTAAGCATTTAGCCTAAGTCTTTAATTAACCCAGAAGGCTAACTTAAACCCAATGAATATTTTAGGATCCTATAAACTTTAATTAGTTATACAAACTTGATCTAATAGAGTGAGATCCTCAAGTAGAACCTAGGAAGCCCAAGAACTTGACACATGAAAAGTGCCCAAAAATTGGAGATTGATGGTATGAAAGTATGCGAAGTAGAAAAATTACAATGATTCATACTTATGGTAACCAATGGGGTAAAAAACCTAAGATTATGATCAATAGTTCACACTTTATCCTTGGATCTTGATCTAATAAAGCAAAAGTAAAGGTAAAATTCAAAGGCTAACAACTAGTTTTCCTTGGGACAGTAATGAAAAATGGCACAAAAAGATGCCAAATGGATGCCATGTAGGATCAACATAAGTAAAATATGATAAAACTTAGATTTTATCCATCAAGAAATATAAAGTTATAAAGGCAAGTCTCAATCAGATCTAAAGACAAGAATAAGACCAAAGTCCAAATCACTTGTACCATTAAAGCTCCTAGAAAACCTAAAAAATTGCATAAAATAGGAAGATTGTGAATGTTTGAATCATAGTTTAACATGAAAAATAATTCTAAGTGTGAGAAGAAGAATCCAAACACTTTTGAAGATTTGGTGCTATGTATTTTGAAAAGTTAAAAAACAATGGTAGTAGGTAGAAATAATAGATAAAAGAGGTTGAGTTTTACTTGTCTATAAATCATCTGGGTAGGGTTTCCAAGGACACAAAGTTGGAAATCATGGCATTGAATAATAGGCATAAGAACTGGTCCGATATCTTCTTTTCCATAAAAGAGATGTATCCCCTCCTTCAAAATGAAAGGAGAATAGAGGAATTCAACACCATATACCAGGACTTGGTTACTGTGAAATTAGTTAGTCCTCATCATGCAATTGTTAAACTTAAGGTACTTCATTGTATTGACATGCTTACTCCACTTTTTATTGATTATAGAGTGGATGATGATTGTATTGTGTGTGATGGAACATCTACAAGGATTGATTATGTTTCCCCTATAGCCTTTGAGGGTTACTACAAACTTCCATGATCCCATTTTGATTTTCTCTCAATCAAGAATTGCATCACTTAAAATGACCTTGACACCATCCTAAGACCATGGCTCAACCAGGGAAACCATATATTTAGATATTTATAAGGAATAATTCTAATTTCCTAGCTTAGGGAAGGAATTAAGGTTGTCATGACTTTGTTAAATAAGATTTCTAGGGCTTCCATAACCACTTATGTCAATCCCACTTGGGTTTCCTATGTGCATTTCATTATAAATCAACAACTCATTCCTCATTGGGAAACATGATAATAATCCATCTAGGTCATTAATTTTTAGCCATTAAGAGGAAGACTAGCAAGAAATTATTTATGATTTCCTATTTTCTTGATGCTTGGATTTCTTCCACCCAATTCCATCACATCAAAAATTGGTCCCCTAGGTGTAGAACAACTATCTCCCACCATTACTCAAAGTTGCATATTTTCAAGTATAGGAACCATATGAAATCCATCTATGACTACATATATCTAAGTTTGGTTGAAGTTATAACTAGATCCCCTATGCCTAGGATGCATCCCTTGATCAAAAGGTATGTGGAAATGATAGGGGATATTTGGTATCATCTTGATTATACCATAATTAGAATTGAGGTAACCATGTCCCCACCATACAAGTTGCTTGTATATGTGCCAAATAAGTTGGCCAAATAAGAAATCTGCTTACAACTCATCAATGAAATTGATGGGGTATGTAAGAAAATGAATAAAGGCCTCCTCCACCTATTTCCTATGATAATTATATGGACCACATTGCAAGACTGAAAGAAAGTAGACATCATGTCTAGGTAAAGAGAAGTTATTATCTTCCAAATGGATGAATTAAGGATGTAGGATCCTAAAGGGGTAGTGAGGAAATATTTGAAAGACAAAAGGTTGCTCAAGATAGTGTATGATCATGTATACACCAAGGCAAGTAGATTTTAGGAAGTGTTGGCTAGGCTTAAAGAGTGCAATGCCAAGTTAGTACACAAGCTAACACATGAGAAAAAAACAATAGAAAACATCTAAAAAATGCACCCTGTCTAGTATCATCTACTTCCTTCCACCTCCAGAACACCTTAGCCACCTCCTCAAGTAGAATTTCCATAACCTTAGGACCCTAGTAAGAAATAGTTGGAATAATGGCTAGGGTAAATAGCCTCATCTTCTTGTCCTTTATAAAAACAAGCATCTCTAGTGGAACATGTGGACATGGCTTCTCTTGAGACATATGAAATAGTTGAGGCTATTTTCAATGTTCGTGAAGAGGCCTATGGCTTAGATAGAGAGGAAATAGATGAACACTCTATCACCCAAGTAGGGCAATTTATAAGGATTCATGAACAAATATAGGGGATTAAAAAGGATAAGGGAAAAAAACATGAGTTACCCCTAGTTCCAACCATAACTCAAAGGAATAGGAAAGTAGAGTTAACCCTTGTTCCTACCAAATCTAAGAAGCTAAAAATTCCATTTGTCCATCCAACCCAAGATATAAATGTATTTAGTGATGAGTTCCCCATCCATGGGCCAGTCACTCTAGATTGGTTTATCTATGGGAAACTACATAAGATTCCCTCCATGACTCATTCATGGGAATTAACATAGAATATCAACATTCATGTACATAAAGATCTTCAACTACAGATAATTGAAATGATGAAGGAACAAGAAGAAAGAATACTAGTGGAAAAAAAGTGGGATGGTGACAAGAAAATGGATGCTCCAAGAGAGTCCAACAGCACAAATGTGGAAATTATAGAAACCACCAAGTTCATAGATCCTAGAAATATAATACATTTCAATCTAGACACTTTAGGGCTAAAAAATATAACCACTAGAAAATTTATGTTGGGCACAAAATAGTTCACCTTATAAAAGTTGGAACCATTTATGGGCCTAACTCCAGTGGGAGGATAAGAATTAGGAGAGCATCACATTCATCAAGAAGATGTGGAGATCCTAGTTGGGGCTCATTTATCATAGGCCATAGTCAGAATTAGAGGGATGAAGAAAAATATTTCCAACTTAGAAAAGAAGTAGAACATTGAGACGCAAGCCATCTTTTATATAGCTAATGAGATGATAAGAATATTGGGTGAATCATTATTCAACATGTTTGAAGCCTTAAAGGCCATAAAAATTATGTAAAGTGCCTTGATGCAATAGCCCAAAGTATCCAAATCCTTGGTCATCCAATGGAAAGATTTAAAAGATCAAATAGCTCATCTAATTAACATGTAGGTAAAAGGGTATATCCTAGGCTTTAGAACTATTAGCATGAGACATTTGAGTGTAGTCCTAGGAATTGTTATAGACAAAGTGCAATATTTGAGCATGTGATACAATAATATCAATGAGAATGTGAAAGAAGATGAGACTTTGATGAGGAAGACTGAGGAACTCCTAGGAACCATATTAATAGAGCCATCATAACCCACTACCATTGGGTTAATAGATGATGAAGAGTTCAAACAAAGAGCCATTGCCACAATTTAGGAAATAACAGGATGGAGCTAGGGTCAGTCTAGTAGTGAGAACCATAAGATCATGGATGTCATCTTCAATTCATGAGATCAAATTGTAGATGGAAAAAGCGTCAATGATGTCATGGTGAGGAATGACAAAGAATTTAATAAACTGGCGGACCAGGAGGATGGATGTTTGATGGATCTTATAATATATTTGGAGCTAATCAAAGAACAACACACTAAGGCAAAAAAATCCTCCAGTAAAGATAGTGTTAGTAATTTGGCCTATCAAGGCTAAATCACTACCCCTCTTATTCAAAACTTTCCCTAAAATGGTCAATTTCTGTTTGTATCTCATCAAATTGGTTAATTATGGTCTAAACGTGCCAATTTGGGTAAAAAAATGCCAAAATAGGGTTAAAGAACATAAAAAGTGGTTTGAAAAGTTATCAAATTATTGCAAAAGATATTTATTTATGTTCAAAAAGGTGAATTTATCCTATGTCCTAAGTTTTAAACTTTAAAAAGGTGTTTTGATATGTTTTATAGCCCAAAATAGCCCACACATGCCATTTTAAAAGTTTAAAAAATGAAAAAGGTGAAAATTATTATTTTTTCATGTAATTCCATGAAATTTTTATCAAATTTTATTTTCCAGGTGGTGGATAAGAAGAATTTTCTTTTAAAAGGGAAAAATGACTCTTTTTTTCACTCATTTACAAGCAAAAATACATAATCCATACATCCAGGGCTAGGAAAGTCTTTTTTAGGTCATCACCAGGATTCATCAAGAATTCCATGGTGTTTCATGGCTATATAGACCCTAAACTAGCTTCTTTTTTATTTCTTACTTGTTAGCATAAAGAGACATGCTTGTAGGTTTTCTATTGGTACAGTCTACTAGAGGAAGTTACAGCTCTAATATGTGGTGAATAAATTAGTCTCATAAGTATTCTTGATGATTCAAGTGGTTTATCAATTGGATTTTCCAAGTTGAAGAACCATCCAGTTGAGGTCAAGTCATATTCTGTTGCCTAACAACTAGAAAGGTAGTTGTTTTTTCTTCAATTTCAGTTCACCTAGGCAAAGTTTCATAAAAAATCAAGTTGTTCAAAAATATTTATGACTTTATCTACCATTTCATGGTCTCCTTCAGGTGTTATTAATTTAATTCATGTTCAAATAGAGGTCAGAAACAAAGCCAGTCCAAATCTATAGTTGGCAAGATTGTAAAGAGAATTGTATGGTCCAAGGAGAAGATTTTTAGCTTTAATATTTAAATAGTTTTGTGTTTACATAATTTCCATAAATTTTTCATCATTTCATTTATAATTAATCAGATATTATCCAACATTCATGGAAAAGGAAGCCTATCTCCATGATTTCTAGTGTATCAATGAGCTAGTTTAGTATAAATTAAGGTTTCTTTGCAAATTTTGAGGTTTTTGAAGAAAAATATGATTCCTTTTTGGTCTTTTTCTACATTTAAATAAACTCCAATTTTTTATTATTATTATTATTATTATTATTATTACTATTACTATTACTATTATTATTATTATTATTATTATTATTATTATTATTATTATTATTATTATTATTATTATTATTATTTCATGTTTGCATATGCTTTCTCTCCCTATCTTGTCATGATTTCTCACATTCCTTTCCCACCTCCATTTATTTCACCTCATTCTAATGTCATACTCTACCCTTTTCACTATGTTTTCATTGTTTTTCTACCCTCAATAATATGTTCCAACAATGTTTTCATCCCTCACCCAACCTTCAATCCATAGTTCCATAGTTACAGAGGCAAAGGTAGATCAAGGAGCATAATGAGCATCATAAGGTGTTTGTAGATTTTCAAGGGCATAAGTATAACTATGAATGATGTACATACAAAAAGAGCTAACTTATTAGGGTATGGTCATGTAATCCAAGGTAGGGGAAGCCTTCTTAAAAGTATGAGGACATAAATCAATCTTGTAAAGGAGGAATCAAGAAAATCAAGTGTTGGACCTCATATAAGGGCATTTGTAGATTCCTTGTATACAATGTGACATCATACTAATCATGCATAACCAATGTATAGTTATACAAGTTCAATAGAGAATCAAAGGATAGTGAGACCTTCATCAACGTATAGTATAAGCTTCAATGTAAGATGAAATAAGCAATCTAACATAAATTTAAGGACTACATGGACCTTCAATTTAGACCCTAACACCAATAGTACACCAATAGTACACCAATAGTAGGTTTATATAGTCAAGGGTGAAGGATGAGGGTTTATCTTGAATGTTTTCAAGGTGAAGGCAAGCTTCTTAGAGACTATGCAAAGAAAAACATCACTCACATAGAAGAGCAAAGGTTGATAAAGGCATCATGACATAGAGGAATTAGAAATTAAACTTCAAAAAAACATAAATTGGGGAAAAGGAAAACCTAAAACCAACACTAATTTTAACCCTAAAATTAGGGTAGGGTTAGTGGTTCTTTATATAAATGAAATCCTAATGGCTAGAAGTATTGACTTTCACAAAA
The DNA here is from genome assembly GCA_037957365.1 of Torreya grandis. Classification (NCBI taxonomy): domain Eukaryota; kingdom Viridiplantae; phylum Streptophyta; class Pinopsida; order Cupressales; family Taxaceae; genus Torreya; species Torreya grandis. The sequence goes on from JARHVA010003711.1 coordinate 1,672,898, forward strand.
CTGGTTGATCATCAATGAATGTTTAGGTTTCTGAATCATCAAATCTCATGAAGTTTCTGGTGGTGAAGTCATCACAAGTATATAAAAGTTCTAAGAAGGGTATACCCAGTCTTCATGAGCACTTATAGCCATGTATACCAACAACCAAGCAAAGCCATGTGATAGCTAAGGGTTTGGGTAGTCTACAATACATTTTCAAGGGAGAAAGAGTGGTGTAGTCATCGAGTTTAGGTTTTAGATTTAAAAGTGGAAATATAAAAGGTTTTAGTGAATGTTAGGTTTCAAATAAAGATTCAAGAGGAGTGAACTATGGCCAATAGTTAAACCCTATAGTGATTCAAGGGCAAGCTACCTCAAAGCATAATGAAATACCAATGAGATTTTTCTACTATAGGAGGTTTTATTGTTTAATGAGGATCTCATGATAATAATGATGTTTGGATTAGTTTAAGAAAAAAAACTTTCCAACTCATGTGACAGAGGGTACCTATCAATATATAATATCCTATAACATTCCTTTAACAAGAATGTACCTTATAAGAATGGCTAATGGTAAATATGAGATGATCTTGAACCTTTCTGGGAGGGCATTTTTTATCAACAAGGAAGTAGTATGCATAAAGGGAGAATTATTAATTATGATAAAATGCGAAAAGAGTATACCAAGTCCACTATAGGGTTTAAAGAACCAAAAAAGTAGCCCACAACCCTCTCAAAGGTGTACTTACAACCTTGAATGTAACCTACAGGCCTAAGAGGCTTAATTGCCTTTAGGTTGAACTCTTAAAGGTTATAAATATGTGGATTTTGGAATACTAGAACATATTTGATCTTAAGATAAACCTTTGTATGTTTTCAGGTGGAAATAGGATTTTCAAAGTATTAAAACAAGCCTAAGCTAAATATTGGTTAACACTTATAGTTCTTATTAAACATAGTTCACCTATAATGAGCTTAAATGTAAGAGTGGTCAAGGTGAGAGAATTTGAGGTTTCAAGTAAGCTTTGAGATCTATTGATATCTTCATGAGTCATCAGGTCATCCTAAGACTCTCCTTTTGGCTTCCTCTAAGTATAAAGCTAGTACTCAGTCCATACTAGTATGGAAAAGAGTAAGCACAGTCAAGTAGGGGTTCTCTAAGTTGGTTTGTTTCTAGGGTTTAAGACTTAGTTTTTATAAATGACATGTTGAAGGGGATAATATAATGAGGTATGGTATAATTTCCATAAAGACAATCAGTTTAGTAAAACATTGATGAATATCATATAACCATATAACTTATAGGTTGACCTATAGTCATACCTTTATAATGGCAAAAGTCTATAAGAGTTTGTGGTACCTAGGTTTTTCATCATGAGGGGGAATAGGAGTATCTACTATTGTGAAGTGATTAATATATGGTCAAATTAATTTAAGTGAACTTTTAAAATATTTCTATGGTCAGGGCATTTCACAAAATAAACTAGTCTACCACCTTAAAAGCCCAACAAGCCTGTGATGTGACTATATAAAAGTAATTTTGGTAGTAAGAGAGACCTTTATCATGAAGGAGGTTATCTTGATATTAAATAATAATTAAATTTTTAATTTCAATATTCAATTGAATAAAGGGGAATATAAAGTATTCAAGGTAAAAATTAGGCCTACAGTTATCCAATGAAGGATTTTTCCAATACAATGGCCCAGTAAAGGGTTATTTGTTTTAATATATCATGCCAAATGTATAGTAATGATTTCCAAAAAATGGAGAGTTTTAATGGATTATAATGAGTATGAATAAAATTAGGTTTCTCTAATGTTAGTCACCTATAGTCAAGTACTCAAGCCATTGTATGGATTATGCTCAGTTGGAGGCCTATAAAGGCTTGGGTTTGAGTAAATTTTGCTTTGAAAGAGATGATTTGGGGTTCCTATTTGTTTGATATGGTCTTAAAACATGAATTTAATCTATTTTTACCTCAAATATTGTTCAAATATGATCAATTTTCACCTGTAACATCAAAACATCAGTCATTTCTATGCCTAAATGTACTGTTTAGAGTTCTTATCATGCTTGAAAACAGGGGTAGAGGCTATTTGAAAAAGAATAAAATGAATATTTATATTAATTAAGATGATTTTACATTTATATCCTCTAAATACATAAAATTAAACTTCAAAAAAAATCAATCAAAAATGCAGATAGTCCATGCACAAAGGTCAAAATTTGGAGAAAATTGAACATTTTGGGAGCTACAGGTGGATTTAAGACCTAAAATTATATAAAAATGGTCATCATGAGTTGGGTAACCATTATTAAAAATTTAATATCCATTGAAAAATTTTAAATATTTTATTTTTTGTCTTAGACCTTGGCATGTTCATTGAAGATCACCATTGGATCATGCTTCATCTCAGAGTGCCTCAGAAGATTCTAGTGCCAATTAAAAGATTTATAGTATGGGATTATGTTTTTAAATCATAATAAAACCTAAATAGAGTTTTAAAACTCCATATTTAATGCAAACTATGCTCATATAGTGTTTTGTAGGCAAATAGGCACTCAGGCCAAAAAGGGCATTTTTTAATTTTCAAGAAAAATGTGACTTTGCAGTGCTTCGATAGCATGGTATAGGTCATGTAATGATTTTTTAAAGATTTTTTAAGCTTGGAAGGATCTATTTTTATTTTTATGTAGTTTTTCACTTTTTGCAGTTTAGGAACCCTTCCAAGCCACCTGTTCAGATGCTCTTTTTGTTCACCACATGTGAATTTGGGATGAATGACCCTACTATGTTTTGAGTATCCATATGAAATTTTTATTAATAAATAATTTATATTAGATGAGGGTTTTAACTTTATGAACAATCACTAAGAGCGTAGGCAGCTTAAAATGTAATCAATTTCTCATAGGCAAATTTCATTTATGAGGTAAATTTTCATATCTTTCCCATGGGAATATAATGTTTTCAAGTATATCATAGCAGTAAAATTTATACACATAAATGGAATCATTTTGAGATTTGGAGGTCTATACCACATAAATCATCAGTTTGATGCTCCAGCTTCAGAACTTTCCTAAGCACCTTAAAAACTAGTTTTGAGAAAAGTGGATTTTCTTGAAATAAAATCATCATTAATCAACCTAAAAAATTTTAAATTTAAATTAAAATATGAGAGGATTCCATAAATTTATTTTTTACATATGGATGAGGGCATAAATCACATTTTTGTGGAAAAAAGTGTGTAAAATCAAGTACAAAGCAATTTAACAGAATCTATTCATTGGAGATCAAAGCCTATAAATTTTTATTCATATTTATTTGGTCATGAATAATATTTGAGCTGATTCTATTATATCAATAAAAATGGCTAGTCTACTTGAAATTTGTGCAAAATTGGCCTAGTCAAGCATGTTGCCTAACTAGCAAAAATTTTATCATCAAAATCATAATTTTGATGATGAAGAATTATTTTTTTGGTGTATTTTGTTGTTTTTTCAGATCTCATGAATTATTTTTCAGGTTTGATGGCATCCAAGTTTAAAAAGTGGACCTATTTGGCTTACTAGTCAAATTGGCTTAATTGTTTAAAAGGATAACTTTGAATTTCATATTAGAAGGCTATTCAAAGAGTTCCAAGGGAGTTTTCATTCCATATATCTATTGCTCTGATTAACATTCATGCACTTTTAATTCTTCAAGGTCCATTTTCATTAAAGTTAAGCTTCGTTTGAGGTTGACTAATATTGAGCTCTAGTTGACTAATTGTCAAAGTGCCACATCTACTCATGGTTTCCATGCAAAGGAGGACGTTCAATGTTCCAACTTAGCTTTAAGTTTAAATCAAGTAGAGTTTATTTTTTAAAATTGGTGTAGCATCATGTATGGAGAGGATTTATTATAAAAAGGGACCACCATCCATATTCCTATGCCAAAGTTTGAAAGTCATGCAATATTTTTAAAGGGAAAAGCTTTTAATGATTATTTTACAACATTGTAAAAGGAGTGCGTCTTGAGTTGAGTCAACCAAGACAAACCCTTCCAATTTTTGAAATCCACATTGTCTATAACTAAGGTTTAATACATATTTATTGGCTTAATCAAGACATTTTTTAGAAATTCTTTGAAGCTAAGAGAGAAATTGTAAGCTAGATTGTTTATCAATAAACAAAGTTTTTGTTCTATATATGTGTTTTGTGTTTTTGATTGTGCATCAATGTATAAGTGAGATTTATCTCATTTTTTCAGGTCCCTTCCTCACCTATCTCTCTCTATCTCACCTTTCTATAGGTCATTCGAAGAGTTTTCAACCCTTCATCTGAAACTTTTTTTGTGTAAGGATAGAAATATAAGTTTCATTGTTTATATGTGTGTATTGATTTCAGTAAATTCAAAGGATTTGGAAAATTTAGGTGTCTCACCCCCTTTTAATTATAATTTATTTTAATTTTCCTCTTCCCCTTTTCACCCCAAAATTACAAAAATAAATCATAGTAGATCTGATATAATTGATAAATCTAAAGGGAACAAGCCCTCTTTGGAGGTTCTTCTCACCAAAGAGTCACCCACACTCTGAGAAGTTCACATTGTATCAAATAGAGTGAGGGTGTGATCTACACATTCTCAAATAGGGTGCACTCCAAGGTGATAAGAGTTTATTACATGCCTAATGGAATAACTTATTCACATTTTTAAATTATTATCTATGTATCTGAGTATTATATTCATTTCCAAATTATTATTTTTAGATCTATATATTTTTTTATGCCACCAAGAGTTGTCACAAGATCATCTACAAAAGGGAAAGAAATCAATTTCTCTAAATTATCTTACCATCCAAAGAAGAAGAAAGCTTTTCAACCAAATCCAAATCTTACACCTTCTATTTCCCCTATTATTACATAAAATACTCATATTCAATCCAATATTGTTTAGCCAAATATTATTTTAAATCATATTCCTTAGATAGTTATTCTAAAAAAATAGGCTTTTGTTGCATTCAATGGTGGAAGTCCTCTAAATCTCACTCAATCGGATAATATTCATGTATTATCTCTAAAGGCTCTTCCTTATTTTATAAGATAAAATCCAAAAACTCATATAGAACATATTGTATATACTGATAATCTTTGTTTAGTGCATCATGTGACACATGAAAATTTAGCAATGAGGTTATTGGAAACTATTTTCCAAAGGGAAGACACTATAATGGTATGAAGGTTTAACTCCTACATCAATCAACAAGTGGGATGAGTTTGGAGAACTTCTATGCAAACATTTTGAAGATAAAGTTGATCATCTTTAAATTATGGATTAGCTTACAACAATTAAAATATTCAACCATGAATTCATGGTGGATTTTAATTATAGATTCCAAAAGACTTGGGATAGAATTCGTGTAATGATCAAGCCTACACCCAACTATGCTTTTTTGTACTGTCTGAAGACTCTTAATTCAAATGTGGTTGTCATGATCCAATCCATGGGAGGTAATACTTTACCTACATCTTTTTAAGTATCAATAAAGGTTTAAGATATTATTATAAAAGTATACAAGTTATCTCCAAGGCCTTTAATGCCTCTTTTTATAGAGTTATCCTCTTGCTGTAACTATTGCTCTAATTCTAGAGTCATCAAAGTTACATCAAATAAAATGTGATAAAAATGATATATTAAGGAATATACAGAGTCTTATCAAGTCTCAAACAAATAATTTGGTTGCAATTGATAGGAAAAATGCTCCACCATACAATCCATATCAGAACACTAATCAAAATTATCAGCCCAATAGGCCATCCTATCAATCCAATCAGTAAGGTTAAGGGTAGAATTATCAATCAAGCTAATATAATCCTAATGCTTCAAGAAATTTAAGAGCTATTTTCCCAACTAAAATCAATTATTCTCAAGAATGACAATGTAAAAATCAATGATATCAATCAAACAACATGGCAATGGCTCCAACTAGTGAGAGTTCTCATCAATATTTCAAGCAACAAAGTTCAGTTCTTCTTTCATTTGAAAACTAGCCACCTTATTATAATAAGGAATCCTCTCTACCATATGGAGACATTCCTTCATTCACTAAATCATAAGTTACAAATAAACAAGGATAAGGTAGTGGCTAGGAACCTACTAAAATTATATTTATGAACTTTCAAGAAGGTGAGAATTCTTTTGAGCACTTGGCTACAAATCAAAGTCAAGATTTACCTAATGTTGATAATTCAGTTTCGGCACATACTAATTCCAAGAAAAGATAAATGGGAGAAGGTTTAGGTCCTGATATTGTATCCCCTTCTTCTTCTTCTCAACCATAACAAAAGCAAACACATGAGCTACCTCAAAAAAGTTTAAATTAGTAAGCTCAAGGTCCGAAAGAAAAGAATGTGAAAGGGCCTTACATTCCTCAATTTAGAAAACATTTGGGAGCTCCTTCTACTCCTAAATTATATTCAAAGGTAACCACTTCTCCACTCAGTATTATGGATCATTTGCAGAAAACTATAGTATCAATTTTAATGTGGGATACTCTGCTAATTCTAGGGAAAAAAGAGCACTTGAAAGAGGAACTTTAAAAGATCAATATCTCTAAAAAGAAAACTATAAAATTAAGATTAAGTGTTGTCCTAAATAATTATAATCTAGATATTGAGTCTCAATCTCTTAAGGTGACTAAACCTTCTCCATTTTACCTTTTTGTTATCATTGGAGATTGTCTAGTTCATAACTATATGATTGATAGTGGGGCTAGTACTTTTGTTATGCCCAAATCAATAGCTGATAAGTTAGGATTGCAGTATGAACCCCATGAGAAAGGTGTCTCAAAATTATAAGGATATCCTACCAATACTTTAGTTTTGTTGAAATATCTAAAAATTATACTTGATTTTTTTCCAAATTTCACCATTTTAAAAGATGTTGTTGTTGATCTACCTACATATTTTACAATATGCCTATCTAGAGATTTCACTACCAAAATAGGAGGTTACCTTTATTTATATTGGTCATAAATGGTTTTTATAAATAGGTATGGAACCAAATAAACTATCAGATCAGAGCCTATTTCCATATTTCATCTTGACCCATATGTGCCAAATATGTCAAATGTGAATTGTAGTATATCAGAAGAATATGATAACACCATTGATCAAGAGCCTTCTAAGCCTCTTGAAGGAATTTTGGATCTTATCATAGATGATTAGGCTAATTATAATCATTGAAATGACCATTACAAAAGTATTGAAGATGTTGGTTTTGGAGTCTATAGTATTCATGAAGAAGGTGACTTATTGCCTAGTCTCGCTAGCTTAGTGCAAGATCAAGGAGTTTGGAATCTATTTTTTTATGGATTAAAAAAAAATAATGGTAGTGGGGATGGTGTAATGTTGGTTTCACCACAAAATCAAAGGTATTATTATTTTTTGAGATTTTAGTTTAGTTATACTTCCAATACTGCAGAGTATGAAGCTTTTATTTATGGTCTTTAGTGGGCTAGAAAGAGGGATATTAAGCTCTTGCAGGTAAAAGGTGATAATGAGTTGGTAGTCCATAAAGTTAGAGGTGTAAATGAATAAAATAACCCTCTTTTGAAATCCTAAAAATATATATTTTGGGATCTCATTGAATATTTCATTACATTTGACATTCGCTCTATTCCTAGACGAACAAATCAACATGTAGATAGACTTGCTACCATAGGAACATAATATGATATTATGGACCAGATTAATGACAAAAAAGGTCAGACCAAAATAAAGGTTGTATGTAGTCATTTATTTCCAAATAATGATGTAAGTTGGAAAATATTTTATTCTGAAAAGCAAATAGTATATTTTCTATAGAATGAGGCAGAGCTTTGTTAAAGAAATCATGATAAATTATAGGATCAATATGGAAATCAAATTGTGTAATTAAAACAAAAAAAGATGCCTAATGGTTTGGTGACTTAAAAATAATTTTCAATGAAGATGATCAGGTAAAGAAATACAAATTGAGTATTTCTTCCAAAAAAGAGCATTATGAACCAATTAGCATAGTTGAAGGTAAGCAACTCAATCTAGGTAAAGTGAATATTGATTCTAAGAGAGTAACTTTAATTTCGTTATGACAATATTTTATGGATGTTTTTTGTTTGGAATACCATGATTTTAATGTTTTTGACCCCAGATTAACACAACATACTATTGAATTGGAACAAGATGCAAAACTAGTAAGGCAAAAGCAAAGGTCAATCAACCTTAAGGTTGAGATTCTCATGTGAAATGAGCTTATAATACTAATAGAATCAGGTATTATTTTCCCTATTAAGAATTCAACATGGGTATCAGATCTTGTTATATTAAAAAAATAATGGAGAGATAAGACTTTGTGTTGATTTCAGAGATTTGAATAAAGTATCATTGAAAGTTCACTATCCACTTCCTTCCTTGAATCAAATCTTACATAGAGTTTTAGTTTCACAGAGGTTTTATTTATTAGATGGGTACTCATGATATAACCAAATACTAGTGAAAGAGAAAGATCATTATAAAACTATTTTCATTACCAAATGGAGTAATTTTTCTTACAAGAAAATGCCTTTTGGACTCTCCAATATTGGAGCTACCTTTCAAAGGGCAATGGATGTTGCCTTTATGGTCTTTTCTGTGAAATGTTTTTAGTTTATATTGATGAAATTAAAATATTTTCAATGGATTATAATGATCATCTAACACATTTTGAGATCATTTTTGATGGATGTAGAGAATTTGGATTTTCTTTGAATTTAAATAAATACATTTTTTCAATGCATGAAGGGAGAGTTCTTTGGAATGTGGTGTCTAAAGCTATTATTTCCATTGATATAGAAATAATAGAGGTAATCATTGATCTATAATTGCCTAAAACACAAGAAATTATTATAGAGATTCTTGGGTAAGATCAATTTTGTCAGAAAATTCATTCTTGGTTTTACAAAACTAGTAAAGCCACTTAATCGAATGTTAAAGTAACACTAAGAGTTAACTTTGAGTAAAGAAGGCAGAAAGATATTTGAATATATCAAGGATGTAATTAGCCAAGATCTTAGTTTTCTCAATATATATTTCAATAAGGATTTCTTCTTGTATTCCTTCTCTACTTCAAGTACTCTTTCAGCCATGCTTATGTAACAAAATGATGAAGGTTTGGAGCAACCCATTGATTTATTTATTCAATCTTTAGAATGTTATAAATAGATATATTTTTTCATAAAAAATCATGTACTTTTTGTTATAATTGGTTTGAAAAAATTTAGACATTTGGTTTCAAATAGTAAGATTATACTAATGGTTGCTCATCCAAGTGTGAAGGACTTCATTATAAATAGAGATTTGAGCAAAAAAAGAGCTGGATAGGTTACTAAATACATATAATATGACATTTAAGTCAAAATTAAAAATATTTTTAAAGGTAAATGATTATGTGAACATCTTTTATAATATGTAGAAGAAGAAAAATAAATAATTTTGATAATTTAGGACACTTAACATGAAGCTGAAAATACACCTCCTACATGTTGGGCACAGAACATTGCTAGATTTCTTCAAACTAGAGAGTGTCCAAGAGGTTTTAATTCATCACAAAGAAGACAATTAAAATTATAATCAATACCATACATTCTAATTTATAGAGTGCTTTAAAAAAATACATTGGAGGTATGCTTTTAAGGTGTGTTGAAACTAGTCAATTTGACAAGCTTTTTGAACAATTTCATGATAGTCCTTTTGGATGTCATTTTACAACAAAGAACTAGATAAAAAAATATTAGAGCTGGTTATTTTTGGCCTAAATTATTCAGAGATGCACATGCATGCATTATAAAATGTATAAAGTTTGCAATGTTTGTAGGAAAATAAAGACTAGTTGGTGTGCCACTAAAGCCAATTCAGGTTGAGTAGCCTTTCATGCAATGGGGTTTAGACTTCATTGGTATGATTCATCCTTCATCTATTCTTTGTCACAATTTGGTTTTGATAGCTATAGACTATTTCACTAGGTGGGTGGAAGTAGTGCCTTTAAAAGAAGAAAATGAGAACTTTGTGCTTGAATTCTATGAGAGTCTAGTTAGCTATTTTGGAGCACCTTCTACTATAATATCATATAATGATTTGGAATTCAATAGTATAAATGTATGTAAATGGGCTCTTTAACATGGTTTTATTTCACATCTTCATCCAATTACTATCCATAGGATAATGGACTAGATGAGTCCACTAACAAGAACCTGATTCAGATCATCAAAAGAATAATGGAAGATAAACAAAGGTATTGGCATACAAAGTTGAAGAATACTTTATGGGATGATAGGATCACCCATAAGAAGGCCACTGGCCATTCACTTTATCTCTTAGTTTATGGAAGAGAAGCAAGGCTACCTATCTCATTTGAGCTTCCAACTTTAGAGCTTGCACACTAGCTAGAGCTTCTAGAAAGTGATGCAATGGAGGTAATAATGAATGAATTGAAAGAATTGGAGGAGATAAGAGATGATGTTATTCATACCATGTGTTCAAATTATCAACAAGTCAAGAATACATTTGACAAGAGAAATTCATCAAAAACTTTTCAACAACGAGACATAGTTATCAAATGGGATGAAGAGTGTGTAAAGCAAGGTAAACACTCCAAATTTGATAACCTTTGGAGTGTACCTTATATTATCACTGATTGTAAGAAGACCAATGTTTTTTAATTATCTAATTTTAGTGGAGAAGAACTTCCCATTCGTATGCATAAGATGTTTCTTTAATGTTACTATTAGGAGAGTCACTCCTTTGTAGATAGTCATAGCTTCATTCCTCTAAGTGATTTTCTACACATGCTTCAGTAGTTTTTTTAATTTTAGTGTTGTTCCTTCCTCAAAGTGCATATGTGCACATGTTGTTGTTGAGTTAGTTTCACTTTTCTAAATATTGGTCTGTAGCTTTCTTAGTTTTAGTGTTTGTCTTGGCTTATCTTTGAAAGGGTTCATAGTTATTTTTACCATTAGGTTGGTCAACCAATGAAATTTTCCAAAATAGTTTATAATTTGTCCAATAAATGCCAAATTACTACCCCTATTATTCTAAAGATTCCCTAGAATGGTCAATTTCCCTTTATAGCTTGTCAAATTGGTCAATTATGGTCTAAAAGTGCCAATTTGGCTCAAAAATGCCAAAATGGGGTTAAAAAGCATAAAAAAATGGTTTAAAATTTTATAAAATTATGTGAAAAGATCTTTATTTATGTTAAAAGAAGGCAAATTTATCCTAATTCCTAAGCTTCAAACTTAAAAAAGGTGTTTTGATATCTTTTATATCCCAAAAGAGCCCCAAAATAGCCCACACATGCCATTTTAAAAGTTTAAAACATGAAAAAGGTCAATTCTTTATTTTTCATGTAATTCCATGAAAATTTTCTCAAATATTATTTTATAAGTGGTGGATAGGAAGAATTTGCTTTTAAAAGGGCAAAATGACTCTTTTTCACACATTTTCAAGCAAGAGTATAAAATCCATACATCTATGGCTGGGAAAGTATTTTTCAAGGCGTTACCAAGATTCAACAGAAATTCCATGGCATTTCATGGCCATAAAGGGCTTAAACCAATTTATTTTTCATTTCTTGCTTGTTGGCATATAGAGACATGCATTTAGGTTTTCTATTGGTATGGTCTAATGGAGGAAGTTACAGGTCTCAAATTTGGGGTGAATAAATTAGACTCATATGGAATCCTTATTATTTAATTAGTTTCTCAATTGGATAATATAGGTTCAAGAACGATCTAGTTGAAGTTAGGCCAAATTTTTATACCTAGCAACCAAAAAGGTAGTTATTGCTATTTAATTTCTCTTCACCTAGGTAGAGTTTCAAAAAAATTTAAGTTGTTACATAATATTTATGAATTTATATACACTTAAATGGTCTCCTTTATGTGTTATTAATCTAATTTAAGGTCAAACAAAGGTAATAAATGATGTCAGTCCAAATCCGTAATTGGTAAGCTTGTAAAGAGAATTGTATAGTCCAAGGAGAATATTTTTATCTTTCAGCTTTCAAAAATTTGGTTTTTATAGACTTTATCTAAATTTTTCATGGTTTCATATATAATTCATCATATATTCTCAAATATTCATGGCTAAAGAAGCCTATCTCCATGATTTCTAGTGTATCAATGAGCTAGTTTAGCATAAATTAATGTTTTTTTTACAAATTTTGATGTTTTTGAATAAAACACTAATTAATTTTTGGCCTTTTTCTCTATTTTAATGGCCTCCAATTTTATTTGGTGTTATTATTATTTATACATGTTTGCATACTCTCTCTCTTTCCTTGTCTTGTCATGCTTTCTCACCCTCCTTTCCCACCTCCATTTATTTTACGTCATTCCAATGCCATAATCTACCCTTTTCACTATGTTCTCATATTTTTTATACCCTCCATCATATATTCCCACCATCATTTCACCCATTACCCCACCTCTAATCCATAGTTCCATTATCATTTAGCCAAAGGTAGATCAAGGATCATAATGAACATCATAAGGTGTTTATAGATTTTCAAGGGCATAAGTACAATTATGAATGATGTACATACAACAAGAGGTAACTCAATTAGGGTATGGTCTTATTATATAATGTAGGGGAACCATTCTTCAAATTATGAGGGTACAAAGCAATCACATAAAGGAGGAATAAGGAAAATAAAGTGTTGGACCTCCTTTAAGGGCATTTGCAGATTCCTTCCATACATTGTGACATCACAGTCACCATACATAGCCAAAGTATGGCTATACAAGTTCAATGGAGAATCAAAGGATAGAGAGGCCTTCCTCAAGGTGTAGTATAATCCTCAATGCAAGATGCGAGAATGAATCTAATATAAGGTTAAGAAGAACTCTATGGAATTTCAATTAGACCCTGACACCAATAATAATCTAACAATAGGGTTATATAGTCAAAGGTGAAGGATGAGGGTTTATCTTGAATGTTTTCAATGTGAAGGAAAGCTTCTTGAATATTATTCAAAGTAAAATATCTCTCACATAGGAGTTCAAAGGTTGATAAAGGCATCACCACATGGAGGAATGAGAGTTTAAGACTTCAAACAAATCTAAATTGGGGAAAAGGACACCTAAACCAACACTAATTATAACCCTATAGTTAGGGTATGGGTAGTGGTTCTTTACATAAAGGAAAGCCTAATGGCTAGAGGCATTAAATTTCACAAGAATGGTTGATCATCAATGGATGTTTACATTTTTTATGCATCAAATCTCATGAGTTTTAGGTGGTGAGGTCAGTATATCAAAGTTCCCAAATGGGTATACCCAGTCTTCATGAGCACTTATAACCATTTATACCTATAGCTAATCAAAGTCATGATATAGCTAAGGGTTTGGGTAGTCTATAATGAATTTCTAAGGGATAAAGAGTGGTGTAGTCATTTATTTTAGGTTTTGAATTTACAAGTGAAAATATCAAAGGTTTTAAGGCATGTTAGGTTTTAATGAAAAATTGAGGAGTGACCTACATCCAACAACTAGACCATATATTCATTCAAGGGTAAGCTGCCCCAAAGCACAATGAAGTACCAATGAGTGTTTTCTACTATAAGAGGTTTTCTTATTTAATGAGAGCCTCATGATCATAATTACGATTGGATTAGGTTAAGAAACTAGACAATTATCCAAATCAAGTGAGAAAGGGTACCTAGCAAGATATAACATCCTACAACCATCCTTTAATAGGCCTATACCTAATAAGGAAGGTTGATTTGAACATATCTAGTAGGGTGGTTTTGATTGGTAAGGAAGAATTATGCATAAAGGGAGAATTAATAATTATTATAAAATGGGAAAAGAGTATAACAAGTCCACTTGAGGGTTTAAATAAGCATAAACATATCCCAGAGCCCTCTTAAAGGTGTGCTTCCAGCCTTAAATGTAACTTATAGGTTTGTGAGGCTTAATTGCCTTTAGGTTGAACTATTAAAGGTTATAAAGAAGTGTAATTTAGATTGATATAACATATTTTATCTTAGTATAAACCTATATATGTTTTAATTTGGATATAGGATCTTTAAAGTTTCAAAACAATCCTAAGTTGAATATTGGTTAACACTTATAGTTCTTATTAAACACAGTTCACCTATAATGAGCTTAAACGCAAGAGTGGTCAAGATGAGAGGGTTTGAGGTTTAAATTCAGATATGAGACCTATTGATATATTTATGGTTCATCATGTCATACTAAGACTCTCCTTTTTGCCTCCTCTAAGTATAAATCTAGTTCTCAATCCGTACTAGTATGGAAAAGAGCAAGCATAGTCAAATAGGGGTTCTCTAAAGTGGTTTGTTTCTAGGGTTTAAGACTAAGTTATTAAAAATTAAATAATTGAGGGGATGATATAAAGAGTTATGGTATAATATCCATAAATATATCATGTTTTTGCAACACTAATTAGGAGCCTACAGCCATACAACTTATAGGTTGACCTATAGCCATACCTTTTTTAATGGCTAAAGTCTATAAGAGTTTGTGGTACCTAGGTTTTTCATCATGAGGGGGCATAGGAATAGACACTCTTGTGAATTGAGTAAGATATTTTCATATTAATTTAAGTTCAATTTCAAAATATTTATATGGTCATTTCATATCACAAAATAAACTAATCTACAACCCTAAAAACCCAACAAGCCTGTGTTATGACTATATAAAAACAATTTTGGTAGTAAGAGAGACCTTTATCATGAGGGATGTTATATTAATATTCAATAATTAAATTTTTAATTTCAATATTGGATGGAACAAAGCGTAATAAAAATTATTCAAGTTACAAATAAGGCCTACAGTTATCCAATGAAGGAGTTTTCCAATATAATGGACTAGTAAAGGGTTGCTTGTTTCAAGATATCATGCCAACTGCATAGTAATGATTTATAAACATAAGAGAGTTTGAAGGGATTATCATGAGTATGAATAAAATTATTTTTATCTAATGTTAGTCACCTAAAATCAATTACTCAAGCCATTGTATGTATTATTCTCAGTTGGAGTCCTATAAAGGCTTGGGTTTGAGTCAATTTTGCTTTGAAAGAAATGATTTTGGGTTAATTTTTGATTTATATGTTCTTAAGACATTATTTTTTTTTGGTTTGACATCAAATATTTTTTAAACCTGATCAACTTTCACCTTCAACATCAAAACATCGATCATTTTTATGCATAAATGCCTTGTTTGGAGGTCTTATCATGCTTGAAAATATGGGAGAGGCTATTTAAAAAATATTTAACGGAATATTGAACTTAATGAATATTATTTTGAAATTTATATCCTATAAATACATAAAATTCACCTTCAAAACACCAAAAATCATTAAAAAAATGTAGATAGTCCATGCACAAAGGTCAAAATTTAGATGAAATTAAATATTCTGGGAGCTAAAGGTGGTGTTAAGACCTAAAATTTTACACACAATGTCATGATGATATTGGGAAACATTTTTAAAAAAAATGTATCCATTAAACAAGTTCACATATATTTTTTGTCTCAAACCTTAGCTTAGTCGTTAAAGATCACCATTGGAGCATGCTTCATCTTGAAGTGCCTCAGAAGCTTCAAGTGTCAATTAAAATATTTATAATAATGGGATGATGTTTTTAAATCATATTAATACCTATATATATGTAAAAACTCCATATTTTATGCAAACCATGACCATATAGTGTTTTGCAGGCAAATAGGCACTTGGCCAAAAAGGGATTTTTTGACTTTTCAATAAAAATGTACTTTTAGAGTAATTTTATAGCATTTTACAGGTCATATAAATATTTTTTAGGATTTTTTATGCTTGGAAGGATTTATTTTTAGTTTTATGAAGTTTTTCACTTTTTGTGGTTTATACACCCTTCTAAGCCACCTGTTTAGATGCTCATTTTGTTCACCATGTGTGGAGTTGGTATAAATGATAATAGTATATTTTTATTATCCTTATTAAATTATAATTAATAAAAAATTGATATCATATGAGGTTTTAAAATTTATGAACAATCGCTAAGAATGTAGGCAGCTCAGAATGCTGTCAATTTCCCACATACAAACTTTATTTACATGGTAAATTTTCATATCTTTTGCATGGGAGTATAATATTTTAAAGGATATTATAGGGTTTAAATTTATACACATAAATTAAAGTGGTTATATATTTGGATTTCTGTACCTCATGAACCATTAGTTTGAAGTTCCAGCTTCAAAACCTTCCTAAACACCTTAAATACCAATTTTGAGAAAAGTGGCTTTTATTGAAATAAAATCACTATGAATCAAACTAAAAAATTTTAAAATTTCAATTAAACATAGAGAGTATTCTATAAATGTATCTTTTATATATGGATTTATATGGATGGGGGCATAAATCACATTTTTTGTGGAAAAAATGTGTAAAATGAAGTACAAGGCAATTTAATAGAATATAATCATTGGAGATGAAATATTGGAACTTATTATTCATCTTAAAATATTAAATTGGTCATAAATAATCCTATATTTTCTCCTATCAGCTCAAGCAAAATGGCCAGTCTACAGGAAATTTGTGCAAAATTGGCCTTGTCAAGCATGTTGACTAATTGGCAAAAAGTTTCCCATTAAAACCATAATTTTGATGGTGAAGAATTAATTTTAAGTTATATTTTTTTTTATAAGTTTCCATGGATTATTTTATAGGTTTCATGGTGTTCAATTTTACAAAATAGACCTATTTGGGTTACTAATCAAATTGGCTTGATGGTTCAAAAGGCTAAGTTTGAATTTGATATTAGAAGGTTGTTCAAAGAGTTCTAAGGGAGTTTATGCACCATATATATGTTTTTATCATGAAAAATCATGCTATATTCATTCCTCAAGGTCCATTTTCATGAAAGGAAAGGTTCATTTGAGGTTGACTTAATTATCAAAGTACCACATCTACTCTTGGTTTCCATGCAAAGGAGGACTTTCAATGTTCCAAATCAACTTCAAGTTTAAATCAAGTAGAGTTTATGTTTGACTATTGGCATATAATCATGCATGGAGATAATTTATTTTGAAATGGGCCCACCATCCATATTCATATGCCAAAGTTTGAAAGGCATGCAATTTTTGTAAATAAGTTGAACCATTTATCAATAAAAGAAGTTTTTGTTCTATATCTAAGTTTTGATAAAAGAATACTGTGTATTTTATCGTGCATAAGTGATATTTATCTCCTTTTTATAGGTCCCTTCCTCACCTATCTCTCTCTATCTCACCTTTTTGTATTCCATTTGAAGAGGTTTTCAACCCTTCATCTAAAACATTTTTTACTTAAGGATAGAAATATAAATTTCATTGATTATATGTGTACATTGATTTTAGTAACTTCAGAGGATTTAGACAATTCAATTTTATCACACTCTTTTAAATAAAATTTCTCTTAAGTTTCATCTTTGCTTTATCACCCTAAAATCACATAAATAAATCATAGTAGATTTGATATAATTGATAAATCTAAATGGAACCATCCCTCTCTATACATTCTTCTCATCAAATAGTCACCCACACTATGAGAAGTTCCCATTGTATCAATTGGAGTTAGGGTGTGATTTGCACATCCTCAAATAGGATGTACTCTAGGGTGATAATAGATAGCTAGAGGGCCCACCACCAGCTTCATATAAGATTCTATGCATTAAAATTTTGCACACATTTTTAAAATAGAATATTTTATTGTATAAGTATATGCTATTTTGTTGGAATATACATTTTTTCTAGGTCATTCCAACATAGAAGGTCATATGTATTTTAGAATTTCCATACAAGGTCAACTATCCATATTATACACATATGTATCTTGAGAAATGACTGGTACACCACCTATGCTTTCTATAAATACGCAATGTTACCATTTTGTGATAGAGATATTTTGAGAAAAAATGTATACTTAGAGAAATTAATATAGCTAAGGAATTCTATAAGGATTGTCCATCTTATTGTGTTGATAGCTACTATATTTTCTCTCAATTGTTGGTCCAGATCTTAAATTTGAATGGTTTCTTTAAATTTTGAATTGCATTTCTATTACAAGGTTGCTAATTTGTGTTATGATAGATTAGATTAAAAGATCATAATTTGCTTCATTTTAACTTGTTCTGCATCAAATATGTGCATTAGCTATCTAGGTGTAGTAGAAAAACATTAAAGCATACTTGGTTCTTGTATTTTTAATTTATCCTTATAAATTTTCCTGGTTTGTGATGAAAATTGACCATTAGATATTTTAAATTACATACTAGTTTAGATTTCTGTTCAGGAAACTGAGACCTTGTCATGATATTTGAGATAAAGATTTGTAATCACGTTTGTTTCATTTCTACCTTACTCCCTCCCTTTTCTCTTATTTTTTTACAATGATCTTCACTATAGCTTAAATCTCATTGTAAATATTCATTTATATTAGTATATCTCTAATATTTGGTCAAATTTCATCAAAATTCACAAAGGTTGAACCAAGGTGGCTCCCAATAACCAAATCATATAAATATTGTGGAACAATCTACTTTACTTTGATACTATTTCACCATAGGCACTACAATTTCCAAATACATACAACTCATACTCTAAATTATTAGAATTCTAAAGTAATAAGTATTATCTAAACACTAAGAGCACCTGTGATACACTTAGAGGCATCAACACTACATTTGTTCAGATGAAGTTGACCAGATGGAGCAAGGTGGACCTGAAAAGTCAAAGACCTAACTTGTGAAGCCAATCTCACTCAATGTCATGGATCATTCTCAATGGCCCATGTTTAATTGGATTCCCAAGATTGAATGGCACCAAATCAAAGTGATAAAATAAGAGGGTCCCTTTTTATTATATAGACATAGCTTAATCCTTGATCTTAATGTTTTGATTATATTTATTAATACAATAAAACCTTAGCATAAAATTTTATGCTATGACTTATATTATTCAAAGGATCCTTCACTCATTATATTTAAACTTAGGCTAAAGACTTATTTTATGCATTCTATGAAGCAAAAGGTCATTTTTATGATGTTCCTAACCTAGCCTAAAAACCTTAGACTAAATTTTATTCATATTTATTAATATGAAATAAAAAATTCATCTAAGGCTTTGATATAAGTTGTATATAATCTTGAGTTTACTTAATTTTTTTATGAATGCAGGAACCAATGGCATTCAAATACATGAATCTTTATTTATGACTCATGTTTTCCCAAATGAAGATAATCCAATAGAGCATATTGAATCAATATTTTTTTTAATAGATCTCTAAGAAAACTTGAGACTGACATGTGGTGAAAAGGCATTCCCAAGTATAAATAATAGAGTGCAAAGTGAAAAAAAATGACAGGTGGTAGCAGAGCAAAGAATCTTGAATATGAGTTTAAAATTGGTAGTCACATAAACATCAAAGATGTTCATGTGTAAGTCAAATTATGGTTTCACAGAGGTTTTAGTCTCAAAAAATATTATTGACAATAAGATTTAAATTGACAGTTGTACAAATGTCAATTACATTCACATGGATGTCAAATGACTGCTACATGGTAGTTAAATTTAATTTAGTTATCTAGATCCAAAGATCTATGGTTTCCATTGATTCATACCCATTATATCTAATGTTGCAAGGTAAAAGTAGATTTTTGAAGGGTAATAGTTAGTTTTTGAACATTAATGCCACATAGATGTGATGATGATGCCACACATATATAAAGAAACAAAAACTAAAGATCTGGTGGGCTTAAAAAGGCAAAGGTATGAATATGATGATACGAAAGAAATATAAATCACAAAACTCACTTAAAATCAATTAGCCCTAACATCTACAAAAACACTGATTTGATCTCAAATTAACAATAATTGATATTGAGAGAGACAAATTGTCATTTGAGAAAATGTAAATAGATCCAAAGGCAAACTATGGACCACTATAGAGCTATTTGAAATAAATCACAATCATGGTGGCCCAAAAATAACATAGGGAAGATTCAGAGCTATATTTAACCTTAGATGCAGAGGGGATATTCTTAAAAGACATAGAATTTGATGTAGTAGCTTTAAACATGGGAGATGACCATTGGTATAGCATTTTTGGACCACTCATGAGTTATCAACCATCATGAGGGAGGATGAAAGGAATGCATTAGTCAAAATGAGGTACTATGAATTGGTCTCCATTAAGATGACAAGTCAGCATTATGTTGTATCAAAACTATAGGTACTACATTATGTTAATGTCATCACTCCTATTTTAAAATATTGTAAAAATGATTAAGACATGAAGTCCATGAATATATATTTATTAAGGTTAAATATATTTTTCCTATAGCATTTTAGAACTGTTATAAATTTCCAAACCCCTAAGTAGACATGACTATAATCAATGAGTGGTTCAAGAAGAGTGATTTGAAGACCACCCTAACTACCTAGCTATATTATGGGAACCAAGTAGTTTTTAACCTCAGTGGCAACATCCCAATCAACAAAAGTTTATAATTATTATGACCTTGATGAATAAGCTATGTGTGAATTTGACCACCACTTATTTGGATAAAATCTATGCCCCTTTGGTTTATTTTATGGTTGAAAGAGATAAAACCCCTACCCTTGGTAAAGTCATCATCACTTGTTTGAGTAGGTAGTTATTTAAAATAAAAAATAAGACCAAAGATCAATTTTATATGGTCTTAAATATATTTTATTCCCTACTAGCTACCATGAAATTTCCTAGCATTAAAGAATGGTCACCTGATGGGAAATAAGTAGTTTCATAGTACTACTCAAAATTGTATATATTCAAGTATAGGGACTATATGAAATTCATATGTGATTATGTATACTAATCCTTGGTTAAATATATCATATGGATCCCCATGATGAGGGTCAGCTATCTATTGAATAAATATTTTGAATTCATTAGAGACATTTGATTATATCCATATTCCATTATAATCAGGATTGAAGGGACCTAGTGCACCCCAGTTAGGTTACTATTCCATGTACCAAACAAGTTAGCTGTGTAAAAATTTGCATTCCATATATTAAATGGTATAGATGGTTTTTTGATAACCAAGAGGAAATTCTTACTCCACACATTCCCCTTAACCATTTGTCAAACTGGGCTAAACTAATGGGTTAATATGGAAGTTTCTTCAAGGCACATGAGCTCTTTCAGATTATAACATGATGAATTGAGAAAATAGGACCCCAATGATAAAGTTATGAAAAATTTGAAGTAAAAAGGAATTATACTCACCTATGACCACCATCATAGACCTTATGACCCAATATACACCAAAGCTTATTTATTCAGTGAAGTCTTAGCAAGATTAGAGAAGCACAACATCAAGCTAGAAGATAGATTATTGAGGGAAAAAATCCAAGTGATGCCATATGTCATCTAGGGCCAAGACAATACCATCTACTAAGAGGTCCATCTTCTATACCTCCCTTAACATGGCCATAAATAGAGGATAGAAGACCTAAGGAAATTGCATCTTCCTCAACCCAGGCAGTAGAACTAGAATCACATATTAAAGGAATTGACATAATAACATTAGACCTTGAGGAGACAGTGGAGGATGCTCTAAAGAGGCTAGTCAATGCCTATGAATTGGAATAATAATAATAATATCAAACTAAAGATATAAGGAAAGATAGAGGGAAGGAGGTATCTTTGTATTTGGTCCTTGTTTTAACCCAATTGAAAATAAAAGGTGAGTTATCCTTGGTCCCATTAAGTGGCAAGAAGCCCAAGTTGACCTTTAATTATCCTTTGAGTTAGTTCAAAATTGTTAGTCATAATAACCCAATTCATGGCCAAACCATTCCAAAATGGTTTTTATATGGAAATTTCAAAAACTTCCTACTCTCCACCATCCTTGGGAAATAATAAATACTATCAATATAACTATGCATGATGAGCTTAAGCCATGGATTACGGATTTTAAAAAGGAAGAACAAAGATTGATGGCTCTAGGAGATCTAAGTGGAACATATATTGAAACCCATACTCCTCAAGTAACACAATCATTAATTGCCATTAGGTTTGACATAAAAATAGATTTTAAATAGTCAATGAGAATAAAGGCTTGGTTGGAGGACAAGAATTCACTTTTCAAAAAGTGGAACCATTTATTAGATTGACTCCTATTGAATGGTAGAGATTCGGTGAAAAATATATCTTTGAGGAAAATGTGCTTGAATTGGCTCAAGCACAATCATCTTAGTTACAAGATGTCATCAAAGGATTGTAACAACAAAGGGATAATTTGCAACAATAGAAGGAAAATTTGGAAAGGCAAGTTGTTTTGTCAGTTTTTGATGCCATGATCAAGATGTTTGGAGCATCTTTATATGATATGTTTAAATAACTAATTTTAAGACCATTAACTTATCTCACTAAAAAATAGCCATGGGATTGATTGTAGATAAGATCATGTGTTTGATTACATGGTCCAAGAGCTTGGAAAGATTCCTTAGAGATGAAAAGATGCTAGTAGATAGGATAGAATAATTCCTTGGGACCATGATTACTAAACCAACAATGCTTAGCCCCATGATCCTCATAAAAAATGAGGAATTCAAACACAAGACAACTTTGATCATGTAGGAGGTAAGGATCAAGAACCAAGTCAAGTCTAGGACTTATAATACTAGGGTCATCGATATGATCCTAATAGAAAAAGAAAATATTGTTAAGGAAAGAATCATTAAAGAGACATTGGAGATAGATGGCATGGACCTTGGAGACCTAGTTGATAAAGAAGATGAGCTCTTCTTAGAGCCTGTAGTTAATTTAAAGCTTATTAATGAACAACATCAAAAGGTAGTAAGACATTTTTGGTAAAAATAGGGGACTTAATCAACATAGGGTCCACAAATCTAGTTAGGAATAGAGATTTGTAATATTTTTAAAATAGAATATTCTTTTGTAAAGGCATGTGCAAATCGTAAGCACATTTACCTTTAGGTCAGTCCATTTTGGAAAGTCTAGTGTATTATATAACTTTTGAAAAAAAGATAATTGTCCTTACACTTGTACACTTGTTATTTGATATGACTAACTGGCATACTTCCTTGCACTCTATAAAAGTAGTATTATCATTTTTAAGGAGTGGGGATTTTTTTGAGAAAAAAATTGTGTAAACTTTTGAGCAACTAATGAAACTAGGGAATTTTGAAAAGATTGTCTCATTTTGTTTATGTAATTTTCTATGTAGTTTATTTCTTAATTGTATTTTCTAAATTTCATATTTGAAAGTTCTTGTGAATCCTTGGTGTGTACCTTTGAATGTAGAATTGTTAACTTGTGCCAATGTTAGGTTAATTTAAGGTTCCTTAGTTTGATTCATTTTCTTTTCTCTACATTTATAGATGTGTATTAGCTATTTACTTATAGGATTAAATCTTTAATGTAATATCGGTTCTTATTTGTATCATTTCTCACATTCCTTAGATGTTTGTTTGATGTCTGGTAAGATTTGAGCTTAAGTTGTTTTGCATCATAAATTGGTTTTAGTGCATTATTGGAGGACATTCAAAGTTTTGAATGATGTATAAATAAAAATCAACATCTTTCTTCTCTGCCTTACCCTTCCCTTTTACTTCTTTTTTAACTAGATCATTTTAGCTCAATTTCATTGTAAAGATTCATCTAGATTAGCCTTTAGATTAGAGTTTGATCATAATTCACTAAAATAAGAATAGATTAATTCATACTTTAAAAATACAGTTAGGTTACCAAGGTCTCTCCCAACCACCAAAATTTATAAATATTATGAAATGGTCCACTTGTTTTACCTCTATTTCACCAATAGGTAACAAGATTATCACAATCTATAACTCATGCATTCAATTATATGAGTTCTAAAATGAGAAGTGTTCTTTAAACACTTAGATCACATGTGATACACATAAATCCTTCACTAGGCAGAGCTTTGTTGGTGTTATAAAGAGGGCTCTAACC
The DNA here is from genome assembly GCA_037957365.1 of Torreya grandis. Lineage (NCBI taxonomy): Eukaryota > Viridiplantae > Streptophyta > Pinopsida > Cupressales > Taxaceae > Torreya > Torreya grandis. The sequence continues at coordinate 1,696,894 of JARHVA010003711.1, forward strand.
AAATTCCTTCTATATTTTTAGTATATTTGCTAGTTTTTATGAATTTTATTTAAAGATAACTTTAATGTTTTCATATTTGTGTTTATTTTAGCATAAGCATGTAAACATTGGTGAAATTCACTATTTTAGATTAGTATTTGTGATTATTTAAATAAATATTGACAATATTTGAAGACATATGTTGAATTATAGTAAACATAACTTTAAAATTGTGAACCCAATAGGATTGAGATTAGAAATAGCTATTTTTTTTAAAGATTATTAAATCATTTTATCAATTAAGTTTATTTTATCTTAAAATGTGTAAAGTTTGATCTTAATTATGTATTTGGATACATATTTGAGCCTACTTGATTAAATATTGTCATCCTTTGTCATCCTTTATATGAATCTTTGAAAAAATTGCTTAATGTGAATTTCTAATCATTGTTATCTAAAAAGATAGAATTGAAAAATTCTATTTCACATAGGATTCAAAATTATCAATTTGGAACTACCAAAAATTAGAACAAGGTCACATTTAGAGATTAGGGAACTTCTGCTTGAATTAGAAGTCCATAGAATAGATAGGTAGGTCAAAGGTAAGCACAAGCTTTCAATTTTTTTTACCAAATTCACCAATTCAGGGTGCTCTTGTATTTAATCCCAATCAAGGTATGGCTTCGATGGGTGGCTCTTATATCAAAATTTTAGGTGTAGTTCATGACTTTCCCCATAATCCTAAGAAATATAGTCCAATATTTAGTACTAATTACATTATAATAGGTGAGGAGCATATTAAATCATTTAAAGCTACTTTAATATTGTTAAATATCACTCATGAAGATGTAGCATGTAGACTATTTCCTTTTACTTTTCAATATGTTGCATATGAATGGTTTATAAATCTCCCTAAAAATAACATTACAAGTTGAGTTGAATTTAACAATGTCTTCATTGACTAGTTTGGTAAAATTATCAGTCCTTGTGAACCCATAAGCGCTTTCAATGCTAGGTTCTAAAAGATTTTCTATATGACTACATCTCCTTATACACTAGATGAAGATTTAACCTTATAAATCTATAATGATACCTTAGATCTTATGACTTTTATATTTATAAAGAGAGATATTAGACCCATAAACACATTAACCTTAACTTATGTCAAGGTTATGATTATTAATGACTAGATGTAGCCCCAAGGTCAGATGCCTTACTCTATTCCCAATGTCAACCCACATTTCCCTACCCTAATTATCTTCACCAATAATAATCAGAACATAACTACTTTGAACCAAATCCTATCTCTAAATCAATTACCTTTAAGTTATGCTCATCTTACCCAAAACTAGGGATTCTTGAACACTACTAAAAATGGATTTAAACCTAGCAATCAAAATGCCTTGATACCAACCACTAGTACTAGTAACAATCAGGTTCATAATTTTTGAAGCACCCAAAAATGAAAATGACTCTATCTTATAGATTCTCTAAAAGTTAAGCACTAATTTTCTTCAGTTGTAGAAGCTTGCTGCTAATAGTGAAGAGAGCTCAAGTAGGAAATTTTATTTCAAAAGTTTTAATAGGACCATTAATAGATTCCATAAGGATAGTTACAACAAAAATAAGAAAAATGAGTCATTTTCTAATAAGAAAACAATGGATATAAATCTTATTGATATTGCTTTACGTAATTATTGTAGAGTATATTACACTTCTAGACATGATGAGATCAATTGCAATGAATGATAAAAAGATTTTGAAGCCTTTTGAGAGGATTTGGATACTTTTGAAGTGGACGATAATAAATATAATGGTGTAGGCACATCAGGATATAAATCTATTGAGAAAGTACCTACCATCTAGGGAATATGGAGTAGAATCAACCCCTAATTACTTCAACACATCCAAATAACTTTAACACTCCTCTAGATAATAACCTATAGCCTCCAAATGGAAGTACTTCTAAGCATTATATTGATGCATATAATTCTTTCAATAAGATTGGGTATAATATTGTGAAAGACATGATGAAAATTAAGGATAACATTACATTGCATGTGTTGATGTAGAAAAGTAAAGAGGCCTATTTTTGGAGTGCTTATCTAAAAATCTTGGTAGGCCACCCTAAACTAACAATTCAAATGTTGTTATCTATAAAAATAAAATAGAGTCCCCACCTTTCCTGCTTACTATCAAGATGTTTGATAATAATTTATAAAAAATATTATTATATTTTGGTGCGTCTATAAACATAATGCCAATAGGTGTTTGTCAACAAATTGGATTGACTCATATTAAATATTATAAAGTTTTTACTTAATTATATAAATCTATAGTCAAAGTAATTGGGGAATTTTCAAATGTTCATATGCAAATTGCCTCTGAGCCAAGGGTCTAGAAATGTATTAACATCCAGGTGCTGGATATTCTTGATGTTTATTGCATACTATTAAGTATAAAATGGAAAAAGGCCCTAAATGGATATATATCCACTAACTATTAACATTTGTAGCTACCATTAAAGAGTCCCAAGTCAGATTAGAGTAGAAAGAGAGCCTGAGATGAAACACATGATCATCGAGTATAATGTTGTGAATGAAAGGGTTAACATGATGGACTCTAATTAGATCAACATGATGGATTTTTAATTAGTAGTGTATATTCTTGAGACTTATAAGGTACATAGTTATAATCCTTCTCATGCTTTGCTTGGAATGTGAAGATTACATTTTGATGGTGTTAGGTGTAAGTTTGGATTTAAAGTAGAAATTATTCTAACCAATCCTATTGGGAAAGAACTAAAATTTACTTATAGACTTTAGTTTCCTTGCATAACTAATCTTGTAGAGTATAAAGCTTTGATTATTGGATTTTAATTTGCCATTAAGCATAATGTTAAACAATTCTTGGTGCATGATGAATCAAAACTTGTGGTTAATTAGGTAAGGAGTAAATACTAGTGTAAATTATCATATCTCAAAAGATATAATTTTAGAGTGTGGGATTTACTAGAATATTTTGATGCTTTCAACATTATTTCCATCCCTAGGGAGGAGAACAAGGATGCTAATGAATTTTCCTTAGTTATAGCCAATATTATGCCAATTATGATTCTCAAAACTTTAACATTGAGCTGGTTCCATGCCCTTTGGTCCTAGATAGCATAAACCATTTACAATTTTTAATGATGGCCAACAGATCTTGTATTTCATGACCAACTCAGGAGTATTTGAGGCCCATGTAATAGATGAGGCAAATGAGAATAATCTTAAATATTATGGAAGGTTTGATAAAAAATTCATTCAACCGAGTAATAAAAAAATATCAAAAGGCATGATTGCCTTGGAAAGGTTATTTTATCAATACAAACTAGTAAAAAACATGAAAATACCCAAGGTGAGTAGGAAGGATTACAAGACATTTGAGCTTATACCTCAAGAATAATCTCATCTAGTTAATATTGAGAAATCATGTATGAGAATTGAAAATGAAAATTCCAAAGACTTGATGATAAACTATAAGGACATAATAGCATGGTCCTATGTTGACTTGTATATTTTTGATCCAAGATTCATCACCCATAGCATACCCTTGAAGGAAAATTTCAAACCTTTCAGATAAAAGTAGAGGCATGCCAACCCTATTTTAAATCCTATTATTTTCAAACAGGTCAAAAAAATGTTAAATGCCAAGATTTTATTTCCCATTAGACACTCTACTTGGGTCTCTAATTTGGTCCCAGTTACAAAAATGAATGGCAAAATAAGACTATGTATTGATTTTAAGAATCCAAATAAATCATCTAAAAAGGAAAAACATATTTTTCCTTCTCTAGACAAATTTATACAAAGTGCTTCTTTTTCTAATATGACATCCTTTCTTGATGGATTTTTAGGGTATAACCTTGTGTTGGTAAATTAAAAAGATAGGATGAAGACTGCTTTTACTACCAAGTGGGGCATGTTTGCTTATAAAAGGATACTATTTAGGCTAATCAACATAGGGTAAATGTTCCAAATGGATATGGATCATGATTTCCAAGGTCTAGTAGGTAAATTAATTATTATAATCATGGATTATCTGAATATATTTTTTTAATAACACATAGGACCACATGATGCATCTATAATAAGTATTTGAAAGGTGTAAAAGGTATGGGATTTCTCACAACCCAAAGCAAAGTATTTTTGTATTACTAAGGGAAAACTATTGGGACATGTTATAACTAATGAGGGAATATCTATAGATCTAGATAGATTAAATGCTATATCAAAAATAGAGCTTCCTTATAGTAAGAAATAACTAAAGTCATTCTTTGGCAAAAATAATTTTGTAAAAAAGTATATTTATGACTTTGTTGAAATTATCAAACCATTGAATGATATGCTCAAGAAATATGTTAAAATCACTTAGAATGAATAAACCAAGAATAATTTTAATGACATCATGGAATAAATTGGACAATCTCTAGTCCTAATAAGTTAAAATTTATCCAAAGATTTTTACCTTTACTCCTTTGCTTTTGATCATACTATTACTATAGTTTTAACTCAAAAAATTGATATATGTGATCATCCTATTTATTTCATGAGCATGAAAATTAAAAAATCAAAGTTAAATTATTCTTTAATTGACAAGAAAACATGTGCATTAGTTAAGATAGTGAAGAAATTTAAGCACTACATTCTTAGGAATAAGGTACTTGTAATCTTATCAGACCCTACCACCAAGCTTTTTATAAGTCATAATGAACTAGAAGAAAGGAGATTTAATTGGATGTTTGTGATTCAAAAATATGACATTGAAATGAATAACAAAAAATTGGTAAAGTGCCAAGGATTATTATAATTGATTACCAATGCTAACCCTAGGCTAAGTGTCATGTAGGTTGAACATCATAGTTTTCATTCCAATGATTATTATGATCCTATTATCATATACTAACCAATGGCATTTATCCTACAATTTTGAATAGGGAATAAATAGGATACCTAAGACATAAGGCAATCCAATACCTTATTAAGGATGGATTGCTGTATTGAAAAAACTTTGAAGGCATTTACTTGAGATGTGTATCCAAAGAAGAAACTAAAATCATGAGCACTTTTCATGAGAAGCTAAGAAGTGGAAATACATTTGAAATGAAAACAACTCAAAAAATCCTTAGAGATATTTACTACTATCCCATGCTCTTTGAGGATGCCCACAAGCATTTAGGGAAATGTTGTTCATTTAAAGCCTTTATCACAAAAGAGCCTAAGGTAGCCATGCCACTATAGCTAGTTATGGTAGATAAACCTTTTTCTTAATGGGGACTAGATTTTGTCAATATAATCAACCCTAATTTATTATAAGGTCACAAATATATTATAACTACTATTGGCTACTGTATTAGATGTACTAAGGTAGTGGACATTAAATAGTGCAGAATTAAAGAAGTGATCATTTTTTTAGAAGAAAACATATGCATCAGGTTTGGGACACTTGTATCTCTAGTCTATGACAATGGATCCACTTTTATATCCATAGAGATGACATAATGGGCATATTATAATTACATCATTCTCAAGTTCTCATCCAAACACTATCCTCAAGGTAATGTAGTATCTAAGTTGAATAATAAGAAATTGATGAAGGCAATAAAGAAGAATATACAAAATAATCCTAAAACATAGCACAAGCTTCTCAAATATTCCCTTTAGGTAGATAATATAAGGATTAAATAGGCTCTCAAATCATCACCATTATTTTCTATGTATGTCGAAGAGCCCATCTTCCCCATCACCCTCAAGTGACCAATGTATAATTTTATACAAGAGTACATGAAAGAGGACCAAGAACTAACAAACTCAAGATTGATAGACATTATTCAAATAGATCATGCATGAGAAGAGGCTTTTATTAATTTTAGTAGGTACCAAACCATGTCAAAGAGATGCTTTCAGAAACATTCTAAGATAAAGATGTTTAGGCAAGGAGACTTAGTTCTTCTTTGAGATAAAACATTTGAATCTAAATGTAAACATGGGAAGTTGACACCTTTGTGGATATTACCCTATTAGAATAATAAGATACTTGGAGACAACACCTTCAAGGTGAAATACCTACAAGGAGATAAATTAACATTTCCAACCAATGGGTGGTACCTTAGGCATTACTTTTTTGTTGCTCCCCCTAAGGTCTTCATGGAGTAAATTGTAAGGCTAGTTAGAATTAATGAAGATAGGGTAGATTAGTTTCTTTCTATTTTTTCCTTATTTCACCTTATTTGTATATATGTTTTTATATATTTGTTTCATGTTCCTTTGATTTTTGAATTTTTTGGCCTTTTTTTTATGTTTGCTTTCTTAACTTTGTTATTTATTTCTAATAAGTCCTTTGGGACATTCCTTAGCTCAATGTTTGTCTGATTGCTTAGGAATTCCATAGTTTAGGAATGTAGGTATAATTCCTTAATATTTGTTGATCATGGATTTGAAATTTAGTCTTATATTAAAGTTTAAAAAGACTAGTAAAGACTAATGGATAAGTTAACTATTCCATAAGATCTTAAGCATTGTTTTGATCTAAACTTGGTTTTAAGAAGAATTGCACATATGGGATGAAAGCCTAAGTTGTTGGAACATAGTCATGTTTTTACATAATAAACATCCTTTCTTAGGACAAAGGTTTCAACCATAGGTCATTGGATAAGGATTAAACATTTGACCAAATCCTTAAACCTAGCTAACTTGGTTCCCAACCTTTGCTAGAAGGCCAAAAAAGTCTAAAAAATACAAAAATAAGAGCTTATTGCAAAATCAAAAGATTTCCAAGAAAAGGTGATTCTCATAATCTCCAGTAGGGATATGGATGTTTGGATTGTAGTGGATCAAGGCCTTGATTAGATCCAAAGGTATATCTATCAAGGCTATGGATGCCTGAGCTATCAGTAGAGAAATGTCCAAACCTCTCTTAAGCTGAAGCATGATTCTTAATGGATATACAAACATGTTGTAAGTTAATGTTAATGGTTAAAGACATGAAAATTATAAGTTTCTCCCTAAATTCCATGGTGAAAAGTAAGTGGAATAAAATCACACATAAAACATGACTTGGTTTTGATGTTTGATCCTAATTTTGTAGGTGTAAGGCTTTTTTTAACCATAAACAAATCTTGATAAGGGTGTTGATCAAGTATAATGGGTAATTTAGTTGTTTACTTGAACCAGTCTCTGAATTCTAACATATTTATATATTCCCTTAAAATTTTCCATTTGTTGAGGGAGACATATCCCTATTCCTAAAATAGGGGGACCCTTGTGTTAAAATTATGCAAATTTATACTTTAAAATTGAAATACACTTGATCAAAGGATCATTAACATGTTTTGAACATTGTCTATATTTGAATATCATCCACACCTTGACATGGTTATTTTATTTTTTCATGGCTCTAGTTTAGTATGGCCTAATGTTGCTAGCATTTATTGTTCATGTTTTAAGTTACAACCATCCTTGAATGAGCCATGCCTATATTTTTGTAGTTTAATACCAAATTGGGATTTCAATAGCCTTTGGTCTATATAAATTCAAGTTAAATCTATGTCAAAGCTTCCTGAATCCCTCCTTCAATAAACCCTATCATAGGTTCTTTGTACCAAATTCAAAACTGGTGGGAACACTTTAAAAATTCTAAGGACCTAAATTTATTTTTTATACTCAGGCTTAGTCATGTTTTTCAACATGACAAAAACATAGCCTAAATATTATAAGGTTGGTCCCTTTTATGTCCTGAGCCCCTTTTCTACCTTTTACTTTAACATGGTCTAGCTTTCTATATGCTTGGTCCTTTTTATATCTTATTAACTTAGATTAATGTCTTTGTCTTAAGGCCCCATTCATGTTTATCAACACTAACAAGACCTTGGTCCTAAAATTTTACCCTAAGTTATTTATATTAATTCATTTTCTGAAAATATAGCTAGTTGGTCAAGGTGGCTCCCAACCACCAGACTTTATAAATATTATGAAATAGTCCACTTGTTTTGCCTCTATTTCACCAATGGATAATATTATTATCACAACTTACAACTCATGCATTGAATTATTTGAATTGTAAAATGAGAAGTGTTGTTTAAACACTTAGATCACCTATGATACACATAAAGGCATCAACAATATGTTCATGCTAACTAAAATCCCAAATTATTCACTAAAATTCCTTATGTTCATTATGAGCTTGAAAAATAAATATTTACATGAAAAACCAAATAGAAAAAATTGGGAATAATTCCATGTTTTTACCATGCAGATAAATAAATTATTATATGTTTTTGATAATAGCCTTTCACACAATGTCATCACCAAAACATACTGAAATCCATGTACCTTCCAATTAATAATAATATTTTTCTTCATTATGAATATAACAATGACTTTTCCCAAAAATCATTTAAACATTAAAACTATTACTATTGACTTACGAAAATACTCATTTAAATGTTATCATATTTGAAAAATAATATGATCATGCCAAATTACATTATAATTATGCCATGATACTAAGTCAAACTAATAATTATTTATCACATAATGAAATAAATTTCCCTAAAAATGTATTTATAAATAAGACACCGATATTTGAAAAAAACATACGTACACATATTAACATTTAGGGAAGAAATAACATTTGAAAAATTATTCAAAAAAATACCAAAAGTATCAAAGATACTTAAATATCCTAAAGCACACGTTATGGTAACATCATCACATGAAGTAATATAAGTAAGATAACACATATAATAGCCTAAATCTCACACTATCAAACATGCTACCATGTTCAAATGCCAAAAACATGATCACAATGTAAATAAATTATAAGCTATTAAATAAAGTAATGAATATAAAATCATATTATAGTATTTATGGTGTGTGTGGGTTCTCAGTTTGCATTCTATCATCCCTCAAAACCTCCATATACTCCACCCTTTCTAATGATTCTCTCCTTCCATCATAATCTAAGGGATGGATCTATCCTTCACCCACCTAAAAATAATATAGGTAGTTAGGATGAATAAATATATAATACCTGATATACAATTATAATAAACTAAATAAACATGATCATAATAATACATTACATACAAGTAAAACTAACTCAACAAGTTAATTATCATGTAAATAAGCTAAATATAATTGTCCATATATCAGTATATAAAATACATCTTAACCAAAACATTAATTAGTCAAACAATAACCAAAAAATCCACTAATCAGAAGGTTATTATATCTAGATAGGAATTAGGATGTAACAATTTCCTCCTATTAAATTATTAAATCTATGGGTGCTTCAACGACTCATAAATCTATAATTAAAATTATGACATTAAAGATGATCAATTATCAAGCATGAAGAAACCATGATTTACATTATATTTCATAGAACAGGGTGGGTTCATACGAGATCAACATAGGTTTTTTAGTGAATTAAATGTAAGTGAAGAATTTTGAGGTGACATGTAGTGTGGGGTGGTCCCAATGAAATGACCCGTTGTGTTAATTATCTAGTTCTAACCACTTACTTTTTTACTCTTCTCCATCTTATTTATATTTTTAATAAAATTTGGCATCATATCTATAAGTGTCAATGTCACTTATTCTATAAAATGATAATTTTTAAACATTGTAAATGTAGGTTCTCCCTTTATCTTCATAAACTATTTTTCTAGTAATCTTGCTTATTGTTTTTTTTACCATGAGAAGTGATATTTCAATAGAAAATATAATTTCATTAAATATAGACATATTCTGATCCATATTAAAACCTAAAATAATACTTATTTAGTTCTATATTATCAAATATTATAATTCTATATTGATATTATTGGATTATAATTTAGTTGCTTTACTTATTAGATATCACATTTATTGGATTATAATTTAGTGTTTTTGGTTTAATATTAAACCATATTTTGTTTTAACACTCTAATTTCAAGATGATTCTAACCTGGTGTTAAAAACCATAATTAATTAATTTTATTTTTTTTAATAAATTAATTTTTTTTTTGCAAACCATAGAAATAATGAATTTTTTATTTTTATTTAAATTTTCTATATTTTTCTAAATTAATTTTATGTTTTATTGGAAATAATGGTGACATCTAATATTTTATTTTAATGTAATTGATTAAAAATAGGTAATGATAAATTTTTATACTTTCATTAAAAATTTTGATTTATTATTTCCTTGTGTATAATTGAATGCAAAACATCATAAATGAATAAAAATAAAACAATTTTTATATTTTATCATATTTACATATAAGAGCAAGGAAAAGACTAAAACTATTCATTTTGTGTTTAGCATGAATATATTACAAAAATAATAAGAGAAAATACAATATGACAAACATCCATGAAGAACTTAGGATGGTGAATTTATCACACATGTATATCAAAACCTTATTTATAAATAATTCATGACAAATAAATATAGATAATAATTAACATCAAAATTATCACATTATATATAATCAATGGCACATGTAAAGTATAATTTAAAATAGTTTACATAAGATAATGGATATATTAATTTTTTGATATCATAAATATACAAATCATAAATAGTTTGTTTATTGAATAGTTAAAGAAATATATTTATTAATTACCTTACATCTATGACATCTTTTGCATGTAGCAACATAGACAATAATTCACACAACAAGCAATTATCTTCATAAAATAATTATCAGAATTATTTGAGATGATATAATTACCATTATCATTACTAATATTTTCATCATAATATTAATAAATTAAAAATGTATTTAGTTTATTTTATAGACCCATGTTATGTTTATAAGCTAACTATAATGATTTACAAATATTTTTCCTATATGTTTCCAAAGAGTAACACATATTTACATGTGGCACCACATGCTCTAAGCACACAAACAAGCATGTCAATATTTTACAATCATAATGTAGAGTGCCATAAAATTTCCAACTAGAAGGCAATGCAAATTAAAAGGTATATTTTTTATTAGAATCTTGTTTTCTCATAGATGATATATTTTTTATATTCAACATACATGTTTGCATTTTTCAAGAACAAATTTTATGTTTTTAAATGTATATTGACACAATATTTTATTTCTTCAATCGAAAATTCTATAATTCCACATTTTGTATCCAATCAAACAAATGAATGAACTAATGAGGAACTCTTGGGTTAAGAAAACTAAACCATAAACCAATATATAAATGTGTATTTTTAGTCCTCAATAAATGATGACTAAATACACAGTAGAAATATCTATAATATGAATCCTGAAAAATAGGTTTATTGATTACCCATCTAAACTTGATAATCCATGGAAATAAAAATTACAATCCTTCCATTCTAAACACCAATATTTTTATTATAAGTAGAAAACAATATAAAAATATGAAATAACTTAGTTTTCATTAATTTTATTTAGAAAGCCACAACATGTAAGATTTTATTTTTTTGAAACTATAGAAAAACAAAACCACAATATTAAGTAAAATAATTTATCTAAACATAAAAATTGAATTTTAAGCACTTGAAATGTCATGATTATTTTTCTATTCATATTTTTTTTCAATTAGGCAAGTAATAATATTTTAAATAGAACATAATATTCAAAATGGGTCACCATTGTAACTATATCCACTTGAACATGCTATGTAGAATTAAAAATCTAAACAAATCCATAAAAAATATGTTATATAGTTATCAATTAAATATAAAATATTTAGACAAATAATAAATTGAAATATTAAATTGGTAGTTAACAAGAATTTAAATAAACTTGAAATAATATCTAATTTTCAACTAAAATTATAGGTGTGAATGTTAATTTAAACATATTTGTCACAAATCTCTAAAATCAAACTTATATATATTAAAATTATTTATGTGCATTGATATTAATGAGATTTTAAAAATATATAGTTTTGTTAATTAATTTTAAAAAATTATTTTTAGATGACTTTCACATGCCATCAAATATTAATCATTACTTATACAAGCACATAAATCTATAAATAGGCTAATATGCTTTATAAATTTTATCACATCCTCTTCATTCTTAATTAAATGTAATTGTTTAAACAATATTGTGATCATTTTTTTTAACTTTTCAGGTCTTGACGTTTACTAAGCTTCATGGATATGAAAAAATTATCCTAAGGAGAAATTTTCTTGAAATAATTGAATATACTGCATAACTATAAGAAAATTATGTATCCATTAAAATTGTATGAAAAAATTTAGTACATGTTTTATCCTTTTATCACAATATTATACACCCAAAAAATATATTATGCTCCTCTAGTAGCCCATGTCAACCGTTCCCATTTATTTAAAGTGTATTTTATTATTTATAAGGTTTCTTTCTTTTTCAATTAGATTTATGTATTATAAACCCATCTAGATCAATAAAAATCTAGTGGTTTTTTAGAGTTAATGTAAACAATAATACTATTGAGATTTAAAATAATTTAAAATATAAAAATTAATAATTAATTTTATATATAAATTTTCTAATATAGTCTATATGAATATATTGAAAACCACATGTATAAAAATTAAACTATGGTAATAAAGTAATGAAGTTTTGATAAATCTTAACTAATTTTAAATAAATTATTAATATCCAAAAGTTGTAATTAATGGTGTATGATTTGGTGTACCTTGTGTGTTAGTCACCACCCATTGTATAAATACATCTTGATGATCATATGGGTCTTTAGTAGGGTCATCTTGTTATTCAATAGAAACACTCATTTTTTCTAGGTTTGGAGTTTTGTTTACGCCTATTTATTCTTTTAAGGGCATCCTTTAATATAATTTCTAAATCAATTATTATTAAAAATCACACCACAATTTTTTTTTAATAATATGATGAGATATGACTATTTTTTAAGAGTAATATCCCTTTAATTTTGATGACTTGCCTATGTTCATCATCAGATATTTGTAGTATTATTAACATCATCTCCTAATTTATATTCTCAATAACGCATATTACTAAGGCTATTTTTAAATTTATTATTTATTATAATGGATTTTTTCCATAAGTAATAAAAATAAGGGATGAATATGGACTATATATATTAATCATATAATCCAAAATGTGCATTGATATCTCAATATCAAATGGATGTTCTATTATGAAAATCCTGATATATGTTGGGCACACAATATCCAAAGGCTTTGTATGTGATAATTCAATTTATATGATGACATCTTCCTCAACAATGTTGTTTGTAATATGCATGTCATATATACCATAAATCACAAAGAATACCTTAAACACACCTTCATCATCTATAATTATATAACATCCTTAAGAAATGATTTTGTTCAAGTTTTTTACTCTTTCCATGTAGATGGGAAAATTTAAAAAAAAGTGTGATTCAACCATGTGGACAAGAAATATACAAATAAAATCCATTGAACTATAACTAATGAAATAGATCAGATCTATAATATCACTTTTTGTAATTTTAGTTACGACATTACATAAATTTGTAATATCCACTTTGAGACTAAGGGGAGGGAGGTTTTAGCTTAATCCTTTCAAAGTTATTCTTAATTGAAAGGGAAAATAATACTAGCATTTGAATTAATGTGTATCTTTAAAGTTAGATCACTACATGCATGTGCGTATATCAAATTTGAATATTTTCACACACAAGCCCACACAAGGGGGATAATTACATCAATTTGAGATCTTTTTAAAAGTATATGGTTATATAGGAAATACTCAATGATATAGGTATATTTGAGGTCATCTCAAATTCACCTGATGCCACTAACCTTCAATTATTAAGGTGACATATCCAACATGTAAAACCTAGGATTTTGAGAAAAATAATAATATCCAAAACTTGTGTGCATGATTTGAGTTGAAAATATGAATGGCAACATTGAATCCTAATAATAATTTTAGGATATAATTATTAATGGTAGTGTTTATATCTTGATGGTAGTGTCTAAAGTGAAAGATAAAAAATATTTATAAAATGATGAAATAATGTAGTTCATAGTCATGTATCATCATTCACCTGTATATGACAAATCCACGTATGCATAGATAAATAAGATAAGTATTGTTTCTAATTCATGTTGCTACATTTAAATTACTATTGTTATTTTTCTTTATATATTTATCTTACTTTCATAATTCATCATTGTATTAAAATATTGTGAATCTAAATTATTTAATTGGCATAATTTTAGTATAGCTTAGCCATATGCTTGATTATGATATTTTCCATGATCCCAAAACACTAGAAAAATATTTTCTTGGGAGAAACCAAACTCTGAGTCCTCTTATGTACCCATAATTTTCTATAGGATTTTAAGACTTAGATATTTTTATAGTCTAGTAATCATGCATATCTTGATTTTATTAATTTTCATCAAACTAAGACATAGTAATAAAATAGGTCATGTAACTATTTTACACATTGAGATTATTATTATACCACACAAGATGTGTCAAGATAATAACCTATCAAATAATGCTAATAATGTGATTACCAAAAGGACAATGAGAGAAATAATGAAAATATTCTCATAGTAGATGAATTTGATTATGAAAAATATGAATCACATGATAATAATGAACATGACAAAATAGATCAAGAGAATGTTATAGCTATAAATATGTTTTAGGCATACATTAATGAAAATCCTAAAGATACCGATAATATCCTCAATACTATATCATAAAATAAAGATTTAAAAACATTATTCAATAACCATTGGTATATTGATATAAATATTGAGGCTACTATATATAAATATTGGCAATCACTTGCATTATATTTCCCCTCAAGCACACCATTTATTTCTACATCTAGAGAGGAAACATGATATTTATTCAAGCCATTTTTCCATGGAGAGCCAAACAATATTGGTACATACTCCATGGGAATAATTAATGTTTTAGATCAATCGCTAGTTTGAATACCTATATCAACACAAGGAGTGTTTGTATCCCCTTGTTTAACCCTAAATTTTATAATTTGTTGATAAGGTTTAGAATATAGAAATTGTTCAATCACAAGGGAGATAAAATAACAAAAAATAGGAAAATTGATATAAAGTTTAGATAAAATATTATGAATTTATACAATCAATATGGGTAAAAATAGTAAATTGAAGTATATTAAAATAAATAAGAAATAATGGTACTTATCTATTTTACTATGTGTAGATCTAGAGGTGAAATAGGTGTAGACTACGCAAGATCAATATTTTGGATCAATCATGAAAATCTAGTAATTTTAGTTATATGGCTATGGACACTGCTAATATATTCATAAACCATCATCGATACTAGTGTCTAATTGGGATGAACGTGTCCAATATGGAAAAATTATTGTATGTTAATGTGATTAAATTCAATGTTATTAGTTTTCTATCACATATATGTTAATTTATTTAGATATGGGATATATATCATAACTCTTCACCTATTGATGAAACCCTATATATTCTCCCTCAAAAATAATTTTCCAAAAAATGGGTTAGTAACTCACTGTGTCAAGCTTCCCATAATATCATTCCTCTATTGAGCACTACCTACATATCCAATACTCCAAGGAAGGCCTCAAACTTGTTTATGAGCAATATCTTATGAAACCATCATTTTATCTAGGGTTGTGCATCTTCCTATGGTTTCATATATTATTTATAATCTATCTCATTCTCTATTTTACCACATATAATATAAAGGCATCACTTATTGCTAAATTTGTAAAATCAAGTATAACTTATGATCAAGAAGAGGTACATATTTATAAATCCATCAATATTGAGAAAACACAATTTAAAATATTTCCAAGTGAGTAGAATTAAGATTGTTTGACTTATTTCATTCATAAAAATACTCATTAATGTTGTAATAGATACCATTACACTCCCA
The DNA here is from genome assembly GCA_037957365.1 of Torreya grandis. Taxonomy (NCBI): domain Eukaryota; kingdom Viridiplantae; phylum Streptophyta; class Pinopsida; order Cupressales; family Taxaceae; genus Torreya; species Torreya grandis. The sequence continues at coordinate 1,712,819 of JARHVA010003711.1, forward strand.
TTACTCATCTATGGCCTATGTTGGGTTATGTAGTGCATTATATTAATATCTAAAAGGACAGGTCATCACATCAAAACAAATGTCATTACAATTACGTATAATTTTTCTTCATTTAGTCATGAATTTCCTCAAGGTTCATAAGGATATCATTTTTTATTTTCAAACAATAAATGATGAAAATATTCCTCATTGAAACAAAATACCAAAGGCTCATAAATCTCCAAATAATACAATCATAGTGTGTGATAAAAGATAAAATTTTCTATATTTTGATCATTAGGAATGTTCGTGTAGGATTTTTAGCACTTGAAATTTTACCTACATGGTTTTTGCTTAACTTACTTAAGGTTTCTAATGGAATCAGGTAAAAAATACTTAATGTGTTTTATAATAGTGAGTCAAGTTGTTACCTTTTTGTTTACCTAATCTCTTACTATATAATGTATTGCCTTTGTACTTTTTAGCTAAAAGATGAAAGAATATTTTGATTCATCTGAAGCAACTTCAGTTGTGGTAATTTTTATTTCACCCAATCCTAAGGTTTTCATGTAATATTGGGTGTTCATATATGTTGGGTTAATCTAAAATGGTATTAGAGATTTGATATGATGGTTGTTTTTCTAGTTTTAAAATCCTCTGTGAGATCTTTCTTGCATGCATTCTTGTTGTCTTTCTTGATTTTTGAAATTTTCAAAGGTTTGGTGGGGTTTCATGAAAATCCATAAAAACTATATATCTTAAGTATCTAATCATAATTACACCATCATATTAAGAAGGCATCAAACCCCTAAAATTGGCTTTAAATATGATCGAGAATCATGAAAGTCATTTTCAACCATTTTTTTAGGGTTTCAAGGATTTTTCAGTGATTTCCCACATATTCATAAGGCAAGATTCTCAAATCATAAAATGATTTCTAGGTTTTCATGGTTTTTTCAAGTTTTCAAATGGGTCTTTCCTAGTTTTTAAATGAGTTGTACCAAATCTATAGTTTTTTCAGGTTTTTTAGTTTCAACAAAGTTTTTAACCCTTACAAGTAGTTTTGGCAATTTTTAGACTTGCTCAAAATTTTGGAAATATATAAAAAACATGGGAAGACATTATATCATTGAAAAAAATTTACTAGATATGTATAAGCATTTATGACTCTGACATATCTATCTACACCATTGTTAGAACCTGACACCCTTCTCTACAACCCTAGTAGAACATAACTCATACATACACTCAAATCCTATCCCATCTCCTATACATACACTTACATAAAAATTTGGTCCTCATACTAAAAATAATCTCATATTATATCCACCCTCTATGAAAAATCCCATCAATAAGTCCTTCAATAGTGATTGGCCCTTCAATAGACATCATAGGTTGTTTGAATAGGCATTAAAATCTAGAGCATGTGTGAGTACCCATCACAACTTGATAAGTGTTGAATCACCCCTAATATTATGCCCCACATACATGTAGGTTAGTTATAATATACAAACTACACAAATAAGGATCTTTTCCTTCTCACCTTTTCTTAGGACTCTATAACATTTAGGACATCAGGTTTAATCAAGTGAAAAGTTCTACTATTCATTTTAAATTTAGAAGCATTTATTGATGACATCACCACCACCCCAATAAAAAATTAGGGAAGGGGAGAAATCAAAAAAATTATTATCCCCATGGTCATATGGGAGTTAGTCCTTTGGTTAATTCCCACCCAATTGTTTTTCTTAGGGATGATTCAAAAAAAAATCTCTTCAGGAAGTTGATTCAAAAAATTTCACCACTATTTCTACCCAAATTTTTTATGTGCGAAATATTTTTAAAATAATATTTGAGTTTAATATTATTTTAAAGTTATTCTTTTATGATTGATGCATTGGTGGTAACATTGAGCCCATTACAAATCCCTTCAAACTAATTATTGTACTCACATGGATGTATTATCGATTGAGATTGATGTCCTTCTAGTTTATTATACTCACATTAATCATTCAAGACAATTTTTTGGCTATGAATAACATTTATACGAGTGTTATTATATGTTTAAATTTATTATGGATTCCTTCTAATAGTTCTAATGGGGTGCTATGTGGTATTGTGTAATTTTATTTTCTACATTTCTATTTTACTTATGAAACAGCCTTTTTTATACATTATGGATTCAATTTCATTAAGTCCTCTCACACCATTTAATTATCATAAATATAAATATATAATAGAAATAATTTTTTAGTCAAATTTTTTTCATATAATTAATATGGACAAAGAGACTAAACATGGAATATAAGTAGACAAATTTAAATTATTTAACCATTGTGATAAAGTCTATGTACTACTGTGTCTTTTTATCTCTTTGGGTCTACTCTTTAACATATAATATACTACACAACCTAATGAAGTATGGACCACATTAGAAAATATCTTTAAGAAGAAATATGTGATGAAAGGACATGATCAATAAAATGAGTTCATCATTTTGAGCCCAAGTTATTTTGACACCCTATAGGATTTATTCACCAAGTTTATATATATGAGGTTAGAGATAAAATAGTGTGGAATAGATAATAAATATGATCAAATTGTTCTATTTATACTCTCCAAATTGGATCAAGACTATTCTTTGTTTGTCTTCACTTTTAATGCCATAAAAGTGATCTTGGAGCCACATGGAAAATGCCTTATTTAGATAACTTATTATTGACTTGATTTAGAATCATGATAAGCTAATACAAATGGACATTGTTAATTCCTCACAATCTTATGCACTTTTTTTTAACAATATAAAAATATTTAAACAATAGAGAAAATACAATAAAAAGGATCAAGAGAATGATGTAAATTATCCATCATACAAATCAAGCATTGAGACCTCTTATTATAATGTTAAAACTAATAAATATAGGATAAAATTGGGGTTTTTTATAGAAAAATCATGATAAAAGTAAATTTTTGAAGAAGTATATTTTTCATATCACTATCATGATTAAGAATTAGAATATAGGTGTTCCTAGATATATCAAACCATCTTAATCAACCCATGAATATGCTAAGGAAATTGATAATGGTAAGTAAAATTTAAAAGATAATTGCAAGGGGAAAGTAAAGGGTAAGGTTATAGTTACATTTCTACCTCCAAGTCATACATGGGTCATTGATGCTAGTGCTTCACATAACAAGGCCTCTTCACATATAGAGTTCATTTCCTTGGAACCATGTGGTGTGCAATCTATATAAATGGGTGATGACACTTATAAAAAGGTTTTTAGGAGAGGGTTTATTGAAGTAAGTGGTGGAACATTAAATAATGTTCTAAGTTTTCCCTCACTTTCAACTAATATCATATGAATTTACCTGATCATTCACATTGGTCTAGACATATAAGCTGAGTTCACTCCAGATTGTATTTATGTTATAGAGCTACACAATAGTAATACATTCATAGTAGGAATTTCTGATCATTATAATTGACTATATATCTTATGACCCTTAATTTTTGAATTTCCTTTAAATTCTTATTCTTCAAAGACACCTAAACTTGATGACATTTTTGAGCCTTAGCATACCTCTAATATTGATGACTCTTCTTTTAGAACATATGAATTTGGTAGTGATGGGGACACACTTCCACCATATCCATGTCACTTTATAGACATTGAGGAGTTATTTCCTAATTAAATTACCTTTGGTCCACTATAAACATTACATGGAATAGATATATTTATCTAGGACACATTATACATTAGGAAATCCATTTCATAGGCACATGGTGTTCTATAGTCCTCATTATCCTCTATTCCCAATGCACTATCATTACACAGAGTAGTTTTCCCTCCTACATTTCATGAGGGGAATAATTCCTTGTATAGGAATCATACCTTGGTTGAATATTCATCAAGAAATTGGATGAAAAAATAATTTTTCCATGGTGATCCGCTCTTCATTATATCTACTTTTGATCCATAGTCACTCTCAAGCACCCCATTACAGGATATAGGTTGGATAAAAGTAGTTGTAGACTCTAGTGGGAATTTTTATTAAATTTCTCTTATTTACTCTATTTTTAGGAAGGAGTTTTATCATACATGTTTTCTAATTTTCTCAACTTTATGGGATTTTTATTGTGTTTGCGTACCTCATTAAACCTCATATCTCTAAGACCCAATTTTTTTACCCACTTAAGCTACAATTTAGGGGGTGTTGGTGTATGCTTTTTTACACTTAAAATTTTACCTAAATGTTTATTATTAAGCTTGATTTGGGTTTATAATGTCATTATCTAAAATACACTTAATGTGTTTTATAATAGTGAGTTGAGTTGTTAGATTTTTGGTGATGTAATATCTAACTATATAATCTACCTCCTTTGTAATTTTTAGATAATCAATGAATAAATATTTCCATGCATTTTATGCAACTTATGTTGTGTAAATTTGGATCTAACCTACTCATATGTTTCTCATGTAATATTGGACATTCAAATATATTGGATTAATCTAATAAATAATTTCACAATATTAAAAATTATATCATTTCTTCATTGTATCTCCAAACAAATGCATAATTAGCAAAATATATTGCACTCCTAAATGATGTGTAATTACCAAAAGATACTAAATATTCAATAAATTTTTACATTTTGAAATATTCCAAAACTCCTACATGATATATCACTACCAAATTTTCCTAAAGAGGTACCATTACCATGTGCGCTAAAAATTTTACATAACAAATTTTTATGAAAGGCTCCTAAATTTTTAAAGATACACCATGTTGAATATTTCTAAACTTGTAAGTGAAGATAAAATTAAATAAAATTCAAATGATACATGTGATACAAATATCAAATGAAATGTTCATAATGATAATACATCTATTATTCCTATATTTAAAATAAATTATGGATTGCAACTAATGATTAAAAATTTGTAAACATCAATAATTCCTACTACTTACCTTCTATCCATGGCTATTACTATAAGAGATATCCCAAGGAAAGTGTCAATTCCTAAAGTAATAATTCCATATTTCAATTCTAATACCAGTGATAGTATTATATAAAATCAACATATTATAATATGTGTATTTGAATATCTTCATCAAAATGAGTTTATCATGTCAATCATGCCTTAATATTTGGACATGAATATTGTTCCCAATATATACTTAAATATGTAAATTATTTTGTAAATTGGACTAAGGATGACCTAATATTCTTCAAATGTTTTCATATGAGCCTTACATATGAATCTTGTGGTTGGTTTTATAGTTTATCAAATTGTTCCTTAGCTACATTCAATAAATTATAATATGTTTTCTTATTGGCCTTTTATACACACAATGTGCAAAAAATTTACACTAGAATATTTTCAAAACTTAAATGAACATGATGATGAATATATTTAAAATTATTCTATTGCATTTAAAATTATATTATATTACTTTGCATATCAAACTTTAAATTTGGAACTATAAGTCTTATTTAATAGAAGTCTGATTCCTCCACTAAAGGAAAGGGAATTACATAAGTTGTGTACCTCATTTATCCACCTATACATGGATGTCTATATATATTATTTCCTCCTACTAACATATAATAAAAATATAAATAAATCTAACTCCTATAAATCATAAACATTGTGTTCATCACACATAATATGGAATTGAATTACCAAGTTAATATAATGAGCCAACATGTGGCATTCCAAATTTTTTTATGAAACCTTAATAAAATTTATTAAATATGGGACCACTACAAAATAGACATACTTTGAGAACAATTCCAAACTCACAAAGCAAGAATAATCCTTGTGAAAATAATTTTACAAACACATCATTCATGGGAAAAAATTATTTTCACCATAACCTTATTAATCCTACAAATAAATAATTATTTTGTAATGAAGGAAATTTAAAAAATATTGGTTATAACATCAAGGAGTTACATAATATAGGAAATTGTAAAAATGCTTTGGGATGGATAATATTACCAATTTTTTGTGGATCATGTATTGTCCAAATGAAAGTATGGGTCACACCCATATAACTAAACATAACTTATAATTGATTTTATTTTGGATATACCAAATGGATGCTAAAATTTATCTAAAAAACAACAATATTTCATTCTCCTAAAAAATAACTCAAATACCGCATGAAAGTGATGGTAATTATAGTAATAAATCAAGGAGAGAAGAAGAACATTATATGAAAATTATTCACTTGGAATTATTAAAATGTAAAAAAATTGATACCTTTGATATAAATTAAAAAAGCCATTCCAAAACTTTCCACAAATAAAAATAAAAATAAAATATTTTAAAAATAGTAAAAAAATATAAAAATATTCAACATTTATAGTTTTTACTAGCTCCTTGGCAACTATGTTGATTTATTTAGCTTAATAGATAGTATATATTTTCATTATTATATACACAAATGTTTCTTATATCTTTTATTATGATATAAGAATTCTAATACACATGATATATGCACTACCAGATGTTAGACCTTTCCTATAATCACATCCTATATTACACTAGGTAGATTTGTTTATATGATCATAATTGACACAAGTCACATATAAATTATGATCATTTCTACATTAATATGTCTAATATTATATTTATAACTCATTTTTATATCCATTCTCATATCTTTTACATGTACTTGATATGCAATACTACATGAATTTTTCTATGACACATATATGCAATGTATGTACTAGTATAGTATGCTTATGTTGGTTTATTATTATTCATTCATTTTTCACTTCCTTGAATCTATTACATTCCTTGATATTGCAATTATTATGGAAAATTTGAACAAGTTCCTTTCCTAGTGGCTCATGTGCAATTTTTTATTATTTGGGCATTTGAATATGTCATTCTATTATGATTATACATTTAAGTATGTCATTCATTTTTATTTTGCATAATTTGAACATGCCTAATGTATGATGTCTCATTGGACCATCCATTTACATAAAATTGATTTATCTTGCGTGTGTTTTTTATTATTTGTTGATATTATACTATTACTCTCTACACAATTCATTATCTATATCATGCATCTTAGGAATTGATGTTATCACATACGATGAGCCTAATCAATATATATATATATATATATATATATATATATATATATATATATATATATATATATATATATATATATATATATATATATATATATATATACTTTAACATGTTATCCTTATATGATAAACTATTCTTACATGACTTATATAAATACCTTATCATTTTGAGGTAAGGTACTTATCATATTCTCATATTCCAAAGATATGGTGGGGGCATGCCATGGGAGTATGTCCTCCACACTTGTAAAAATTTAAAATTTGGCCAAATTTTATAATTATATGATCTAGATACACATTTATGGTATCATTACATACATTATAATTATTATACCCATGTTTCATATTGATGCATATATGAGGTACATATATCATGAAAAGGACACCTAAAATTACATATTCAAATTAGCTTTCAGATTTCAAATACTACTATGGACTATTATAATACCCAAGATGGACTTTTATGAACTTTTATTGAGCCAATCTATTACAATAGTTGGTTCACCTTTTAGATAGTTTAAGGTCATTAAATCACTCATTATTACCAATTTTTTAATTCATAACTGATTAATCAATATAAGTTCAAAATATTCATAGGATGGAGTGATTAAATCATCAACCCTCACCAGATATATATTGTTATTTTATTAGGTTACTCACACTCACAATGTTATAATTATGATTGGGTTATACAATTGATATAATGTCAATGGTTGTGTCTAAAATCACCTATTTTCCAAGGTTAGGGGTATGTTTTCCTATCTATATATGAATGAAATTTAATGTTTCAAAATAGTCATAATCTTAGCTCCAAGTCTTCATAGTGAAACATCTCTTTAAATCAAATCACCAAAAGGAAATATGGTTGCATTGACAATTGTGTACTCATAAATTTGATTTTTCTACATTCAAGAATTTAAAATTATTTAAATTTCATACTACATGCAATAATTATACACTATAACACAGTATTGGTTATAGTTTAGTCACTAAAAAATGTCTCAATTTGGGCTTAGTCAAATACAAAGTGTGTTAAACACACACAATAAGCATTTATTTTCATTTAAACTAGAAATTTCATCAATATATTAAATGAGGGAGAAATGTAGACACTAAATCTAAAATATATATCACCTTAGTATTGTACATTTTAAAAATACATATCATGGTCATAGCTTTTATTTTTAAGACCTTCCCATTATCAAAAGGCTCATGTTCATTATCTCTTGGTGCCTAAATTTCTTATCTCTTTGTCTACCCATATATTATTCTAAGGAGAAAACATTATATATTATGGGAAATGATCTAAACATTATCATTACACCTATCTACTTATTTTAGACATGTACTTATTTTATATCATCATAAATACTTGCATCCCAACTAGATTTCTAGGTTGACACAGGTGTCCCTTTTCCAAGTAAGTGTCTAATGCCCAAAAGTCATCTAATTGTCAAAGGAAGTGTATCCTAAAGGTTTAAATATGTTATTTAGTGTGAGATATTTTCAAAATGGATGCATTGCTCACCTAAAAAACTATCATTATATCACAAGATAACTAATGAATAAGCACTCAATCAATATTTTTGCTAGAAAATATACCCTATTCCTCCTACTTCCATATTAGTCATAAGATTAGTATCTTATAGATTTGAAGTAAAAAATAATCATCCCATGATCCATATTTTTTGATTTATAATCTAGCTCATTATATGCACTTAATTATCACAATTTTCATCCTTATGCACACAAAAGAGATAAACACATAAGTCTGAGTTTGTATTTCGAGTATTAGCTATGTAGGTAGTGACCATTGATACATGGGTCATTAGGATAGCTAGACACCATGTGCCCACTAACCCACTTTTCTCACAATCACTTTAAGGGTGAGTAATCTATGGTTTTATCAATTGATGAAGAATGAAAGCCTATGTGGGTGATATGATTAAAGTAGAGAAAAGGTGAAATAAAACATAGAAGGTTCTATTTGGTCACATATATATCTAGTCAATATTTTGTATAGGACACCTATTTCATGTTTAGACACTAGAGTTGATGTAAAAATCAAGATCTAATATAAGTTTCTGAGGCCATAAAAAAATTTATAATTTTTTGGTTGTTCCAAGATCCTAATCTTGTCCATTTTGAACCTATTTTAGACCAAATTTGGATGTGCATAGTAAACCAGATAAGTAATATTTTTTTAATTCATTACAATATAAATAAATAGCTATAATTTATATTTTGTCATATGTTAGTATTTATATTCAAATTCTTATTTATCTAAGTCTAAAAATTAAATAGTCTAATATAGGTTTGTTTATCACCTTGATTCTTATTCATTTATACATTCATTACAATATAAATCATTTATTAACTATTTTAACTATTTAGGAATTAGTAGATGGAAATCCTAGGTTATTAAAGGGATAACTATAGTAATAAATTGAGATGAATAAAACAAATATCTAATCTAATAGTTTCTACCAAAATAGTAAACAAGGTGAGAAAGTGGACTTATCTATAAAAAAAATAGTTGTTTCCATAAGTTAAGAGTTTTTAACATGCTTGAAGATAAGTCAAGCATATTTCATTCTAGGACTGCAATTCAAAATAGGCTTTGAAAAAAAGTACCTTTATGAGGACAGTAACATCAATTGTGCTAGTGTCTAATTATGGCACTAGTGACCTTCTATAAAACAGTTGCCTGAAAATTTTAGAGATGATATAGGAGGGTTTTATAGAACTATAGGTGATTTGGGGTCTTTTGGAAGTTCATCTCTACCACTATTTTTTTCAAACCCTAATAGAAATCTATACACATGAAACAAAAACTAGATCAAATGCAAAAGAAAGGGAAAAAATGGGATATGGGATATTGAGATCATGTGGGATAGAGCACTTGTTAGCCTATTAATTACATAAATTAACCCAAATGATATGGGTCTATCATTTCATGTAGATATCCCTTAGGGAATGTGTATAATCAACATACATTGTATTTTAGGATGACTTTCGCTTAAGCCCTTATTTGATGAAGCATGCAATTCTAAGTGTGATACTTGAGTAATATACAATATTGATTAGTTTTATGCAATTATGTGCCAGGATAGTAAGTGTTATATGTAAAATTCCTTACAATGCTCTTTATATAGAAATGAATTAGATTTTAATAGAAGACCCTTGTTTGATAGCTGACAAGATGCAAAAGAGGGATAAAAACATAAGAGAAAGCTTAAGGGAGCATTAAAACCCAAAACATGGAAGAAAATGAATATTGGTAGATGCTTCCAAAAGTGGACATTAGAACCAATGGAATTACTATTCAGATAAGGGTGATAGTGTTTTAAGGTACCAAAATAGAGCAAAGATTAGGCATAATAATCTAGGGGCCTTTATTATTTGGATGGCATGAATTCAGACCATTGGGGGTGTAACAAATATGGAAAACAAGACACAATAAAGACCAAAAGACCCAAAATGACCACTTGAACAAGAGATACATTCATCACTAATACCTTCTTGTGAAAGATTAAAAAAAGATAGAGTACTTATGGTTACTTGACCAAAATAGTGTGTATTGTTGACCAAATTTGAATTTTATGTCAAATTAGGACCCTTATAGGTAAAAACATGAGTTCTAGTTTTTTTTAGGGGGTCTAATATATTTTCATGGGTTGTATATGCTATTTTATGTCATTTAATGTCATCCTAGCCTTGATATTAGTCATATTAGTCAATTTGTCATTTTGGGTCATTTAATGGGGTTTTAAGGGTCATAAATTCAAGTGGAATAGTTTCCAAGGATCCCATATGTCCTTTTCTCCTTGAAAACATCAAATAGGTCAGTTTTCCTATCAAGGATGTTAGTTGCATCATAATATTATAGTTTCTGTAATTGAAATTCAAGAAACAACTGGAAAAGAGAGAAAATGACACTCGTATGACTCAGTGGGAAGTGTGCCACATGGGAAAAGAATATGAAGGGCCTATTCACCTTCATAAAACTCATCTCTAAATTTGGTTATCTATGGAAGTGAATTTTTAAAGCCAAAACTATTTTACTTCTTTTTCACACTTCTACGCATACAAAAGTGACCTTTAGAGTTTCATTCAATAGGACAACTGAAGAAGTTTCAAGACAAATGATTATTATAAATTTTAATTCACTTATAAACCTTAATTTGAATTTAAATATTTTTAATAATGATTTATTTTGATTCATGAACCATCCTCATGATGTTGAATATAACTTTTTGCTTGTTGTTTCATGCACCCTATAGGTTTTTCTCAATTTTGGTCAAATCCATATGAACTAGTTAGTTATGTTGACTCCAGAGGATTTTGGATACCGTATAATATGGTATCTATTCTTATTTTCATGTTTCATAAATGTTTTGATTAGAAATTTAGTCCATACTATAGGAGGGTGTCATTATGTGTAGTCTCAATCAAAGTTCTTATTTGAAAAATTTTGGTCTCTTGTAGAGGTCTCATGTAATTAGGATATGGTATTTTTAATGTATCCATGTCATATTTGAGCTTATACCTTCATATTTAGTTTTATAACACTATGTTTAGATAAAGTTTTTAGTCTTGTTATGCTCACAGTCAATCATTTGCTCAAGTTCACTTCCATGCATGCTAAAAAACATGTGTAGATCCTATTTATAATGTTCATGGAGGTATTTAAGAAGTATAATTATGATAAACATATTATCATATCAATAACATTAAATAAAAGTGTCCACTTGGCATAATAAGGGACTATGTTTATATTTTTGTCATACATAGAACTCAAAACGCATTTACATGTGTTTCATTAGGGAATACCACATTGAACTGAGGTTTTGAAAATTGGTTTCAAGATATTTATTATGATAAACACATATTTGTAATACTGTTCAGAATCCATGTTTTCTCATAAGGTCAAAACATTCACATTATCCATCCCATGACCACTACCTAAACTCAGTCTACCATTGAGCATCACCTAAAGGTACCTTAATAGAGGTTTCATGTGTGAAAGGAAGGTTTAAAGTTGTTTATAAACCTTTAAAATTATTAAAATTAATTTATAAGTGTTACGGAGACCCAAATATAATCATGAGCATGTAAACCTTGTCCAATGCTTGTAATCTTCATATACTACCTGCACTATGGAAAATTCACCTACATGTGGCACTAGCAAAACCTTAAAGATATTTGTATGAGGTATTAAATCATGGTAAGACACTATTTCAAGCCCTATAATTTGATAAATATCAATTTAGGAATAATTTGATAATCAAGTGGGTAGATATGAATAGAACCAGGTTTAAAGGATCAAATGGCTAATTCAAGACTTTTTTCTCCAAAAGAATAAAACGATGTTCCTTAGTGTTTTGTTGACATTTTTCAACATGGGTATAAAAATTTTTATTTCATCCTAATGACCATGTCTTATAAAATATACCATGGAGATTATCTTGGAAAATTTTGGAAGGCATAGGGTTGGTGGAGTTGGGTTGATAGAAGCTATGAAGATGCCTTTTTATATACTAAACTCCTTCACTATTTTCTATAGGTTTTGATCCATGAAAGAAGAACTTTATGTAAATATTCCAAGTTGAAGCATACCTACATAATGGATTATCATGATAGGATGAAGGATTTCAAAGTATATTTTTTAAGAGAAAGGTTTTAGTTCCACATACACACCTACAAGTGTGTTTAACCCCAAAATCCTCAAATACAACAATATGGAGGTTAAAAAATGCTTTGAAGTAACATTCAAGAGGATAGAACATTTGAAGGAAAACTTGAGTATTTACAAAGGCGATGTTTTTAAAATTAATATTTTCCACCAAAATAAATGGATATGCAGAGTTTTTGTCCTTAAGACACAACTATAGTCTATACAGATAGTCTAGGCATATTCATCTACAGTCAGGGTTTCTTTTTTGTATATGTGAGTGTTAAGGGTATCTTTGGTGTATTTAAAAGTTATTTAAATGATTATAAAATGTTTCAAGTGTTTTAGGAAGTAACAATAATGATATCCCAAATTTTTAAACACCTATAATGAACATAAATAGTTAGTTATAGGTCATTATAGGTAAACAATCAGCTAAAACAATATGTCATAAAGATGGTTTGGGCTAAGTTAAGGGTGAATGGTGAGTACAACCATTGATAAAAAAAATATGAATACTTGAAATAAATGGTTATAATCATGATTTAAAGGCATAAAACCTACAATTAACACCTATAGGTACCCTTTCAAGTCTAACATAGTCAAAAGTAGTCATAGTCTACCTTCAGGAAGACTAGCTGGGAATTTGATGGTTTTGGAAGGTCTATTATAGGGATAAAAGTATATAATTTTATAGAGAGAATATATAATACATATATAATCCCATAAAATTTCTATGATTGTTTGAGGAAATAGCGGCGTGCCCTATGTTTTGTCTTAGATAGAGGGCACTCCCTATGTTTTGTAGTAGATTTGGAGAACGGTTGTAAGTGTAGGGTATTAGGATCTGATTGAATATTTATATAGGATGTGATAATATGATGAACATATAAAAAACATGAATAATACATCATATTATCAGGGAACCAATAAATATGTTACACATGCCTAACTTTGTTGTGAGCCCTACTATGTAGATTTTTGCATAGCACCCAAATGAAGGGTCACTCACTTCTAGCCCAAATTATGATTTATAAATTGTTGAGACATTTATGAGGACACATTATACATTTTAAATATCTTATGATGCAAAAAGAAACACCAAAAAATCCATTTTGATCTTCAAAGACACTTAGGCATGTTTGACATGGTTAGGTATAGTTTTCAAATGCAAAGTCAAATTCAATTCTAGCCTTAGATATGGTTTTCCACCTATTGGAGCATGTTTTTTTGGTTAATACAAAGGTGAAAAATATTTTCTAGGGTAGATAAAGCACAAAGAAGCCACTTTTTGGCTCAAGACCACTTTAGGCCTAGTTAAATGAAGGAAACAAGTTTGAGTGGGTGACTTTGAATGCTCATTTATCTTTTGAGGATTTGCATGGAGACTCAAGGAATTTGTAAGAGTTAAACAAGGTCTTAGGAAACCTTTTTGTGACATTTTTTTGTAATTTCAATGTGAAACATGTATGAATAAAGCTTAAGAGGGTAAACAAGCTAAAACCCTTGAAAAACCCTTGAAAGGACCTGATTGGATAAATTAAGTTGGAGATGAATTATAAAGGAATATTTTGATCATGAAAGTAATTAGAAATTTTATAGGACTCACTTAAGATCCCTTACATGCTAATTATTTATATGGAATCTATATATACATGGAAAAAAATATGGTATTTTTTACCATTTTTTGTATTTTGAAGGTTGTATAAGGATTACAAATATGAAACAAACTTTAAGAGGAATATTTGAACTTTTTATAACTCAAAATTTTAATTTCATACCTTATAAAATTTTACAAGTTTGCAAATAATAGGTTTCATCTCAACTAGTGAAAGTTGGCCTAATGGATAGGCTAGTGAAAAGGGTGGAGATCTTCAAGTGAGATGAAATTAAGATGTCCCTTATTATTATAATGGTATTTAAATTCTTTAAATGTTTCCTCCACTCCCTCCCATGATTTTTCATGAGAAACTAATCTCTATTTGGAAACCAAGTGTGCAGGGTTTATGGAAGAAGAGTTTTCTTCACAACAAATGATGATGGCTCCTTTATAGGTGATTCCAAATGACCAAGCCTAAAAAAATTCATGGATATACATTAATTATACCCTTCAACTTATTTAAATTCATAAATCCTAACCTTAATCATTTTTTGGATGCTCAAATAGGTCCAAATTATGAAGGTAATTTTCTGAGCTAAAATGAGCAATTTTATGCCACTTTGCAAGAGTTTGATGACTTAGATGGACACTAGGGATTATTTAACTTGAATTTTTCATCCCATATCCTATTATTATTCAAAAAAAAATTATCTCAACTTTACAGGTGTCGTTGTGACCCTAGTACTTATCTCTCTCTCTCTCTCTCTCTCTCTCTCTCTCTCTCTCTCTCTCTCTCTCTCTCTCTCTCTCTCTCTCTCTCTCTCTCTCTCTCTCTCTCTCTCTCTCTCATCTCTCTCTCTCTCTCTCTCTCTCTCTCTCTCTCTCTCTCAAGTTCTATAAGAACAAGTAATTTTGGTATTGTAATGAATTTTCCTCCTAAGTATGAGGAATACATTATCATTTTCATACCATTTTATCAATAATAATACTAATTTTTACATCTTAATTACTTTTTATATGTTTTTTTTCCTTGGATGGTGGATCTTTCTTAGTGAATACTATGGATTCATTAGCATGTTATCTCATTATTTCACCTTATTTACAATTAGAAAGATTATTATTATAGGTAATATAAAGCGTTATAGTAAATTTAAAGGATTTAAGTGTCTTACTATTTTAACTATTTCCATTCAAGGCCTCTTATCTAGTCCTCCTAGCATTTCACATTCTTTCATAACATCATAATGTAACATTGATGTGAGAAGATGAAAATTTAAGGAGTGTATGTTTAGTTTATCCCTTGATTTCATGTATAAAATTTAATTTTTAAGAATTCATCATCTAATTTAGTTTATCACCGCCCTTAGGATAATTTTTTTAGTTTTATCTCTCCCTTTTCACACCAAAAGTTTAGTTGTAGTTATGATCCAAAGTGGTACATCAGATGAGATAGCCCTATCTAGAGATTCGCATCATCTTTAGTCTACCGATAAGCCTATAGGTGTTTAAATTATGCCACTTGGAGGAGGATATCTTTGTCATATCTTGTAAGGGTGTAAATCCAGGTGATAAGTGTACATTTACACCCTTTTTATTTTAGTAATTAAATTAAATAAAAGTACTAGGGTAAAATAAAAAAGTGAAACATGTAATTGTACATACTATTGTCACTTGGATTTTCACCCTTTGAGGAGATGTCTCAGATATCCTAAGGATGAGGTGAATCTCTAGATAGGGCTTTCTCCCTTGATTTACCACTTATAGAACACTACTAAACCTAAACATTTTGAGGAAAATGGAGAGATAAAACTAAAATAAAAACTATTTTAAGGGATTTGATACAACAAATAAGTTGATTTCTTCCAACTAGTTCCATGTTACACATGAGAATAATGGAATACTCAAACATACACTTCTCCAATATGGATCTTCTCACATGAATATTACATTATGAGTTTGTGATGAATGTTTAGGATAGGAGGACTAGACAAGGGGCCTAAAATGGCACTATTTGAATACAATAACTCACTCAAACTTGACACAATAAAATACTTTACATGCCATACAAGAAAAACCTTTCCAACTCCAAATAGTTGAGAGAATGAAACAATAGTGATAACTAAATAATAAGTCATCACTAATAAAAATCAATCATATAAATTAACACTACATGAAAAATCATGAAATAGACAAATATTAGTAGTATTATTGATCAAATTCTTTCAAATGAGTAGGGGTTTTCCATACTCAGGTAGAGCATAAGTTACAAAGGCCAAAATGGCTAGTTCTTATAGAAATTGAGAGAGAGAGAGAGAGAGAGAGAGAGAGAGAGAGAGAGAGAGAGAGAGAGAGAGAGAGAGAGAGAGAGAGAGAGAGAGAGAGAGAGAGAGAGAGAGAAGAAGAAGAAGAAGAAGAAGAAGAAGAAGAAGAAGAAGAAGAAGAAGAAGAAGAAGAAGAAGAAGTTGTTTAAAGGTCATAAGGACACTTTTTAAATTGAGAAAAGGAGTTAAATATTCATGATAAAAATATGTGAAATGAACCATGTAAGTTTAATAGGAACAAATGTCACCCCAAGTCATGAAACTCTTGAAATGTGGCATAAAAATTCACATTTTGGCTCAATAAACCAACTTCATGACTCATTTATGTTTGAAATATAAAATATTATGATGGATATGTATGATGATTATAATTAATTTTAATTATTTTATACATGCCTCTCCATGTAGTGGTTGTAGTCCTGGTGATTTAGGACCTTCCCAAGATGAGCTATCACCATCTAGAGTCAAAATAACCCTTGTTTCACACAACCTTCACACTTGGCCTTAAAAAATACATAAATTTTCCTTCAAAATATTTGGGAAATATTTTATGATACTTTTAAATACCCTCCATGTCCTTAGAGGCATTACGAAAACCTTAAAATATGACTAATTAAAGTTTGCCACCCTTCTCACCATCATGTCCACTATGCCAGTTTTGACTGGCTGAGATGAAGTATCTATTTTATACACTTAAGATTTTTTATGAGGAATTAAATTTATGTGGATATTTGTATTAAGTCTTAATATTCCCATCCATGTTATTTGCATCTCTTGGAACCTCTTGGGACCTTCACAATACATAAAAGAATCAAAAAGAGTAGTTATATACCCTATATGCATAGATTTTGTATAGTCCAATAGGATGGAGAGGATAATGAGAGAGTATTGTACAAGTTCCAATCACTTTAATATTAAAAATAGGTTATTATAATATCTTTCCATCTCCATTTCCTTCATCGGGTCTATAACAAGGGTTTAAGAGGCTTTTAGAAAGTTTTGACCTCTTAAGCTTTATGCATAGAGATTTCACGTTAAAATTAAAATAATATTTAAAAAAAATGTTTTTAATGGCCCTATGCATATCATCAAATATTATTTATTCTCCATTCCAAACATTAAAGGAGACGTGAGCATTCAAAACTAGCATTTTGAGTTTGTTTCTCCATTTCATCAAGCTTAATGTTGTCTTTGAGAAAAAATATAACTTCCTTGTGATTCCTATTCATTTAAATAGATTTTAAATTTCTATAAATACCCAAAAAAAAAATTCCAATCGATTTTATTTCTTTACTAAGGTTGAAATTGAAAATGACCTCCTCCTTGGCTTGTAGGCCTTGCCATGCTTAACAAGCTTGCTTGAAAACTTAACCACCTATAACATCATGTTGGGTTTAATCCTCATAATAAATGTTTGTAATTTTTTCATATATTAATTTAAACTTTCCAAGTCATTCTAAAACCTTCCAAATACTCCTTATTATCTTTTTTTTCAAAACTATAGGTTTATGCATAAGGGGAGGTACCTTCTATCTGAGATAAAATAGAGGGTAATTAGACTATTTAATCATACCAAATAACAATTTGATAATATTATTTATGTATTTAATACCTTATCCACAAAATCACAACCCTTTTTCAGGTTATTATACCCTCCAACACTCTTAAAATCCATGACAGAGTGTTTGTAAGTAGATTGTGCACAATGATTTTCTACCCTATGGATTGTGAGATGCATTAAGGAAAGATTCTTTTTCTAAATTATTGATATAAATATATAAAGAGATGTAAATTATAATTTTCAATACATTAAAATCACATTTTCATTTAAACCATTTCTAAAATTTCTCATGCTTATGCTCTCTATGTAACTGGTAAAGGCTGTGTATTATGTGCTTCTTCCAAAAGTGATTCTTGTAGATGGTTGTGCATGGTTTGAATCCTAGGTATGGTGATTGAATAACTTACCAATATTATCATGAACAAACCAAATAATTTATATTCCAATAAAATTTACATTCATAACTTTATATGGTTTCAATTGTTTGCTCAAGCTCACTCTCCCACTTAGTCACAATTGATTGTGTTTCTTGTTCTTTGACACCATACCCGTAGGTGGTGTTTGCTTAGGTGTTTTTTGATAGTGTCATGAGAATATTTATATCTATAAATATAATTTGGTAATTATTTGTACCTAATAACTAAATATTGAGTTAATTACATGTCAATAATGTTAACCTTTCTTCTCTCTACCCCTTATAGTCAGCTACAGTTGATTGTGTCGGCCTTATAGGTGCCTTTTATTTAATCTAGGCCTGGAATAATATGAATAAATCCTTCATTTAATGTATCCAAAAAAAATTATATCTACACTTAACTTATATACTTTAAGTTATGTGCATTATCAAAACTATCTAGCCTACTCTATGAGGTGACCCTAAATTAGCTTGTAGGTGAATATATTTTTAAGTGGGCACACTTGTTGGTGTGAATTGGACTCCAATTAGTTCATATCCAACTCCCTTGATCAAATTTTTACTCATTTATATGAAATTATACTTGAATATATAGTTTAATAGTTAATTATACCCCAATTTTCATTTTAATATGTTAGGATCACATGGGAATCTCTAACCCTATAGACATTATTATCTGAAATTAGTGTTTACGAGCACATATTGGAGTTATTCACAACTAACTTCCAATACTCCTCCTCCATCCAAAATTTACATATAATTTTCCCCATATATAGTCTATAATATAAGGTATTTTAATTAATTAAGATCTTTAGTATCCCTATTATATGCTCTTCAACAAAATGCCTTGGGCCATTGTTTTACACATTTGGGGATTATATACTGGAATACTATCATCTCATGTTTGGTCAAGGTTTTCACTCCCATTTACGAAATTTAGGCCGCATAATTTTTTTTCATAATATTAAAAAAATATTAAAAACTTCATTTAATCTTCCAATCATATCAAGACTTCTCTCTAAATGATCCTTATTAGCTTTCTGCTAGTAACACATGTAGGTGGTCATTTTCATACATAGGTAGCAAAGTACAAATATGGAAAATGTGCATTTTTTTACCATTTACTAAGTTTTAGTCCTATATAAACTATTTAAAATAGATTATTTACATTATCAAGGAAATTATTCAGCTCCAAAACTTTCTTTTCAACATGCTTAGTCTGATGAGGGTGCCGATAGGTGTATGTGAGTTATAGGTAGGTAGTGAGGAAAATTAGAATCATGTATATATTGAATGGTCTCATGAACAAGCCTAAGATATTCACCAATTCCTCAAATGGATTTCATCACTATAATTATGTTGAAACAAATATTATAACCTATACTCCAATGTGATATTTCCCCTCGATGGCACCTGTAGATAAATATGACCATGTTAGACTTTGTATGTTGTATATAGATGCAAATCCATGAAACATTGATTGTATAATGAGATTTAATGTTTATATTACTAATAAGGAAAATTAAACATAATAATTAACCTATATCCACCCTCTAAAATTGATATCAAATCAAGAAGACATGGAAAATGGTGGAAACCTACCTACAACATAGAATAGTACCTTCTCCTATAACATGAAATGATTTGATAAATAAAACACATTAAAACACTAAAAAAATCATGGTAATAATTTTAATATGGAGAAAAAATCATATATAAACAACACCAACAAGTGAATTGTATGTAATTATTCAAAATAAATCAAAACCTATAGGATACATAGATTAGTAAGTAAACTAGATAGTCTAAATTCTTAGGAATAGTTCATAAATCATAATAAATTATTCCTCTACAGCAAAAAATAAAATTGAGGCTCACTTATTTTACAATATAGCACCAAGATCATTTTTCTTGAAACCTCCATTGTTGACTATACCAAGTACAAACTTCAAGACCATTTTTGCTTACCAAGCCTAGTGGAAGGAGAGATAAGTGGTTTTCTTTATTTATTTAAGTTTCTAATTAAAATGATCAATAAAAACGTGTGTATACTACCAAAGGACACTCTTTAAATGTCCTCACTTGTGGGAGTATACAAAAAGTCTATACACCTCATTAAAACTCCTCTTTTCTCCAAGAAAACTACCCTTTTTCTAAGGAACCTACCACTTTTTAGTTCAGAGTAATTGAATGAGACATAATCAGATACATGGAATGTGAATTCATAATTTTTAACTTTCACATTTTTTTAAGAGTTTGTAAAATTCATTAAATGATCTATTTTGACCCCTAAAATTACTCAAAAGGACATATTGACTAATAAGACTAATTAACAAGGCTAATATAGCATTAAATGACATCAATTAAAACATAATAAACCATATGAAATAATATTAAACCCAATATGAACCTCTAAAGATCAAGTTTCTATCTATAAGGGTTCCAATTTAACTTGTAAGGTCAAATTTGGTCAAAAAATTGGTAACTCATAGGGGTAGTATGCATGCTATACTAACTAGACCAATATACTTATTAGTCCATTGGGATATGGAGTCATATGTACAAAAAAATTGACACACCTTTTCTTTTACAACACAAAAAACATAAGGAAAACCAATAAGAAGAAACACAAAAGATAAGAACTAAGAAAAAACACAGTTGTGCTTCATGAGCATTTATGGAACACACACAAAACTAAACAAATTGACTCAAACATTAACTAACCTGAGGTGAAAGTTCCTCCTAGATCAAAGGGGAAGTTTTAAACCTTCCTTTCTTCATGACATGAAGGATTCAGTGAGACATATAGCCTGTTGACATTTAGCATTGATGCCTCCAACTTCTTCATGGTGTTTACCAACTCCATTGGCATGATGTTCAATGAAAAAAAGTAGCTCCATATAGGTTGTCTATGAAAATGAACTCCTCTTACATCCAAATAGTCTCAACCTTCTCATGCATTTGGCCTTTGATGTGAAGTTTTAAAAATATGATAGTCCTCTCAGCCTTTCTCTCCTCCTTGACATAATGTGCTTGATGTTGGGAAGCACTAATATTTCCTTCATCATGTTCCCACTTCACTGAATGTGGTTTTACATTATATGGAGCTTGACTATGTTTTAGGTACAATAAGATCTACCTTAACATCATTATCTATGTCTATAACTTCTTGTACACTAGCACCATCAAATGGCTTCATGTCAATAGGTTCTTGATCAGCAAGATGACCTTCATATTTATGTTTGATTGAACACTCAATATCATGTCTATAAGACTCATCAAAAAACTTGTCATTACATATGAAATATTTTAGAGAAGAAAAAACTTTATCTAACTTATCAAATTCTTTGCATATGATATTAAACTTATACCATAAATCTTCTTCTTCATGAATGTCATCTTCAAGAGTCATTTCCTCTACCTTAGTCGCATGAGATCCTCTTAGGACTACCAATTCTTGAGGAGTGAATTTATCTTCATCCTTGATAGTACACTCCACTTCATGCTTGAGATGATCATCCACAACTTCATGATCAGATATGGAGTCTTCTTCAAACACCTCTCTCTTCAAGTCTTGGTGACATTCCTCATGGATACACATCCCCTCAAATATGGAGGTAAAAGCTTAGGGATTATCTTTTTGTTCAGCAAGGGGAGTCCATATGGTGCCTTATTCCTTATATTCACTCATGAGATCTTCTTGATCAATCATGGATTGAATTTTATCTTGTTCACTTGCTTCTCTTAATATAGGTTTAGACACTAAAAATCTCCACACATATGATTCAAAATGTTGAATTAGCCTTGGAAGTACCCATAGACCCTCTTAGGACAAACCTACCACTATTGGGTCTAAACAATCAAATATTCAATTAGTTTCACCTAATTGAGTAACCCTGGCCTTCAAGACCCAAACCATTGATACTTAAGGTGACCATTAATGGTCAGCCTTGAGAATCCCTTATCATCAATGGTCAAGATCCACTTTCTCACCAAGAGCATGCAAGCTCTATTGACCCTTTTCTAAATATAACTTGTATAATCTATGTTGTGAGGCTTTGAATTCACAAATTATAATTAAATGACCCAGTTACACCTTCACTTCCACCTCTTATTTATACCAATAAGGTAGGAGGGCCTAAGAAGTCAAATCCATCTTTAATAATTATTAGGAGCTTAGGCACTCAAGAGTTTTATTTTGTAGGTCAATCAAATAAATTAACATCATCATCATTATCAAACATTATCAACAATATTATTGAGATGCAACTTGATATTGTCTCTTGAATAAGCTTTTAGGTACTGTTACTTTGCTATAATTGAGCTAGATTCCACCAATAGGCTAACTACATCAACCACCCACCCAACTAGCTTATTGAAAGACATGTGATTATTTGTTAATATTCATGTAATTATAAACCATTTCATAATAAGTATATCCCTTTCATAACTCATATAATTCATTTGTGAAATCTTGTCATGTTTTATTGATCAAACCCAAAATTCCACAATCAATTGCTGATAGTTAGACCTAACCACTGATGGTTACCCCAACCAACGATAGTCACTTATGGAAAAAACACCATCAAGCTGATTTTACCCAACCACACCCAACCAAATCCACTTTTATATGTTTCCAATCACTCAAAAACCCCTTCTAATTTTTTAAACCATACCTTGACCTATTAGCACTAGTATTAATTGGTTTATCACTAATTAAATCATTTCTTGTCTATTTTTCTAGCAAGATTTCCTTTATTTGATTTCATTACCTTTTGATTATTGATATAAGCACCTTTTTTCAATATTATCAGCTTGATTATTTAAAATGTGTGGATTGATAGCCCCTAAAGAAGCTCTCACTTCTAGGATCTAGTAATTACTTGGTAATCCACCCAACTATCTATCTAACTAACAAGTTTTCTTTAGTGCTTTTTTATCTGTAGGTCTTCCTCCAAAGATAAAGAGGAGATCTCAAAATCATTTGGATTCAATTCATGCACAAATAAATAGGATTTTCAACCATATCCATATAAATTTTATTTTCTCTTTCTTTACAATTTAAGTGAAAATTTACATGATACATTCTAACATGCTCGGTGGGACCTTGAGTCTTTACTCACATTTTATTTGCATTGGTATGCTCTCCTCTCTATCTTTTATCATAATTTAAACTAAAATTTATTTTAGGATTAAATTAGACTACATCCATTGCTTGCTTTTAACATTATTTTACTTTGAATTAAAGCACAATAATCTTATCATAGCATCACCTTTGTGGAACACACTAGCTAGACCACTTTCATCCATCAAACCTAAAAATAATTTTAGATGAGGTATAACTAGGAATTTATCACCTAGTGGTCACCTTACCCATTCTTTTCTATCTTACTTGGAGGTAATTACTAAGGGGAGGACCAACTTAGCTCTCTAGTTGAGTATAAACTCTTGATATCAATATATTGGCTAAGTACCCAAGACTCTTATCACTCTGAGACTATGAAGTGAGGGAGTAGGCCCTAATAACAAGCCACATATTGATTCTAATATAGATTATTTTTAGAACCTAAATAACCTAAAAACAACAATATACTACTTCTATAGTACCTAATCTATGAGCTAACTTCTATCACACATTATCATAAACTAAGACATAAGCTAAAAGTGAGATTAAAACTAACCTCTAGGCTTAATGTGATTCATAGTGTGTGCCTAGATTGCCTTGATCATTTTCTTATTTTTTTCTTGTTTTAGTGGTGAGTTTGTTCTTGTTTTCTCTCCCTTTTTTCTTTCATGGTTCTCACATGTCATTAGCAGAGAGACCTAGTAGAACAAAACCCATCACTGAGATCAGCCTCTTCTACCTCCTCATGTATAGAGTACATCTCTAATGTAGAAGATTCACCTCATCCGTTGGGAAGCCCTAATCTCCCTTAGGTACTTTCACAATGACACATGGACTTTACCACTTTTCTAGATAACAACCTAGTTGCCCTTTAGCATTATATTGACACCTCTCCTCACCATATCTTGGATTCAACCCCACCTCAAGATCTTCCTTATGGCATACCATCCCACCTTATGAAGGGTATCCATATTTCCATGGTCACTACCTAACCTTAGAATACACAAGCATCTTTGTCTACTAACCCATTTGATGTTATGGCTAAGAACCAACCTATCCATCCAACAATTACCCTTACACCTTCCACCCCTACTAATGACTCATCTACCTTGGAAATAACCCAAATATTGACCCATCATACCCCACTTATAGCTAGAGTAACCATGACTAGTGTTATCAACCTCCCCTCTATCAAACCTAACCCATTGATTAATTCCTCTTTACCAAGCTTATGGGTATATATCCCTTTTATTTTACCACCCATTAGCACAATGGTCACTACCTACCCTCTTTTTACCAACCCAAATACCACCCATGGTTAATTTATAGGGCCTTCCCTATAGTTACGCATTACACCCAATCTAGGATACATCCCTAACCCATAAGGGTATGTACCCACTACCTAACCACCATCATTCACCTACCCTACCGAACCTTTGTCATCCACATTCCAATATGTGGTAGCCTCTCAACCATCATATAATTACCAATATGTTTCCCAACCTCAACCATAATATTAATTGTACAATCCTTTTAGTGCATCACCTTAAACTAACCTAATGAAAATTCTCATTGACAAGATGACCAACCTTGAGTCATTCATTATAGGATCTCATAATATCTTATCCTATGATGAAATTTCTAATGAACCTTTTCACCCTTATATCCCCATCATACCTTACCCTCTTCAGTGGGAGCTTCCAAAATTTACCAAATTTGAAAGGAAGGAGGACCCCGAGCAACACCTTAGGGATTTTAGGCATACATGTTACATTATTTCTTACAATGATTCACTTCTCCTTTGAAACTTCCCCATGTCTTTATCCATCCTAACACTCGATTGGTATAATTCCCTCACCAAGCACCCATATTTTC
Organism: Torreya grandis; assembly: GCA_037957365.1. Lineage (NCBI taxonomy): Eukaryota > Viridiplantae > Streptophyta > Pinopsida > Cupressales > Taxaceae > Torreya > Torreya grandis. The sequence continues at coordinate 1,738,486 of JARHVA010003711.1, forward strand.
TTTCATCCAACTAACACAAGTCTTCTTGGATCACTTTCCCATTAAATTTTTCAAGAAGGTATTTATCATAGACATCTATCCTATTAGGAAATTTGACGATGAGTCCTTTACCAATTTTATCACCCATTTGAGAAGCTTTATTAATCATCTTTCATTTTCCCTACCTCAACCTACACTTATAGAACTTTTCACTTGAGCTTGTGCCAAACATATATCTTCTAAACTCCATGTCCAAAGATTCACAACCTTTGATGAGGATTTTACAATGGAACATAATCTATAAAATTGGGCCATAAATGAGGGTAAATTGAAGTTACAAAACAAGAAATATACCTTCAAGACCAATGAAAACTCTTCCTCCAAACCAAGAAACCAAGCCAATATTGGAACCAAGACTAGGGGAACCATGAATGCCATCATCCTTAAAACTGCCCCTCCACCCAATGTCAATCAAAAAAATTCTCCCATTACCTCTAACCAACATACAAGGAACCCAAACCAAAGAAACTAAAAAAAATCACTCCACTTGGAAAATGTTACACCTCAGTTATAGTGAAGCTACTAAAATCTATCCTTTTACAACTTCCACCTATCAAACCTCCACAAAAAATTGATTATTCTTATACACACCTACTTGGCAAAATGAGAATGACCTCTACACTTTTCATTGGGTAATTAGACATGATGTCAGTTGATGTAATGCTTTTAAGAATATTGTTTAGAGTCTTATCAATAAAGGATAACTTGTGTTGGATAATCCTAATACGCCTCAAAATCAAGCTCTTGACATCTTCAAGAAACCTTTTCCTAACCATGCCCTTGGAAAAAATGAGGACATACCAATCGAGTGCTCTCACAATGCCCACATGATAAATATGGTCATAATACACATACCCATGAGGACCCAATCATTCCATCTACCTACTCCTCCTCCATCTCACCTACCAAAGTGATGGGCTAATCTTTCCCTCCTTCAGATGCCTAGACCATGGAGGATCCTTTCTCCCTAGCTTTGTTCATAGAAACATTAGAATCATCACATATTACCTTAATTATAACATCTAAACAAATAAAAATTTATTATCTTCGACCTCCACAAATTACCAAACAAAATACTATAGCTATAGACATCATCCTTAGAGGAGAAGTGGTTCCACCAACACCTCTAGTGGAGGATATATCTATCCCATACCTATCTTCCTCACCTCATGAGATCAACCAACCTACCAAGCATCCTCCCTAGCCTACAAGTCTATCTATTACATCCACTACCCATGGATTAGGACCAGTACACAAACCTTTTTCCACATTAGTATAGAACTTGGAATTCACCTTAAAACTAGACATGGATCAAACCACTTTTTATCAATAGTTAGGGCTTCCCTCCATCAATAAACTTAAAACTTATATCACACCTCTAACCAACCACTACATCATCTCTCCACCACCTCTTAAACCAATCCAAACCTCAAACAAGCCCTCAATTTCTTAGTCAACCAAAATAGCCACCACCTCACCAACCAAACCTTTCAAAACTCTTGGTGCCTTCCTTACTTAGATTTTGGTTAACCCATCCTTGAAAGTAGACTTAACCTCACCCAAGCCTATACCCAAGTATTGACCCACACTAACCAGGAAGATGAAAACATTGAAAGCACACATGACTAAGCCTCTACCTACCTCTACCTTGCCCTCTATCTTAGGGTCTCACCCTTCTAATTTGATTAAAAAGCAACCCCCTTTTAACATATGTTTCCCATTGTCATTGAATACACCATCACATTTATTATCTAACATGTCAATCCTTCCCAGATTAGAACTAGTTAGACTACCAAACTCATCCACCGCAACTACCAATATACCTAGGTGAAGACCATCAACCAAAACCACCTTACCCAAGTGATATATGACACAACATATTACCACCCACAAACCCATATTACCAACCAAAATTGTGTGCCCAAAACCTTGCTTACCTCTAACAAAATATTATGCAACCATTCTTCAAATATTAGTGTACACCTCCTACATCACATTAACTCGCATCAAACCTTTTGATCCTCTTGGTTTAAAGCCAACCTATTACAATGACCATCAAATCTACTCTTATCATAAGACACCTAGGCATGATACATAGAATTTCAAACCTCTCCAGGCTATTATCCATAAACTCTATGATGAATATTATCTTTTGGTAGATGACCTTTCACCCATTCCTCCACCATTAAACCCAACAACTAGCCACCAACACATTCATAATCCCCCACTCTTACCTCAGAGTGATGGATAATCTACCCAACCCCCCATCACACCTTCCCTCTCTATCTATACCATTAATGTGGTCACATGATCATAACAAAGGTATAAAAGGAAGGCCAAAGTTTCCATTCCATGGACATACCCACCAATTAACCATAAATCAAACTAGATTCAAACCTCCACATTTGTTGTTAATCCTAAAGTTACCATCTTCGGCACACTAGAGGTTAACCCCTCTAAATCAATCAATGGGGTAATTATTAAATAACTCCATTAAACCCCAACTAATATGAGACTATATGAGCTCATTTCCACTTCACCCCACCATCTTCATGACATGATCAATGTTATGCAGGCCATTAAAGTCAAATAGGGGGATTCTCAGCCTATATAAGCCTTTGTCGATACTCTCTAACTCTCCACCCTTATCACCTTTAAGGACTCAAAGATACCTTCTATCCACCTCAAAGACCTAGATATCTCTCCTTTTATTACAACCCACATCAACTAGACCCACATCAAAAATGTTATGATTGATGGGGGAACTAGTATCAACATCATCTCTTCCCTTATGAGCAACTCAAGATATCAAACAATGTCATGTTTGAAACTTCAACCATCTTTAGATATTTTAATGACACTATGACCACTACCTTGGGAACCATCATCCGTAATATTAGGGTAGGGCCTTGCATGCTCTATGAACTCTTTTATGTGGTCAAAGTTGAATTCTAATACAATATTTTACTAGGGAGACCTTGGATCTAGGCCATGGGTTGTATACATTTCACCCTCCATCACTATGTCATGTTTGAATATGAAGGTCAAATTATTACCGTACAAGCTAACCCTATCCCTTTTACAACATGTAATATGACCTACTAACCTAAAGACATTATCTTGCCTCCATCCAAATCACTACAAACAACCACCATCAAGCCCTCACCCATGAAAGAAGCTACTACTTCCTCCCCTTCGACCGAGGCTTCCACCAACTTGTCTATCACCATGGAATATATAAACATCATTGATACTTTAGATCCTACATTCTAATGCCTTACCCTTAGAGAATATTGTATCCTCACCCTTGATGCCCTCCTTACTCCCTAAGAATATGAGAAACTCAACACCAACTAGGTTATGACCCCAACATTTGAGCCATTACCCCCTTAGGGCCTTTAAGCTATCAAACCCACTTTATCTATGGGTAAGTCAAAAAAACACTTAACTTTTCCACCACTCCCTCTCCACTTTAACCATTCACCTCCACCTTCTCTTATTTGGATAACCCAAACTTCACCAAACTATACCTTCATAGATGTGCTTATAAGCATTTTAGTTTGGAATGATTTGAGTACCACCCACACACATTGACCTCAATTGAGACCTGAAAGCCTCATGAGAAGCATGGACTCAGCTTAACTCTACATAATAATAAGAAATCCAAACAAACTACCCCTACCATTGCTAAAGAAGAGACCCCTTCCTCACCAACACCCCCTCCACCTATGGGTGAGGATGAGGACATCATCCCACTTAATTTTTTTTCATCAACATGATTACCCTTAGCCCCTTGAATTATAAAAAGGAAGGGAATCCATATCCATCCCTTTGACCCATCTTGAACTCATGGGATAAAACTCTCCTACCATTAACACTATTTACTGTTTGGATGATGATGTTATTCTCACCTACCTCGGTGCACCAGATTCCTCGATCCACAAATATTTAACTCCAAAAAACCTTAACCATGTTTAATGAGTCTACCATAGACATTGACATAGGCACTTTTAAAAATCTCCTTATCATCAAACTTGGCCAAAATCTCACCTTTAAGGAACTATAAGACTTCTATATGTTCCTCTAAGACCACAATATTGCATTCACCTAGTCATATGCTCACATGTATAGTATTGACCTAGGCATTTCCACCCACAACATTGTAATAAGTCAAGATATCAAACCTATTAGATAGAAACTTCACTAAATGTACCCTTACGAAGCCCTCCTTATCAAATAAGAGCTTCAATGCCTCCTTTCTATCAACTTTATTTAACCCATTGATTATGCCTAATGGGTTTTAAATATCCTACCTATCACTAAATCCATAGGGGGAATACATATCTATGTAGACTTTAATGACCTCAATCTTACTTTCCTAAAGGATGAATTTCCACTACTTAGTATTGACCAACTTGTTTATCTTAAAATAGGCCGCAAGATGTTGTCTATCATGGATGGATTATCAGGTTATAATTAGATTTTGATTACCCCTAAAGATCATTATAAAGCTACCTTTATCACCACATGGGGGACTTTCTATTACAAATTCATGCCCTTCAATCTTAATATGCTAGTGTAACCTAGTAATGTGTCATGGCCTATATTTTCCATAACCTTATCTATACAATCATCAAAGACTATGTGGATGACCTTTTATAGAAGTCCAAGCTTTGTAAAGACGATTTAGCTATCCTCAATATTATCTTTGAGTGAATTATCCACTATCATGCATGCCTCAATCCCAAGAAATGTATTTTTAGGGTCTTGTCAATGAAAAATTCTTGGCTTCATCATTTCCATTCAATAAATTGAGGTTGATTTGTCCAAATCAAAATCATCCTTGAGATGATACCTCCAACCAATCTTAAATAAAACTACATCTTATAGGGAAAACTTTAATCCATTAATCACTTCATCTCTAATCTCTCCAATCAGTGTCAACCCTTCCACCATCTCTTGAAAAAATATGTCTCTTCCAAGTGGAATGCCAATTGTCAAAAGTCCTTTGATGAACTCAAAGAGTACCTGTTATATCAACCTATCCTTACACCTCCTAAGGATGACCAACCTTTCTACCTCTATATATCTACCATAGAACACTCCCTAGGGGTGATGCTTACCCATCAAGATGAACAACATAAGGACTAAGTTGTCTATTGCATTAGTCAAACACTTAACAAATATGAGACTTGATACACACATACCAAGAAACTATGTTTGTTCCTAGTCTTCATGCTCACCAAACTTTGCCACTACCTTATTAACTATAAAACGTTTTTCATAACTAATACTGACCCACTTAAATACATTCACTCTAGTCCATACCAAAACTACCATATGACTAAGTGGCTCATATTTCTAGCTGAGTTTAACCTTGAGTTCCTCCATCAAAACTCAATCAAGGGGCAAGTAATCATTGACTAATTGGTTGAGGCACCCTTAACAAATAACCAACCTCTTACTCTTTAATTTCTAGATGAGTCAATCACAAGTTTATCTCAATTTACCAATCACATAACCATTCTTTTTTATGGTTCCAAATGTCATCATGGTGAAGGTGTTGACATCATCCTTATCCCCCTTATCAATGAACCACTTCTTTTGTCATTTAAAATAGACTTTTAAATACACCAATAATGTGGTTGAGTATGAAGCCCTAGTAATAGGTCTCTAGAATAACATAACCTTAAGAGTCAAAATAATCAATATCTTTGGTGATTCCAAATTTATGATCAACCAAGTTAGTGACACTTACCATTAAGGAATGAAATGATGCAACTATATAGACAACTAGTCACAAATCTCTTAACCTCATGTAAACACTACCATATTCAATCCACCCTATGATCTCCTAGCAAGTTTTCTAATACCATGGATTTTGTTGCATCTCATATCTCATTGGCACATTCAAATTCCAAACAATCAATCATTTTCCATCACCTCACCAAACCTTCCTACACCAAATCAGACATGCCAACCATCTTTAGTGTGGACGAGATTATGCCTGACCTTTGGTATCAACAAACTTTTCACTACCTTCTCCTTGGCATAATTTCCTCTAGCCTCTATAGGAATTCCCATCAAACATTTATCTAAATCACCTCTGATTATACCATTATGGGTGGAATTATCTACTAATGTGGTTTTGATGGCCTCTTATTATGCTACCTTGTGAGTCTATAATCCTCTCATGCTATCAAAGAGACACATGAGGGTATCTATGGGGGCCACTTTATTGGAATTTTTGTGCCTAAATGCATCCTCCACATGGGTTATTACTAGCCCACCCTTAAATAATATTATTGTGATTATGTGAAAAAGTGTGTCAAGTGTAAACAACACGCTACTTTACATCATGTACCTAATAATAGTCTTCATGTTTTTATATAATTTAAGCCCTTTTCATAATGGTTCCTAGACCTTATCAATGAAATCAATCCCCACTCTTCATAACGACATCATTCTATCATTACCGCAACCAAATATTTCATTAAATGGGTAGAGGCTATTCCGATTGTCTCAATCAAAGCTAAAAATATTATCACATTTATTACCCAACACATCATCTATTGTTTTGGTGTTCCCCATCAGATCATCATTGACAATGGTAAATCTTTCAAAAATAAACAAGTTTAAGGCCTTTGTGATGTATTTAGTATTAAACTTAGCATTTTGTCACCTTATTTCCCATAAGAAAATAGACAAAACAAAACCTCTAAAAAGGCCCTTAATAACATGCTTATCAAAATGGTTATTGCCTCAGGTCAAGATTGACACTTGTACATCCCTTTCACCTTATGGGCATATCTCACAAGCATCTAAACTCATACATGTGCTACAATTTTTTATCTTGTGTTTGGATCTGAGGTTGTATTGCCTCTTGAAGTCTAAATACCTTCTCTTTACATATCTTTATATGACCTTGTTTCAAAAAATGATTATCCTCAAGAATGTTTAGCTCAACTTGAGATTCTTGACAAGCATTTTTTTTCCACTCTTTCCCATCTTTGTGTCTATCAAGAATGAATCAAATGTGCCTATAAAAAACATTTTAAATTACAAGAATTCAACATTGGAGATCTTGTCCTCATAGAAAACCAACATGTAACCAATACAGAGAAAATCAATAGGGACAAATTTTTTATCAAATGGCTTGGAACCTACATCATTACCTAAGTATGGATCAAGATGTTATTGTGTATCTTCTCTCAAAGGCAAACTAGAACCTAATCCTCTCAATGTTTCACACTTTCATCCCTTTTATTATTAGGTAGGGATCATAGTCTTCATTTTTCTAACTTAAGCTCATCCCTTGCAACCATATTCATTTTCCTCTTCTTAGGCATAACCAACTGCAACTAGATCATTTTATTATCCTTCAAAATTATAGCCTAATCTTAAATTGTGAATACCATGGATCTATATGTGCCATGATTCTCATAGTACTTCCCATCTCCTTAAGATTGGTTCTTATGGTCATTATCACCTATACCTCCTTTTCACCTATTGAACCTTCATGTCAGCTTAGTTTTTCCCTCATAGTGGAAATCCATTGAGCATGCATGGGAAATTCTATGGGAAAGAAAATCAAATAAAAATACAAGTAATATCAAATATCAAAAATTGGATCATCGGTCATTATTAGAATTCATAGACTAATCTCTTGAAGGATAGCTATTGAAAAATTATTCAAAATAACAAAACATATAGTGGACTGCTCCTTTGAAGGATAACTATCAAAAGCATTTGTACTAGGCACATAAACTTAAACCAATCCCTTGAAGGATGGTTGAGTACATCATTTGGTAAAGCTATAAATTTTTTGGAAGCTTCTTATATCAATTAGATTCCCCAACTCTCAAGCAAAAAACAAAATTAAAATCAAAAGCAAAAGCAAAATAACTTTGAAAGCCACAATATGATTTCATAACAATAGTAATCTTGGAAAGCCACAATTGGCTCTCCTTAGTAGACTTCTCTCATCGATCAGTCTACACTTTATATATAGACATAGACTTATTAATACTACCTCTTTAGACACCTATAGAAAAGGCATACTAGTCTCCTTGATGGTTCCAGTTTTACCCATTCTCCCTCCACATATCATATGCATGGGATTACGAGCTTCGTTGACACAATGTAATCTGTATCCCTATCTATCAAGATAACCATGATAATGTGAAGCATTAAAAAGGCTTGTTTCCAATAAGCCAATCTAACTTTAGATTCCATGTTGGTCTTTACCAACGAAAAAGCATCATGTTCATTTTATTATATTTTATTAGTTTATGTAGGCCTATCATTATGATCATGAAAAATAAACATCACATTAAAAGCATGAACATCATGAAATCTAACAATAAACAATGGCCTTTATATATCAAGGAGTCAAACACAAATGTAAACATATCATAACAAACCAAGAACATCAATAACATCATAAACCATAAGTATGTCATTACACCATCATGAGCATAAACCAAATAGTTTAGCCAAACATCATGACATACACCATTTCTCATTTCACCCATATAACCATAAATAAATCCATAACATGTATCCATCCATAAAATACCTTATCATAACCATGAGTAGAATCAGATCATCATAGTTGGCTTTATAGCATCACATGCCTAAGTTATTGAGTACAACATCATAAGCATGAACCAAAACCATAACCATCTATCATACATAAACATAAAAAATTAAATCATATACATCAAACCATCAAAAAATAATACATGTCATGATATGTCATGCTCTCTCAAAAGCATATACATCTCACTACATCAACACATAGGATAGTATCAAAATAATACATCAAAATAACATATCTCAACATAATCATGGGCTTGCACCATTACCACTGGCCCTATCTATGCTTACACTAATACCTATTGGTGGTCCCCCTAGAACCCCTATTTATCCCACTATAGAATCCCACTGACCTAGAGTTTCTATCGATGGCCCACTGAGTAAGCTCACTATGTACTCCACATACCTCATAGCTTAGGGTAGTTAGTATAATACCATCACCTCATAATATTTGAGATCTATAATGGCACTATGTATGGCACTATGTAAGGCACTATGTATGGTGGCCCTCTTGATACAACTACACCTATCCCATCCCTCTACTTGAATAGATCTCTCTCACCTATAAAATGGTGAGTTGCCCTTGTAATTCTTGAATCTAACCCTGTAATGTGGCTACTTGACCTTGTAGAGCCTATACTTGAGCCTGGGATACAACCAATGTTGCTCTTGCCTATCCACCTTGGTTAGATAGATCTACATCCATCAGTGACATGACTCTATCATCTCCAACCATGTTTACAACTATATAGATAGGTTGATACTGAGCCATGTATGCACCTATATATCCTACATCATCTTTAGGATCCCTAATAAGAAGTTTCTTAAACCCACCATCTAGAACTATCTAAATAGGTTGAGGCACTGGTAACTAAACCTCTGATTCCTACCTCCTATATGATGGATGTGGACCTAGTACACCCTATAACAAGCTAAACTGGTGTCACACTCAGTCAAAGAGAATCAACTAAACCTCACCCTCTCAGTAGCCCATTATCTACTTATAACTTTGTATAATGAGGGTTTCCCTCTTATAGCCTAGATAGATATGGAGCTATAGGTGTGGTCCCCATATGATGTACACAACTACCAATCCACCTAGGGCAGCCTTAAACCACTCAACATCATGTACTCCACTTCTAACCCTTGATGTAACATAGTCATCCCTCCACCTCATAAATACCATAGGGAACTCTAATTATGTATACCCCATCTCTGATAATCTCATCAACCTTATAACTTTAATGTGCTCTTAGGCCCAATAGTGCATAACCATGCCCATATTAATGCCATTTATATTATGGTGTCTAATTCCCCATAACTCTATAAATCTAGAGCAGCAACACTATGACCCAACCAAATAATATCCTCCCAATTAATAGCTTAAACAAAATAGTTAGTAATGCATAGGTAAATCTCCCATTACTATAATCTATAAACCCAAATCAAGTAACCATAATCATCAACATCATCATATGTCTCCTCTCCTCAAGAGCCCTCTTGTATAGTGTTGTATAACTAAACCCTCTAAATTTTTAGTGGATTTGGTCACTATCATCTTCATTTAAGTACTCCACATAATCATCTCACTCCTTAATCTGGTAGATAACCTCACCACGTAGAGGGAGCTAAGTGATCCTATAGACATCCTATGGGAGAATAGTCATCTCCCTAGTTGGTAGTAAGAAGGTATTAGTAGTAGGATACCATCTCTTGATGAGTGATACTATCATGGATTCATCCCTAAGCATGTGTTGGTAGTGCCTCATACCTCCTATCCCTACTACCTCCATATGTTTCCAATCATTAGTAGTCATCCCCTCAATCAACATAAGGAAGATCCATGACACATGATCATGCATTTAAATTTTCTCCAAAGTCTACACAAAATAAAAAGGATTGACTTAGACCCCAAATAGTATAGTCTAACCTATATTTTAAATGCATCCCTAATCCTAACATATTAGACCTCATATGGCCCTTACACCTAACCTAGCTAACTAAACATTAGGCCTAACCACTTATCTTAACCCTAACCATTAGAATCTAGGCCAAAACCATGCCTAAGCCCTAAACATCTTTAAAAACCGCACCTTATCATAGCTAATTATCTATATTTATGTTGATCATCAATGGTTAGGGACCCCGTGTCAATTGTCAATGGTCAAACTTTACCATCAAAAATAACTTATGGGCGTTCCATGGATAGAATGCCCAAAACCCCAAGGCCCAAAACCATAAGCAAACTTCAAATACACTAACCTAATAACCCTATCTAACCAAAATTTCACCTAATTTCCCTACCCACCCTATTAATTTAACACTCCTCCCACCTCATTTTCCCTAAATCCCCAAAACCCTACCTAGGGCATGTAGACCTAAACAATAAATTTATAGACCCCCAACCCAAGAAATTTCCAAATAGCATAATCAAACTACACTATTAATTTCAATGCACCCTTACCTTATTTCATGACCTCTTCCATTTTTTGTGCCCTCAAGCAGGTACTCGATCACATCCTCATGCTTCATGTATCTTGGACCCACATAATCTACCACATGCCTCTGGCCAATGAGTAACACCCACCTTAGTAAATGCCTTCCTTGCAAAGCACCAAAATAACTTATAACTTGTTCAAATAATGTCCAATAGTTAAAATGATAAATTAAACCTTGTTTTTTTACTTTTATCCCCTAGATTTATAGGGTTTCTCCTAACTATCGATGATTAAGGTGACCATCGATGGTTACCTTTTGGGGACCCTAACCATTGATGATAAAGAAACCCTTTAAACCCCCAATTCCAATTTTTACCTACAACCTCCCAAATCCTAACATAACTACACCAGGATCTTGCCTATTTTTGAGATGCTTTTTAGCCACCAAATTGACCACCTAATCACCTTGTCATTGGTTTATTTTGGTCCATCTAGTGTATGATTATGAGATACTTATTTCTTCCTCATTTGGCTATACTGAAAACATTTATGTGTTGAACCTTTGGAATTATGTACCACCTCATGCATACTAACCTACTTATGTCTCACAAAGAGCACTTCTTACCTCAAATACCCATGACACTTGACCCATTTGTGTTTTCCTCAAGAGAAATTCTTGCCTTGGATACCCATTAGATACATATATCACTTAGGACAATTGTGTTACATGTGTTCCTAGATAACACACCAATAGGTGGTCACATGGTTTACTCATCCCTTGTCCTTCTTAGTACTGACCCTTATTTTTACCAACATTGGAAACTTTGTCTATGCATGATCTTGGCTATCACACCTCTTATTGCATTCTATGTGCACATTTGCATCTCAAATGCCTAACCTCATGTCACCACCTAGTGACTCACCATCCATCACTTATCAAACCCATACCCACTCCAACATCACCTCACTAAATTTTATTTTGAGGGAGAACACTTTCTCCTAATCTTGAGGTAACCTGACCCATGACCCATACTCTATTTTTGTTTTATAGCTCATTCACATAAGTTATACAACAAAAAGGGGAAAATGTAGACATCAAAAATATGCAAACATATGATTTTAAATATTGAAGTAGCCCTAGAAGTAACCCTACACCCTCTTAGGACCAAGCTACACCTATCGAGCCTAAACCAAGCAATCTACACTTAGATACACCTAACTGAGTAACCCTAGCCTTCATGACCCTATCCTTGGGGACCCTAACCATCAATAGTCAGGGTGACCATTAATGGTTTGCCTTGGGAACCCCTTATCATCAATGGTCAAGATCCACTTTCTCACCAAGATCATGTAAAATCCATTCACCCTTTTCTAAACATAACTTATCTAATTTGTGTTGTAATCCTTTGCATGCACAAATTATATTTAAATGGCCTAGCTACACCATCACTTCCAGCTCTTGCTTATGCCTATAAGAGACAAAGGCCTGGGAGGTCAAATCCATCTATAATAATTATCAAGATCTCAAGTGTTCAAGAGTTTTATTTTTAAATTCAATCATGCTAATTAAGATCATTAGCATTATCAAGCATTATCAGCCATCTTATTGAGAGCCAACTTATCTTCATCTCTCAGCCAAGATTTCAAGTATCACTACTCTACTATAATCAACCTAGATTCCACCAACAGGATATCCACATCAACCACCCACCTAATCAACTGATGGTCAGATAAGTGTTATTTATTACTATTCACATACTTGTATTCCATTTTACAATTAGTATAGACTTTTCCTAACTCCCAAAATTAATTTTTTAAATCCCATCATCTTCTATGTATCAAACCTAGAATCTCATAGTGAACCACCAATAACTAAACCCCAACCATTGATAGTCAGGCCTAACCATCGATGGTCACTTGTGGTAGAAAAACCAACAAGATAATTTTACCCACCCACACCAAAATAAAGATACTTTTCTATGTTTTTGACCACTCATGAAGCCCTTATGGTTTTCTAAAGCATACCCCAACCTATTAGCACTAGTATTTATTGGTTTATCACTAACTAAATCATTTCTAGTTTATTTTTCTAGCAAGATTTCCTATATTTTGTTTCAATACCTTTTGATTATTTTTCAATTACTTTTTTTCTAGTTTATCAACTTGATTATTTAAAACATGTGGATTTACAACCCCTAAGGAAGTTCTCACTTCCTAGAGCTAACTATTGTTAGGCAATCCACACAAGTATCTATCTAACACACAAGTTTTTCTAGTGTTGGTTTATCTATAGGTCTTCTTCCCAAGCCAAAGAGGAGCTCTCAAAAGCATTTGGATTCAACATGTGTACAAACAAGAAAGTTTTTCAACCATACCTAAATTGAGTTTCTTTTCTCTCTTTCTTTACAACTTAAATGAAAATTTACATAAAATAATAGGTTCTTCCTCAAGAAGGGGTGAAGTGGAGGGCTTATTGATAGGCTTATGGATTTGAGGTGAGGAGATAGAATATGAGGTATAGTGGAATGTGAAAGAGTTGGATATGGAGTGTGGGATGAAGGAAAAGGCTTATGAGTGGGTTTGGAAAAGAGTAAAGCACTATAAATCTCATAAGTGAATTATTAGGCTGATTTGAAAGACTAGTATCTACATAAGTAGGAGCTAAATTTTATCAATTATATATTTATCTATAATCCATGGAATAATATAATTTCATATGAAAAGACTCATAAGAGTACTCTTGAGGCTGATAGGCATCATGGTATGAATGATATGGCTCATATTAGGACTGATAGATTGGTATTTCTTGATAGGTTATTTGGTAGCCATACACATAGCATTGTCCAATAACATGGTGTCCATATGGAGATGGAAATGAAGGGTTATAAGGCTACCACAATTTTTCACCTTTTTTTTTATCAACATCATAGCCTTATTCAAGAGTAGTTTTATTAGTCTCATTATGATCCCTATCAACTCCAACATGATCCTTATCAATCTTATAACTAGCCTTGTTATGATCTTTATCAAGTTCGTAATTAGGTTGGTAAGGATCATACTAAGGTTGATAATGAGTGAAATAAGCTTGATACACTTTAGTAGTTTTTGTTGACTTAGATTTTAACCCTTTAATGGGATGTCATAGCTCTCCTCATCTAAGTCACATAATTGAAACACTTCTAGGTTATGGGTAGCCTAAAGATGAGGTGAATCGCTAGATAGGGATAGGTCCCTTGATGTACGACTTATAGAACACTAAATGTAAAATTTATAAGGAAATAAAGAGAGAGAAAACTAAAATAAATCTATTCTAAGGGAGGTGATACAAAAAATAATTTGATGAATTCTAACTAGCTACATGTTACACATGAGAACAAAGGACTAATCAAACATACACTTTTCTAATCTGTATCTTCTCACATAAATATTACATTATGAGGTTGTGATATATGTTTTGGATAGAAAAACAAGATAAAAGACCAATAATGGCACTATTTGAATAAAATAACTCACTTAACCTTGACACATCATAAAACACTTTACATGCCTTATAAGAAGAAGCTTTCCAACTACTAATAGGTGATATAATGAAACAACAATGCTAAGGAAACAACAAGTCATCACTAAAAAAAATCAATCATCCATATGAACATACTATGATAAGTCATGAAAGAGGTAAATATTAATAGTCTTATTGATCAAATGATATGCAAATGAGAAGGGCTTCACCATACTTAGGTGGATCATAAGTTACAAAGGCCAAAATGGATAGTTCTTATAGAACTTGAGAGAGAGACAAGTCTAAAGGTCATAAAGACACTTTTAAAAGTAATAAAATGAGTTAAATATAAATTAGATGAAGAATATAAATGAACCATGTAAGGTTATGAAGAATAACTGTCACCCAGGTCAAGAAACTCTTAAAATATGGTGTAGAATTTCTCATTCTAGCTCAGGAAACTACATTTATGATTCACCACTAGTTGAAGATCATAAACTAATCAGGGACATGTCTGATGATTGGAATGAAGTGAAAGGATTTTATAAATGCCTCTCTATGTATTAGTTATAGTTTTGGTCATTTAAAATCTTCCCAAAATGACCTATCACCATCTGTAGTCAAAATAACTCTTCTTTCACACACCCCTCACACTTGGCCTCTAAAAAGGCATCTTTTTTCCATTAAAATCCATGGGAGGGAGTGGATGACACCTTTAAAGACCTTTCATGGTCTTAGAGCCATTAGTCACACCTTAAAATAAGTTTTCTTGAAGTTTTCCACCCTTTTAATCTATGGGGACCCTCATACTGACATCCCTTTCAATTCTTAGGCACTTTAGAGTTATTTTGAGGCATGCAATTGATGTAGGGAGTTATCTTAAGTCTTATTCTTTCCATCCATGTGATTGGCATCTCTTTGAATCTCTTGGGACATACATAATAGATAAAGCTATCAAAAATAGTATTTTTGTACCCTATTCATATAAATTACATATAATCCAATAGTATGGGGAGGATATTGAGAGATTATTCTACAAGGTCCAATCACTTTCATATTCAAACTAGGCCATTAGTGTATTTTTCCATCTCCACTGATTTCATTGAGTATATAACTAAGTTTTAAGAGGGTTTTAGATAGTTTTGACCTCTTAATCTTTATTCATAGATATTTCATGTTCAAATTACAATCCAATGTGGCAAAAATGTTGTTTAGGACCTTATCCATCTCATCTAAGCTTCTTGAGTCTCCATGTAAAACATCAAAAGAGGTGTGAGCATTCAAAACTTGCATTTCAAGTTTATTTCTCCATTTACATAGGCCTAATGTTGTCTTTGAGCCAAAATATGACTTCATTGTAATTAATTTACATTAAAATAGATTTTAAATGTATAAAAAGACCCTAAAAACATGTTCCAATCCATTTTAATTATTTCCTAAGCTTGGAATTGAAAATGACCTCCTATTTGGCTTCTAGGCTTCACCATGCTTAATAGGCCTACTTGCAACCTTAACCACCTATAACATCCTTTTTGTTTTCATCATCATCATAAATGTTCCTCATGTTTTATTATATTTTTTTGAACTTAAAAAGTCACTCTAAAACCTTATAAATGCTCCTTCTCATCTCTTTTTTCAAAACTATAGGTTTATGCATAAGCAAAAGTACCCTCTATCTGAGAGAAAACAAAAATGTAATTAACCTATTTAATAATACCAAATAAATATTATATAATATTATTTAAATGATAAATACATTCTCCATAAAATTACATCCCTTGGTCATGTTTTTAGATGCTCCAACACTCCAAAAATCTAATACAGACTATTTGTAAGGAGACTCTGCATAGTTATTTTCTACCCTATGGATTGTGAGATTCATTAGAGAAATTTTTCTTGTTATAAATCCTTGAAATTAATACATCATGATATTTAAATTATCCTTTTCAATCCATCCAATCATATTTTAATATCAACCCTTGCTAAAACTTCTCATCGTCATGGTCTTTATCTAACTGGTTAAGGCTATGTATTTTGTGTTTCCTCTTCCAAAAGTGACTCTTGTAGGTGGTTTTGTATGGTTTCAAGCCTAGGTATGATGCCAAATAATTTCCATGACAATAAAATTTACACTCATACCTTTATATTCTTGAAACTATTTTCTCAAGATCACTCTCCCACTCAGTGACAACTAATTGTGTTTCTTGTTCTTTGACATCATACCTATAGGTGGTGTTTGATTAGGTGTTGTTTGATAGTGTCATGAGATATTTATATATATATGTGTGTGTGTGTGTGTGTGTGTGTGTGTGTATCTATATATATACACACATATATATATATATATATACATATATATATATATATATATGTACATATATATATATACACATATATATATACATATATATAGATATATGAATATATATATATATACATATATATATATATATATATATATATATATACATATACACACACACACACACACACACACACATATATATATATATGTATATGTATGTATGTATATATATATATATATATATATATATATATATATATATATATATATATATATATATATATAATTTGGTAAGTGATTAGACCAAATAATTAAATATTTAGTTAATTCCATGTTAAGAACATTAACCTTTCTTCTCTTTACCCCTCACAGTCAGCTAAAATTGACTCTGTGGGGCTTGTAGGCACATTTTATCTAATCTAGGCCTTGAATACAATGAATACAACCTTCCTTGAAGATATTAAAAAAATGTTATATATGAACTTAAATTATATTATTTAGTTTAGGTGTGTTATCAGAAATATTTATCTTTCTCTCTGAAGTGACCCTATAGCCATCTTGTAGGTGGAATGCTTACTAAGTGGGCATACATGTAGGTGTGAATTTGACTCAAATGAGTTCATATCCCACTCCCTTGATGTCCTTTATACTCATTTATATTACCTTATACTTTAATAGATATTTTAATCATGAAACATACCTAATTTTATAATTTAAAATTTTAGGATCACTTTGGAATCTCCAACCCTATAGACATTACTATCTGAAATTAGTGTTTAAGAGCACATATTGGAGTTCTTCATAACTGACTTCCACTACTCCTCCTCCCTCCAAAATTTACATAGATTTTTCCTCATGTATAAGATAAAATATAAGTTCATTTGATGCATAAAAACCTTTAGTATCCCTATTATATTCTCTTCAAAAAAATTACTTGGGCCTCTATTTTGCACTTTATGGGATTATGTCCCAGAATACTGACATCTCATGTTTGGTCAAGGTTTTAAATCCCATATACTAGATTCAAACCTCAAACATTTTTTTAATATTATAAAAAATACTAAAAACTTCATGTAATATTCCAATCATATCAATACCTCTCTCTAAATGATCCTTATCATCTTTATACTAGTACCACCTGTAGGTGGTCATTTTCATACACATGCAACAAAGTGCAAGTATTGACAATGTGCATGTTTCAGCCATTTCCTAAGTTTTATTCTTATCTCAAAGATTTAAAACAACTTAATTAAATTATAAATTACCTTTTTCAGCTCTAAAACTTGATTTTAAACATGCTTGGTCCTATGAGGGTGCCAATAGGTGTATGTGAGTTACAGGTAGGCAGTGAGTAGAATTAGAATCATGTATTTAGTGAATAGTCTCATGAACACGCCTAATATATTCACCAATTATTAAAATTTATGTTATAAATATAATTTTTTTAAACAAATATTAAAACCTTTATTCTAATGTGATATTTCCCCTCCATGGCGCCTATAGATAAATATGTCCATGGTAGACTATGTATGTTGTATATGGCTACAAATCCATGAAAAATTGCTTGTAAAATGAGATTTAAAGTTGAGGAATAATAAGGATAATTAAAAATAATAATAAACCCATATCTACCTTTTTAAACTACTATCAAATTAGGAAGACATGGAAAATGGTGAAAACCTACCTATAACACAAAATGCTACCTTCTCCTACAACATGAGATGATTTAAATACTCAAACACCTTAAAACACTAAAAAAATAATGGGAATAGTTTTAATATTTAATAAAAATCATTTGAGAATAACACCAGTAATTGAATTATATGAACTTGTTCAAAATAAATCAAAAACCTATAGGGTGCATAGATTAGCAAGCAAACTAGATAGTCTAACTTCTTAGGAATGGTTCATAAAGCACAAAACACCATTCCTCTAAAAAAAATTAAAATGGAAGTTTATTTATTGTATAATACACCCAAAATATTATTTTTCCTAAAAATTCCATTGTTTACCATACCAAGTACAAACCTGAAGACCCTTTTAGCTTGCCAAGCCTAGTGGAAGGAGAGATAAGTCATTTTATTCATTTCTTTAAGTTTTTGATCAAAATTATCACAATTTTTTTTTAAAGACAAATTGACACTCATAAAATTTACTTAGCTATTTTATTCCATACAAAACCATACACCTCATCAAAACTCCTCTTTTCTCAAAGAAAACTACATTTTTCCTAGGAACCTACCAGTTTTCAATTATAAATTGTCGACTAAGACATAATAGGACACATGAAATGTGATATAATATTTTTTAACCTTCACATTTCCATATGATTCCATACATATCATGCGAATTTTCATGTGATATCTATACAATCTTACGGATCCTTGTGGGATCAAGGACATGTGCCCTGCATCATGCCCCCAAACTTGATATCTAAGTAATATTCTAAACCCATATTTGATGAGATCATGGAACCCTATAAATATGAATATATATATATATATATATATATATATATATATATATATATATGTATATATATATGTACATATATATATATATATATATATACATACACATATATATACATACATATATATATATATATATATATATATATATATATATATATATATGAATAAATGTGTGTATCTAAATATCTATATATCTAAACCATTATATGTGTCTATGTGTCTATGTGAATTTCTATCTAAACCAACATTTTTATTTATGTGAATTTATATCTAAACCAATGTGTGTTTGTGTGAATATATATAAGTAGTGTGTATATGTCCCCCTTTTTATGATAGAGTTAAAACTATGGTAGTGGTGTCTAACCAAAAGTGATAGATACCAATATGTTAGTGAGTGTTAGATGGGGTAAGGTTATTTTTTATTTTTATTAATTTATCAATTGTAATGGATTTGTTTTTTAAATTAGTAGTAGGGTAGAAATTTGGTCTATATTGAGGCTGCTATGTAAATATATGTTTTACCATTTTGTAAATTTAAATTTAATCAAGATATTAGTGGAACTAGTAAAAGGCAAGGCACATTGTGGTAAAGTCCCATGCACATGAAACATATCACAAATTATATCTACAATTATCTAGATATCACATTTTTAATAAATTGGTACGAGTTGGTGAAATTGGCTTGTAAGGTTAACCTTAGATAAGTGGAATTTTTAAATTGTGGCTTAAATAGGCTAGTTGATTAGTCTAACAACTCATTTAAACCATTTGACTTGATAGTGATTTTTTATTTTGAGATAGAAAGCATGTCAAGAAGAAGATGATTGAGTGTGATCCAAGAGGGGGAGGTAAATTTGATTATCTAGGTTGTGGAGGAGGTTACCCTACTAAAGAATGTGTTTTTTTTCACTCTTTTTGACATATTTAATATGTTTTCTATTGGTTTAGTGAAATTTTGATAGTTTAGGGCCATTTTGGGTAATGTGGTGTTATTATCTTAAGAATGGTGATAGTGTCCAAGAAATAGCATTAGTATCATGGGCAGGCCATTACAATTTAGTGCTACTATCCCATATGTAGCACTAGTGTCCACTAGGCCAAGTTTTGGTGATTATTGCTTCTAATTCATGTTTTATGATTTTTATTACATTTTTTTTTGTATTCTATGATTTTAATGCTATATTTGGATATATTTTTTTAGTGGATGTATGTATGAGAGAGTTATAGAGTGGCTGAATGATGGATTCTTTATGAGGATTTCCCTTTATAGATGAGGAGAGGAATGTGATAGATAGAGCCAAATTGGGCCACATGACATAATTGTCTCAGATGTCCTAGGAAAAGTATATGATGATAATGGTGTGTAAGAGGAGAAACATAGATACAAGTACATTTTGGTTTCCTACTAGGTAGATGATTATCACATTGGAGGATGTCTATAGGATATTGAGATTTCTAAATACTGGTCAGAGGGTAGTGTTAGAAGAGGCCATTATTGATTGAGATATAGAGAAAAATACAAGGTATATTTTACGGATACCCATGGGGACTCATTAAGAATGGAATAATAGTGATATATTATTATTGTTGATTATTACCAAAAAAATTCTAGTTATATAAGATTTTAACAATTCTACTGGCTTTGTTTTTTGTTATGGATGGGAGTGGGCTATATATTACATATGGGATGCATGGGATGGTACAGGATATATATGACATGGAACCATATACTCATGGGTTTGTAATGTGATATCCAAATTGTATTAATATTTATACAACTTCACTTAGGTGATGTTTGTGGGTTTTATTTGGTCCTCTACATTATTACACTCTTGAAATTATGAACATATAATAGTGATTATACTAGTATAGTCCTAATTAGGTGATTAGGATCACCCTTAGATGCTTATAGAGAGGTGGACTGGTATGACCTATGTACCCAAAAGGAGCATAACGTAGTTTAGATAGGTGTTGTATATGTTGGTGACTAGTTATCATATCTTAAGACCCTATAGGGGATATGAGGGATGGCCTAGGGATGGTGCTTAACTAAGATGAGTCTGAATGAGCTACTAGTTACATGATGATTGGGTCAATATGTTCAATAAATTTTAGTATGAGTGAGTGACATGGTTTTTTGGTGATACTCAATATGTACCATTAGAACTATTTGTGTGGTCAAGGATTTATTTCTCTTTAATGAGGCCAAGGAGTAGGCCCAAACCATCATCTATAAAACTAGATCTAATTCTTTTGATATAGTAGGATCCATTACTTAATATAATTGCTTTAGATGATGTAGGAGCTATATATTCTTAAATTAAATTGTATAGGGAGCTTATATAGGCACCATTATACCCAAGAGGTGGGACCATCATGGAAGAGGTGGAGGAGGTTGATCCCCTTAAGATAATGGAGGGAAGGTTATGTCATGTCCCCTTTTTAGTCGACATGTGCAGAGTAGATGATTAGCCTATTATGCGACCCTCGTAGGCTGATGAGGTGGATAGAGGGTCTTGATGGAGCTGGGCTTGGCTTTCGTTCGGGCACTTTCAGGCATGAATTAAGGGAGATATTAATATTTGATTGATTTAATCAAATATTAATTATTTGAACTAATTTTAATTAATTATTAATTAATAATTACTTACTAATTAATTATTAATTATTAATGATTTGGTCTAATTTGAGGATGCAAATTCTAAATTAAGACTTGGTCTAATTTTAAGACCCTAGTTCTAATTTAAGGAAGTCTAATTTAAGGGAGTCTAATTTTAGCAAGCACACCTTTGGAGGTGTATAAGAATCTCTCATGAGAGAGAGTTTGTATCCATGCTTATTATTGATATTGATTCTTGTTAAGAAATTCTTCTGTGAAGACTGAGCCAAGGGTTCCAGGATTCCAATTGCAGTGAAGAACGTCAACTCTTCATTGTGTGCGATTCAGAGGTTGTGAAAGATCAGCCGATCTATTGCCAAATTGAGAGATAACTTCACACAGAAGTTATCATAGTATTACAGGTATTTGAGAGATAACTTCACTCAGAAGCTATCACAAGGGTTTACAGGTATTTTCTTTATTTTGGGTTTTTGATTCAAGAATTATCCAGATATAGATCTTTTGTGTCAGCCCATAATTCTACAGATCAGGATCAGGCATACAGGGTGTGTTATATCAGCAGCCGTACGACTTCCGTACAGATCTGCGAAAAATCCGTACGCATCTACAGAAAGTTCAGGTACTGACATCGGCGAACAGGAACTTACAGAGACCGACATCGGTCGACTCATCACCGACGTCGGCAAGGGGACTACTACAGGTCGACCGACGACGGCAGTATAACCGACGTCGGTGACTGTGTTTTTTACACAGCAGGCCGAGACATGCCAGATTCAACCCAGTTCGCAGAATATTCAGGCTATAAGGCCGAACTTTCGATATTCTTTGTATACTTGACAGAGGATCTCAAATTGTAAGCTTATGAGCAAATAAAAAGAAATTATACTGTGATTTATTCATCTATTTGAAGATATTTTTGCAGAAATTCAGATAAGCAATTTGGAGCTTTGTTTTGATATTTGAAGGGATATTACAGTGGTATCAGAGCTGTTATTGCTATATATCAGAGCTTATTGTGCAGATAAGAGAGCCCCTAAGTAAGGGACATCACAGTGGTATCAGAGCTAAATCCTGCCATCCTGAGGGTTTAGAAATTTTATGCAGCCACAAGAGTTGTGACCACACGGGTATTACACACGCAGTAAAGCTTTGCTTGAAGGTACTCAAGTTCTAGAACAACTGCCAGAAGACATGGGTGATGATATTGGCAGGGCTCGTATTCCTCATCATCCGAGAGACCAAGATGATCCAGAAGTTTTACTTACTCTTAGAGAACTACGAGAAGGGCAAAGGCAGAATAACCAGGTATTACAGCAGTTGGCAGCAGCACTGCCAAGATTGGGTTCTCTGAGGAGACATTCCCCACACCGTGAAGATGTCAGGAGTGTTGCAGGATCACAGCGAGGCCATGGGACTATTTCTCGTACAGCGAATAGGCCTACTAGGCCTATCTTTGTGAGACAGGAAGCAGAAGAGGTTATAGCAGGTGAAGAGCATGAGCAGGAATTTATAGACACATTTAGGGCAGCGACTGAAGAGTGGGAGTCATTACCACATGTGGTCAGGGAGATGATTACTTTTGACCGATTCCTCACACAAAGGAAAGAACATTATCGAGGTCGACAGAATGGGAGACCAAGACCCCCGAACAATGATCTGAAGCAGGCTACGAGTAGGCTCACACTAGCAACATTTGACGGTAGTGGTAAGGTGACAGCACAGGCCTGGGTTAGTAAGCTGGATACATTTCTCACATTGCGACCGATGGGTGAGGAAGATGCTATCAGATATGCGACACTACATCTTGAGGGAGTAGCTCACGATTGGTGGCACCATGGGATGGTGACACTCCATCATGATCGGATCACTTCTTATCAGGAGTTTGTGGACAGGCTGGTAGAGCGTTTTGATAGGAGGGATCCAGAGTCCTATTTCCGGGAGTTGGCACAGTTGTGCCAAAGCGGCAGTCTAGAGTCTTACATTGGTGACTTCCAGAAGTTATCAGTCATGGTTCCTGACATTTCAGAGAGGCGACTAGTAGTACTCTTCATGGAGGGATTGACAGAACCATTGAGAGGTTGGATCAAAGGCTTTGATCCTCCTTCATTACAGGAAGCTATGAAGAAGGCGCGTAGTATGGAGATGGCAGCCCCATCAAGTAGATCTAACTCCATAGGTACTTCTTCATCGAGAGACCATAAGCACTCCAACGGGGATACAGAGAGACTGGATTTCAACATAGATAAATCCGGGGTTAAAAATGATTCAAAAGCCAATCCAGCAGCACCACCTTTGGATCGTGAGGTGCTCAATGATCTACGCAGGAAGAAGCTTTGCTTCTACTGCAAAGGTCCATATGATATCCATCACGATTGCCCTCTGAGGCCTAAGGGCAAAGCAAATCGTGTGATGTGGGCATATTATGAGGATGCGGAATCAGAAGATTCCGAACAGTAGGATAGTTCTAAGGAGGCAGAGGCTTCAGAGCCTAAGGCAGAGGCAGATTTAGAGCTTCATATACAGGAGGCACGCCTATCCAGCGTTCAGTCGGATGAGTCATTCCGACTCCGTGGAGTTTTGGCAGGGAAGAAGGTTACCACCCTTCTTGATACAGGAGCTACACATAATTTCATAGATGCTAGATTGGTGGAGGAGCGTGGACTCACTACCGAAGATTTTGAGGGGATTAGAGTTAAGGTAGCCGATGGTCACACTCTTAGGTGTGAGCGCATGATTAGAGATCTCCCATTGCGCTTGAACAACTATGAGTTCAAGGCTAATTATTTTGTAGTGAACATGGGGGACATAGAATTAGTCTTGGGTATGAAGTGGCTTCATTCATTTGAGGAAGTTACTCTTCATCTCAAAGATATGGAGGTTCGTTTTCAGGTTGATGGGAAAACACATATTCTTAAGGCAATACGGGGCAGCAGCTTCAAGCATATGTTTTTTCATCGGATGGAGATGCCTATACTACATGACATGATAGAGTGCGATGATGAGGGCACATTGGCACCAACACAGGAGAGATATGAGGACGAGCTTTGTCTTGAGGTGAGTTCAGTTCAAGAGTCAACACATGTGGTAGAGGCTCAGCTTTCTTTTACAGGGGGGTCACATGTTGATGATGATATGCGTACAGGAGACAGAGGTGATGTGATGCCATTGGATGAGAGTGGTGATGGACAGGGCCTGGAGTTTGTGTTGGTTGACAGAACTGTAGATCGAGACTTCATTTGGGATCCGAGTATTCAGCGATTGCTTGAGGGCAAGCAATTTTAGGAGGGGCGGATTGTCATGTCCCCTTTTTAGTCGACATGTGCAGAGTAGATGATTAGCCTATTATGCGACCCTCATAGGCTGATGAGGTGGATAGAGGGTCTTGATGGAGCTGGGCTTGGCTTTCGTTTGGGCACTTTCGGGCATGAATTAAGGGAGATATTAATATTTGATTGATTTAATCAAATATTAATTATTTGAACTAATTTTAATTAATTATTAATTAATAATTACTTATTAATTAATTATTAATTATTAATGATTTGGTATAATTTGAGGATGCAAATTCTAAATTAAGACTTGGTCTAATTTTAAGACCCTAGTTCTAATTTAAGGAAGTCTAATTTAAGGGAGTCTAATTTTAGCAAGCACACCTTTGGAGGTGTATAAGAATCTCTCATGAGAGAGAGTTTGTATCCATGCTTATTATTGATATTGATTCTTGTTAAGAAATTCTTCTGTGAAGACTGAGCCAAGGGTTCCAGGATTCCAATTGCAGTGAAGAACGTCAACTCTTCATTGTGTGTGATTCAGAGGTTGTGAAAGATCAGCCGATCTATTGCCGAATTGAGAGATAACTTCACACAGAAGTTATCATAGTATTACAGGTATTTGAGAGATAACTTCACTCAGAAGCTATCACAAGGGTTTACAGGTATTTTCTTTATTTTGGGTTTTTGATTCAAGAATTATCCAGATATAGATCTTTTGTGTCAGTCCATAATTCTACAGATCAGGATCAGGCATACAGGGTGTGTTATATCAGCGGCCGTACGACTTCCGTACAGATCTGCGAAAAATCCGTACGCATCTACAGAAAGTTCAGGTACCGACATCGGCGAACAGGAACTTACAGAGACCGACATCGGTCGACTCATCACTGACGTTGGCAAGGGGACTACTACAGGTCGACCGACGACGGCAGTATAACCGACGTCGGCGACTGTGTTTTTTACACAGCAGGCCGAGACGTGCCAGATTCAACCCAGTTCGTGGAATATTCAGGCTATAAGGCCGAACTTTCGATATTCTTTGTATACTTGACAGAGGATCTCAAATTGTAAGCTTATGAGCAAATAAAAAGAAATTATACTGTGATTTATTCATCTATTTGAAGATATTTTTGCAGAAATTTAGATAAGCAATTTGGAGCTTTGTTTTGATATTCGAAGGGATATTACAGGTTACTATCATATGTATATGTGTTTTGTGTTTACTTCATTACTAATTTGATTATTTAATTATTTGATGCATTTGGTTGACATGTGAAGGTTCATACAATGATGAGAACTGAGAGACTACCACTAAGTCTACACTTCAAATATTGACATGACATATTCTATATGTTGCCATGTATGATGGACTAGTGGAGAGGGATATAGATGTTTATGACATTCATGCCCACCTATTTGATTGAGTATTGATTATTATGGTGGTATATAGATGAGCATAAGTTGATAGGGATTATGCATGTGCTAATATTTAATGATTATCCATAACCACACTCAATTTTATAGGTTGGGCAAGTGGTAGGATAGTATATTCCTATATTTTTCTAAAGTGGTAGCATGAAGAAATTTTGGTTGAGGTTGTTGTGCTAAGGCATAGAGAATGGAGATATCAAACTTAGAGTATATATAGTGTGGATGTAAGAACATATATCTATCGTACTGATGTATTGAAGAGTAAGAGTGAGGGGGATGGTCCTATTGGCCAAACTCTGATTATTGAGTGACATATATCATTGTATTTAAAATTATATTGATTTTAATATATGTGGATTTTTCATGACATGGGTATTGTTTTATATTATCATTCATATTTTGTGGTATTTCTATTTGTGTTTGATTACATTTACTATTTATGTTAATATGGAAATGTGGTATTTGACTAAGTCATGGCAACTAGGTTTATTAGCTATATGTGTATGTTTTAAATACACTTATATATTAGATTAATAATGTTATTTTTTAATATAGGTGTTATATGAGTGTAAAAAGATATCTAAGTTTTGATCCTATAAGTATGACATGCACTATGTGAACCTAGATGACATGGTAAAAAAGTGATCATATTGCTCATGTTGTGTATAAGTGGACTCTTCAATTGGTACTATTCATCATGCATTTTATTAGGTAGATGTGTGGACTCTATACCCAATAGTTTAATTAGATATTATACTAAATCCTTGCTATGATCTTTGTGATATCTTCCAAATATCTTAATTGGTGTGAAAAATGTGTTTTGGTGTTTGATAAATATCTTGATCGGTGGTGGACCTAAAACTGGTGATTGAGTTACTTTCCATTTCTATACCATATTATTATAAGCATGTGGATATCTATGAACTGGATACCATCTCTATTGAATTTATGGTACATGAGATCTGTCATATGTATATGTCCTAGAAACCATATGGATCATAGGATGATTAACTAATGGTTCCTTAAAAGGAACATCCTAGGATGACTTAATCATAGAGTGTGATCTAGGAGAGTTTAGATATTAAGATCTCAATCCTCCATATGTAAATATTATAATGCCTCTATCAACATACTACTCAATAAAATCTTTGAGTGTATAAAATTTATTGTCATAATGCCCATTTATCTAATGATATTTATGTTGATGCACATATTATGCTCCATGTGTCACTAGGGAACAAAGGAAAAGTAATAAACTCAATTTTAAGTCTTTTAAGACTTGGGGCTTTAGTTTTTTATATATCTAATGCTAGAAATATAAAAAATACTATATATATGGTCACCACTTTGAAAGTATGTAGAAAAACCCTGCCATAGGGACAACAAATGTTAGTGCAATGACATAGTTTCTAGCTAATATTTGTGAATTGTCTTAATCTTTGATAAATAGTAACCAGACTATAAATGGGTAATGGATATTTATAGAATAAACTAAGATAAAGGGATTCATGGGTGGATCCATGAGTAAGTAGGGTAAGGTGGAAAAGATAATGTTCTTAAGATGATTAGAAATACCAATTATGATAACTTCTAAGGAAAAACATATGAAACTAACATCTATTAACTCTAGTGTAATGCTCAAAGTTAAATAAATTTAGTTGAAGATTTTGAGGAAGGAAATGCATATGTATGATAATATAGTTTACTTAAATATTTCTCACTCATAGTAAATTACATAGCACATTCAATTGTAAATGACAAAAAAATAGAGAAAGTATACTATTAAATTAGTCAACCTAGTGTCAAACTTAAACTAACATATGCCTATATGAAATGTAATTACCAAATTAGCTTGTAGAAATATAACTATCAGACATCTAAAATCATGAGGGATACCAACTACATAAATAAACAATTAAGAACTTTAGACAAACTTGTAAATTCTTTGGCTCTCTTGTATTAATTATTGTAAGACAAGTTTGAGTAGGCCCAAAAAAGGTTCTAAAATACATCCAAGTGGCTTAAAATTCTACATTATAATGTTCTATTCTATATTTGAAATTAAAAGATAAAATAAAATATTCTAAGGGCCTGAAAGTGGTTGTTCCAATGCTTATTATTTCTACTTCTACTCTACTTACGCCTTGGTCCATACCTCTACACAAACCATGTAGTCTTGATTTATCTGATTGAATTCCTAGATCATGGATAAATTTTTTATCTCTTGGATGATCTTGTCATGATCTATGAGTATTAAGCCTCAGTGCCTCCTCAATTGCATCCACTTTCTTTAGCCTTTGATTGGAAAATGCTACAATTCCTATTACCTTATTATCAGTCTTCACACTAGATACATCCTACTAGAATTTTTACATAAATACCTTCTTTTG
Source organism: Torreya grandis (assembly GCA_037957365.1). Taxonomy (NCBI): domain Eukaryota; kingdom Viridiplantae; phylum Streptophyta; class Pinopsida; order Cupressales; family Taxaceae; genus Torreya; species Torreya grandis. The sequence continues at coordinate 1,767,552 of JARHVA010003711.1, forward strand.
GGATCCAAATTCTTGATCATCCATGAAGGAACACTCAAAATTAGTCACCCTGATGACCATGGTATCCTTTAACAACAACGCTATCTTAAACTTGATCTTCTATAACAATGTGTTTGCATCCTCAATTTGATCCAACCATATGCTTAATATTATTATTATATTAATTAAGATGGTATATGAAAAAGTAATGTCCTCAAGTCGTAGATCCTTAAGTTCAAGGAATTTATTACTTCTTGTAAATCTAGCCAAGTTTAATGACCACCTTGGTTTATTGGATCCCATATTTTTGCATATTATTCATAACTTTTTATAAGTTAAATATATTAATAATAACATTTATTAGTGAAATTATAGTTCCATCTAGAATTTTTGTTACTGTTTGTTCCTTCAACCTCTATTTCTCATTACATCCCGTTCATTAAGGTAATGATAGATTTTTATTGTGTTTGAACTGAGGATATGGGGTCCTTTTCATATTATTGAACCTATTTAGAGCTAGACTTCCTCTTTATTGATAGAGTGAAGAGGGGTGCTTCACTCTCATGGACTACAGTTGAGCCTAAATATGGTCGCTCAACCTATCTTTTCACTATCCTCATCATAGTGCATGTGTCAGCATCTGACCTCATGCTAATTTGGGAGGTAATGTGGGATGATTGGGTATTCTCCCACAATTCTACTTGATTGATTTCTATTTCCAAATTTGGTTTAGTAGTATATGTTATCTATGTGGGTATTGGCTTTAATAAAAGTTCTTAGGTGGAAGAAGAGGCTAAGGCAAAAGCAGGGATGTACAAACTAGGTGGGTCCAATTACCGAAGTGGGTGAAACAAAGATTTGGTAGGGACCATGTTGAGAAAAAATGAGGGGAGTTTTAAAATAATACTCACCTTAATATTTTTGGAGATGTTAAGTGGGATTTACAAGGTGAATGGATTTGGAATTGATTTTAATATATTAGTGGGTGTAGGAGAGCCAATGGTAGTTGATGTACTTGTTATGGTAGCCTAGGGAGGATTAGAACCCATAACCTAGATAACACTAGTGCTTTGGGAGATCAATTGAGGTGAAATGTTGGTAGTGGCATGGGAGATGAAGTGGGGGATGGTGCCCCTAAAGGAAGCAAGAGTAGGAGATGAAAACATTGGAATTCAAGAAGAAGAAAAAGAAGGAGCCATTATAAATGTAATGACAAATAGGAAGGAAGGTAGTGGTGAAGTACCTATAGAGGGAGTTTGGGGAGATGTTGACGAAGACACTTCCCCTCCCATATTAGTCTCAGGTGACTTTTAACTCTTGTAAATATTTTTTATATTTCTCCTTGAAAGTGCTTAAAATTCTTCCATTGAAAGCTCAATACCTTGATGTAGTTCTTCAACATCGATGACATCAAGATTAGGCTAACTCTAGATATCCATGGTAACTCTAATGAAACATGTAGATACAAATTTATGTCTTTGGGAAAGCTCTTACTAGCTACTAACTTCTCATTTCATGGGGCTTGGTGGTAGGCTCTATCCACTTGAAGTGGCTTATAGTGGAGGTATGTAGGATCTATTCTTAATGAGAAGAATGTTATCCTATTCTTTGTCTTCTTATTTTTCTTCATATTCCACATTGAACATGCTCCCATGAGTAGATGGGAGATAGGAATTTATAATTTTTTATTTCTTCTTCTCTTTTTCAAGCCTCATTTCTAGTTAAATTTTTTTATTGGATGTGTTCTTGCGGACTACCTTGTCATTCACTGCATCCTTGTAAACCCATTTATGAACCTCCTCTTGATGCTTATATTCCAATGACACATCCATTTTTAGCTTGAAGAGGTGCCTATAAATGACATTTTTGGGGTCCTATATCCTGAAATAATCCTTGGGTAAGAGGTACGAGTCCATATGCCTTATAGATACCATAATGTCCTACCATTTTCTAATTTTAGTTCTCCCCAACTTGTATGGATTTTTGTGGGGGATAATATTATTTTTTATTTCTAAATACACCATCAAATCCATGGAGTAGTTTATCATCAATCTCTTCCTTGCCCAATTTCATGGGTGCATACCTAAACAGTCTGATGGGAGCTACCATTACTCCTTCCATTTGAATGACTATGTAATTTGGATATATTCAAAATATTTCCATCTCTTTCAATGTCTACCTAACCTCTAGAAGGACACATATAATTTTATATTTAATAAATTATCTATATACAATTGGTTAAAAGTCTTCCATAATTATCTTGATATTATGCTTGAAGTAGTGAATATGCATCGTTGATGACAAAAATTGTGCTTTATCTTAATCAATCAACAATGGGAAGTTTCAAGCTATGGGACAATGCAGCTTGAAACAACCTCTGGGTTTTAGAGAAGTTGGTCTCTTCTTTTGTGTCAAGTGTTGGGGGAAAAGGGATAGAAGATTAAAAAAAACACAAATGCAGGAATGAAACCTAACTATGGTGATGCACCTGAGTGTAATCCTAATCCTAACCTAAGCATAGTGAAACTATTATAAGATTCAATTACATTTATGAGTAGACAAGTGCATGATCAATGTAAAAGATTGAAATAATAGAAATAGAGGCTCGCAACAGGGGATTCTTTTGCTGAGATACAGAGAATATCAACAAAGGCATAGTGTTCAATCTTTTGAATAGAATATTCCAATCACATAAGAGGAAAAAAAGTCATGTATAGTTATGTAAAACTTCCAACTCAAGAAAATGAGACAAAAGCAAATGACATTCCTAATCACAATTCCAAAAAATCTGCAGTATAGACTACTTTGCAAATGAAACAGATAACACCAACCAAGGCATGGAGTTCAAATATTCTTAATTTGTTTAGCCACATAAAAGGCACAAAAACATGCATAGTTACATCAACTTTACAACTCAATAAAATTGAGACAAGATCAAATGATATTACTGGTCAAAAACTCTAGAAAGTCTAAAACTATAGAATTCCCCCCTTTTAATTTATAATTCTTATTCTTTTATAGAATTAAATGTTTCCTTCCATCACTCCCATTCCCATGCAATTCTCTTATATCCTTCACTCATGGGGACAAAATAGACAGTGCATTTAATGCCTTGGATGTGTCCTGGTCTTATCAAGAACTGCCCTGACTGTGGCATGGTGATCCCTGTCTAGTACCTCTCTTTGCACCTAAAATTATTCATTCCATCACCTATTTGGCAACTCAACTATCTACTCTGCCTTTGCTTATAGGGGAAAAATAGATGGTGTCTTTAATACTTGCAAGCCCCAAAAATCTACTTAGTACACTATTCTATCTATCAGGAATAACTCTCATCGAATTTCCCTCCATTTTCATTGTAACAGGTAGACGGGCACTATGTTTTATTAAAACAGAAGAGGACACTTAGTTAATTTATGAAATTTCTCTCCTTTTGTCTTAGAAGACACTGGAGGATGACACTTGGCCACTTTCATTTTCTTGATACTTTGTAGTTTTATCAAAACAAAACTCACTGCATTCCTTACTCAGGAAACCTTTAAGAAAGGATGGATGTACATGGTAGTCTTCACTTGTTGACACTCGATGCTTCCTTGGACCTTTGAAATATCATTCGGGACCCACCACATTATTTATTTGGAAGTTAGGCTCATGATGGTTTCTTAGAGGTTGACACGTGGTGACCTCCATTGCTCTTGGGAAGATACGTGGCATCTTCCACTTATCCTTCTAGGGGTATGTGGCACCTTCTGCTTTCTCTGGGGATGGAGCAAAGAGGGACCCAAAAGGTGACACTTGGAAGCTTCCATTGTACTTTAGTATTTAAGGAAAATGAAATGATGCCTTTATGCATTAAATGAAATAATTGGACCAAAGTCTCCTGGATGACAACATCTGGTGGCTTCCACTACTTCTTCAAAAAGGTAGTTCAAGGCCTCTGTAACTGCCACCTAGCACTTTCTGCTCTCTCTACTGCTTAGCTCATTGAAAGTCTTTGTCAAAAAGAAAACATGGGTGCCCTTATGAGATGTAAATGATGGCACATGGTGCATTTTGCTTAAATTCTACTGGATATGTGGCATATTTTGTGCTTCGCCCAAAAGTTATGAAAAGGTGTTTGGAGGATGCCAGTTGTCTAGCTTCATCTCCTAGAGATTGACACTTGGTGACCTCCACTCGAATTCAAAACATAGGCCAAGAATGAAATGAAAGGAAACAAAAGGGGAAAAGGACCCACACTTGGAGGGTGACACTTGGCAGATTCCACTGCACTTTGATACTAAAGCAAAATGAATCAACTCTCTACTTCAAAATTTTGTTGCTTTTCCCAAGGTGCACAAGAACCAAAATTGTGGTGCTCGACTAAAAATTTGAATGCAACGTAGAGTAAAATTTACTCTACAATTATTGGCAACCATCAAGACTTTTGAGCCTACTCAAAAAGAAAACTCCACCTCCCACTATATCAAAATTTTGAAAATTATAGCTTCAAAAGAGTCACCGACATATGTTTAAAACACTTATTCAAAAGCAAAGTGGGAAAACAATGAAAAAACAATGCGAGAAAGGGAAACTATTTAACTACAATACATGAGAGACCTAAGTCAATTGAAATGCTTTAAATAGATTCCATTTATAGGAATCTCTTTAGATTCTCCTTCCATCAACTCTAGCTTGAAATAATTCTCTTACTTGCACATGCAAATTCTATGTAGACCAGTCCATAGCGCTTCAAATTTGGTATGCTAACCTAGCTTGGTGGCCCGTGCATCCCATTTTAAAACAATCGAGCCCACTTCAAAATTAGGATTCAAAGTCATTTTATCAAAACAATTCATAACCATTCCTTGATTCTTGATCAATGAAGCATGGGACATATCCCTCTTTTCTTAAACCTCCAAAAGTTTTGCGAGTCTGACCTGCATGGGGCCATTTTATTCAATTTCAATCTGTTTAATTAGCTAAAGAGCAGGGATTTCCAAGCTTAGGGGAATCATAGCTAACTTTCCATATACCAATTCATATGGAGACATTTTGATCACCTACTTTGGCATGATTCTATTAGCCCATAGTGCTAGATTAAGCACTTTATGCCATTCTTTGTGATGATCTACCCCTATTCTTTTGATGAGTCTTATCAGGTTCTTGTTAGTTGATTTTTCGCCAGACCATTACCTTGAGGGTAATAGTTAGATGAAGTTTTTAGATATATTCCATGTCTCAGGGCAAATTTAGATACCTTAGACCCCAATAATGCTTTAGCATTATCTAAAATGATGGTGCGAGGAGCCCCAATGTAAGTAGTGATTCCTCCTAGAAAATCTAGGATCACATTTTCTGTTGCTTCCTTAAGTGGGACTGCTTTGGTCCATCTGGTGAAATAGTTTGTGCCAGTTAATATCCATTTGTGACCCATGTTAGAAAATACATTTATCATCCCAGTGAATTCAAGACCCCATTGAGTGAAAGGCTCATCCACAACTATAAGACTAAGGGGCATGGCTACATTCCTCCTCATTCCCATATAATACTGATAGGATTGACATTTTTTAACCAGCTGATAACAATCTGCAAATAAAGTAGGCCAGAAATACCCTACCTCAGTTATCTTTATGGTTGTGCTCTTTGTAGAAAAATGTCCCCCTAATATTCCATGATGCATTCTGTGTAGTATCCTTTGGGCTTTAGCCTATTCTACACATCGTAATAATTTCCCATCAAAATTTCTTCTAAGAAGGACTTGTTCAATTAAAACAAAATGAAATCCCTATATCTTGTAAAATATTCTCTTATTTTGAGGGAGTTCTCTCAGATAAACACCATTTTCATGAATTGAATCCTATTTATGACCCAAGATTCCTATTCAACCTCTTACAATTTTGGCACGGTCTCTATTTCTCCTTCTAAATCTGATTCCTCAGGTAACATCTTTTCAAGCTCTTGGGTTATATATTGGCATAATCCCCTTCCTCTGACTAGCTTGGTGGTTCTAACCTCCACATCATATTCAAGGATATTAGTGATCCATATGGCTCTTTTCTCAGTAATTTCCCCCTCCATGATATATTCCCTGACACTTGGTGAGCTACAAGTATCAAAATCTTGTTCCCTGATATCAGATGCCTGAATTTCTTGAGGGATTTTACCATGGCATAGGCCTATCTTTCCATAAAATTATACCTAGTCTCTTACTCTCTGAAATTTCTTGAGATGAAGGCTATTGGGTTTTCCCCTTCTAGCTTGTCCTTCTTTTGAGTTAGGATGGCAACAATACTTGACTCTCTTCCATAGACATACATTACGAAGGGTTTGGAAAACTCTGGGTTCTTGAGCATTGGGGATGCTAAGGTTGCCTTCTTGACCTCTTCAAATGCTTGCTGCCCTTCTATAGTCCACTTAAAGACCAGGTCCTTTCTTAGCAAGAGTGTCATTGGTCTAACCAAGCCTGCAAAATCAAAAATGAATTTACTGATAAAATTGATCTTCCCTAAAAACGACTGGACTGCCTTTTTATTAGCTAGAAGAGGTAGGTTTATTATAGTTGCAATTCTCTCAGAATATATAGAAAATATGTCCTTTGATACTACATACCCCAAAATCTTACCTTGAGGTACAGAAAAAATACATTTCTTGGGATTCAATGATATCTTGAAATCATGACATTTGTTGAAGACAGACTCTAAATGATCAAAATGATCATCAACATTTTTTGAGAAAATAGTAAGGTCATCCAAATAGACCAGGATGACATTGTTTATACGTTCACCAAAGGATATATCCATAGCTTGTTGAAAGGTAGATCCTACATTTGATAACCTGAATGGCATCTTTGCATAGGCAAATGTCCCCCATTTGGTAGTGAAAGCAGTTTTGTACTAGTCTTCCTCAGCTAGCCAAATCTGGTTATACCCAAAGAAACCATCAAGTAAAGAAAACCTCTCTAATCTAGCCATAATTTGAAAAATTTGTTCCATGGAGGGCAAGGGATAGTGGTCTTTCAGAGATGCTCTATTTAGATCTCTGAAATCTACACACAGTCTTACATCTCCATTCTTTTTCCTAACCGGGACTAGATTTGATACCGAGGTCGAATGCTTGATTAGAAGTATTATTTTGGAGTCTAAAAGTTTCTACAACTAATCTACCATCAGAGGCTCGATCCTTGGATTTAATAGCCTCTATTTCTATTTGATGGGCTTAGATCCCTTGGGCAATTCTATTGTGTGCTGGATAATGTCTCTATTGTATCCATGAAGGTCTTCATAGCTCCAAGCTATGACTTTGTCATATCTCTAGCACAATTCAATTAATTTTTCCTTTTCTTCTCGAGTTGAAGAATTCCCTATTTTTAGACTCTTATCATCACGCACTTCTACCTCAAAATAGTCTGCTTGATCTACCTAGAACCTTTTCTTTCATAGGCTTACATCCTCTGGGTCAAACAAATTTTCTAAAGTGATCAATCCCTTGGGGAGCTTATTTTTTATTAATTCTATAATCTAATCACCATATGCCTCTTCAATTTTAGTTTGCAATTGATCAACAAACTCATCTAATTTTTTTAAGAAAGAGACCACTCGAGCATCATTTTCAAACACTTTCCAATTTTTGTCATTGTTTGGGATGGCCGGCCTCACTATAACTTTTACTGACTCATTGTTAACCAATAGGCTAGTTACTAGGTTAAACTTTGAGCCAATCTAAGCCATCCTATCAGCCTCAGAGTTTTGACTTCTAAGGATTATCTCAATATTAAAAGCTTCAAAATATTCTATCAAATCCCAAATCCTATGCCTGTAGGATTTCATTCTCACATTTTTGGCTGTTGCCTTTTCCCTAATTTGCTTTACTAATAATTTTGAATCTCCTTTTACTTTTAGGCTCTTTATTCCATTTTTCTAGGCTAACAGGAGCCCGTGTACTAAAGATTCATATTCTGCATCATTGGTAGTGCAAGCAAATTAGAATCAAATAGCCCTTAAAATCTTATCATCATTTGGAGCAGTAACACAAATTCTTGCTCCAACACCATATTTACTTCTGGCCCATCTAGACCTCTGAATCTTGAGTAGTAGGTGCATCCTTCCTTATAACATTTGGGATCGCATGATCCTCATAAAAAATGACATATGTCCCCAAACTAGTAGAGTCATAGTTCCCATATGGGTCGTTATGCATCATAGCCAACAACTAGTTATTTTCTTCTTCTTGATCATGCTCAGTCCAGTCGCCTAGTTATTCAACAAAATTTATTTTTTCTTTATTCAACATGGCATGATCTACTTCTAATATTGTTGTTGATTCATTGGTGACGTGGTCTTTGGATAGTGGTTCAGATAGAATTTTCATCTTTGAATTGTATTTGGTTCTTAGGTTGAGGTGAGACCAGTCAAGAGACATGTACCCTCCTATTTTTGCTATAAAGTCTTTTGATAAACATAAACCAAAGATAGGAGGGATATCTGTGACAACTATATCCTAGTTGACAATTACGTTGGGGCATGTGTATAACTGCAAGGGGAGTTGTTTAATCCTCCCTATGGTTTGCACTATTTTGCCATCTAGCTGCATAACTCCCTTTGAAAGGGGTTCATATTTTATTTTAAAAGCATCAACTATTTACTTAGGCATCACAGTTGTGATATCTCCTAAATCTATCAATGCATTATGTAGAAGTTTCTTTCCAACTATCAGAGTGAAATAGAAAGGCTCTGGCTTGGATTTACTTGTGCTACATCATTCAAAAAAGTTATTATCTTTGGAGGAACTGTATCTTTGTGTTTTTCCTTTTCATTAGATCCTTCCTTGGTAACATCATCTTTGGGTAATGCTTGACCTTACAAAGCCTCTTGTAGTAGTGTCTTTTGTTCAAGAATAGCCAAGATATACCATATAGATACTTGCATTGGAGTCTTCTTTAATTGGTCCACTATGTTGATTGGTCCCAAAGACTAAGTTTTTTGGAAATAAGGATACCTCATTTTTTCTTGAATCTAGACAGGGATCCATTGATCTTGTATCAACTGAGGCACTTCTTGTCTGATAGTAGCATTCCTTTGCCCTTGAGGTGGAGGATTATTATTGACTTGACCACTTGCATTTTTGGGTTACTCCACCATCCTCCTCTTTGAACTGGTATAATAATCAGATTGTACTACTGACCTTTGGGAGGTAGATGCTTCGTTCAAGAAAACTACTTCTTCATGATCGACCCATGAGAACAAAGCATGTTCAGGGGCTATTTCTTCCTCTTGTTGCAAGGCATTTCCTCACATTTGAGCCACCAAAATTAAATTCTGCATGTTGAAAGACTAGTAGGCTTGATTGTTACTAGTACTAGCAAACTGACCATCCATTCTTATCTACTTAGCCACCCTTTGTTGTATATTACCCCTAGGACAATCTCTAGCTATGTGAGCATTATTGCAAGGGAAATACCAAGCATTGGTATCATCCACATAGTTATTCTAACCTAGAACCATCTCCTGATTTGAGTTGGGAGGAATGGTCTATGAGGGTGTGGGAATAACAACTAATTGATTTGTTGGTTGATGATTGGTTTGCCTAGGAGGGCCTTGATATTGGTTTGGTTGGGACAAAAACTTGTTTCCTTGATAGCCTTGATAAGGGGGCTTAGTGAAAGTATTCTGCTACCTCTTCATATTAATCAGCTCATTAGAGAATGTCCTTAGCATACTCTTGATATCATCCATCTCACATGATTGAGCAGGGACCAGTTGCTTTGTAGATGATGGAGGGTAAGCATACATAGACATAGGTGGGCTTAAAACTTTAGGAACTTCTTGAGGTAAAGGTAAGGTAATTTCTGGGAACATAGGCATGGGAGGCCTTAGAGGTAACTTTCTAGCATCAATTAAATGGTTCTTAGCTTTGACTATAACGTCATAAGCTACTGGCAAAGTGTGTCCTCCCAGTGACTGAATCATAATAGATATATATGAATTTAAAGCTTTGAGATAAAATACTATGGCCATACCAGGGGGTGGCTTAGCTGACAGGGATTATGTTCCAAGTTTTTTAGAATATAGTGTTGAAGTCAATCATGTCCTCTTGTGGTCCTCTTTGAATGGTGATCAACTACTATAACAGGGAAGACTTATCATCCTTCTCTGCAAATCTTTTAAAAAACTAATCTCTGAGCTGGTCCTATGTAGATATGGTATTTGGGGTCAAAGAATGATACCATTCTAAAGCCTTCCCTTTGAATGAGGCTACTAACAACCTTAGGGCCACATTTTGCTCTGTGACACCATATATGGCACATACATTTGATACATCTTGAAGATGTTCTATAGGTGTTTTTGAGTCTTGCCCACTGAATTTGGGTAGAACTTTTAGGGCATTTATGGGGATAGGGTCCCAAATAGCTTGTGGTGTTGGGAGGATTAAGGAGCTGCCAGTGTTCCAGCTTGCATAGTTTCTTGGGGGTACATTGACTCCCATATTTAGTGCCGATATGAACTGGTTATCTCTTCTTCTTGGACTGATCACTAGAGGTGGCAAAAGGATGCCTAGATTTGCAACAAATTGTGATCTAGTGACTGGTCCATAGCTCTGAATCCTCGTAGCTCTCTGGTTCATGTGGTCTTGAAAGAAACTTCAAGACTGGTCCTATCAGGTGTGCCAAAAAAATTTGATGACTAAAATTGTGCTTGATCTTAATCAATCAACAATGGGAAGTTTCAAGGGGTGGGACAATGTGGCTTCAAACAACCTTCAGGTTTTAGAGAAGCTGGTCTCTTCTTTTATGTCAAGTGTTGGGGGAAAAGGGATAGAAGATTAAACAAAAATGCAAATGCAAGAATGAAACCTAACTATGGTGATGCACCTGAGTGTAATCCTAATCCTATCCTAATCATAGTGAAACTATTATAGGATTCAATTACATTTAAGAGCAGAAAAGTGCATGATCAATGTAAAAGATTAAAATAACAGAAACAGAGGCTCATAATAGGGGATTCTTTTACTGAGATATAGAGAATGTCAATAAAGGCATAGTGTTCAATATTCTAAATAGAATCTTCCAATCACATAAGAGGCACATAAGTCACGTACAGTTATGTAAACCTTCCAACTCAAGAAAATGAGACAAAAGCAAATGACATTCCTAATCACAACTCTAGAATATCTATAGTATAGACTACTTTGTAAATGACACAGATAACACCAACCAAGGCATGGAGATCAAATATTCTTAATTCATTCAGCCACATAAAAGGCAAAAAAACATGCAGAGTTACATCAACTTTACAACTCAAGAAAATTGAGACGAGCAAATGATATTACTAGTCAAAAACTCTAGAAATTCTAAAACTATAGAATTCCCCCCCTTTTAATTTACAATTCTTCTTCTTTTATAGCCTCAAATGTTTCCTTCCATCACTCCCCTTCCCACACAATTCTCTTCCATCCTTCACTCACAGGGACAAAACAGATGGCATATTCAATGCCTTGGATGAGTCATGGTCTTATCAAGAACTACCCTAACTGTGGCATGGTGATCCCTATCTAATACCTCTCTTTGCACCTAAAATTCTTTGTTCCATCACCTATTTGGCCACTCAACTGTCTACTCTACCTTTGCTTGTAGGGGACAAATAGATGGCATCTTTAATACTTACAAGCCCCAAAAATCTACCCAGTGCACTATTCTATCTACCAGGAATAACTCTCACCAAATTTCCTTCCATTTTCACTATAACCGGTACACGGGCACTCTATTCTTTTGAAATGGAAGATGACACTTAGTCAATTTATGAAATTTCTCTCCTTTTGTCTTAGAAGACACCAAAGGATGACACTTGGCCACTTCCATTTTCTCGATACTTTACAATTTTATCAAAACAAAACTCATTACATTCCTTGCTTGGGTAACTTTTAAGAAAGGATGGATTTACATGGTAGTCTTTAGTTGTTGACACTCAGTGCTTCCTCGGTCCTTTGAAATATCATCCAAGACCCACCACAATCTTTATTTGATAGTTAGGTTTAAGATGGTTTTTTAGAGGTTGACATGTGGTGACCTCCACTGCTCCTAGGAAGATATGTGGCATCTTTCACTTCTCCTTCTGGGGGTATGTGGCACCTTCGGCTTTCTCTAGGGATGGAGCAGAGAGGGACCTTAAAGGTGACACTTGGCATCTTCCACTACACTTTAGTATTTAAGCAAAATGAAATGATGCCTTTATGCGTTGAACAAAAGCATTGGACCAAAGTCTCCATGATGATGACATGTGGTGGCTTCTACTGTTTCTTCAAAAAGGTAGTTCAAGGCCTCCACAACTACCACCTTGTACTTTTTTCTCTCTCTACTACTTAGCTTGATGAAATTCTTTGTCAAAAATAAAATTTGGGTGCCCTTATGAGATGTGGATGCTGGCATGTGGTGTGTTTTGCTTAACTACTACTGGATATGTGATACATTCCATGGTTCTCCCAAAAGTTACAAAAAGGTGTTCAGAGGATGCTAGCTATCCAACTTTGTCTCCCAGAGATCAACACTTGGAGACCTCTGCTCAAATTAAAAACTTAGGCCAAAAATGAAATGAAAGGAAATAAAAGGGGAAAAGGACCCACACTTGGAGGGTGACACTTGGCAGCTTCTGCTACACTTCGATACTTAGGCAAAATGAACCTGCCCTCTACTTCAAAATTCTACTGCTTTGCCCAAGGTGTGTAAGAACCAAAATTGTGGTGCTCGACTAAAAATTTGAATGCAATGTAGAGTAAAATTTAATCTACATGCATCATTGAGAATAATTGGTACACAACTTCATCTCAAGAAAGAGATCATGAGTTGGTTCTTAATTTTATAGTTACACATATGGAATCCTACAAATAACTCATCATGAATAATGGATCCCCATTTTAATAATCATCATTCATATCAAAGACTAGGTTATTGCTAATGATATCACCTAGTGATATAATTTATTGATCATCCAAGATGATTTGTAACATTGGGATAGTTGTGATATCCACATAGCCAATGTGCACCTTTCTATATATCCTATTGAGAACATCAAAGCTAATCCTAACCCCCTTCTTGAATTGGTGTATAGGTATGTTTCCAAGGTTAGCTATGAAGACCACTCTAGTTGGATTTGTTACCCATGATGCCAAAATTGTATCAGGTTTGTGTGCCTTATACTAGTTCTCAATGATGCTTTAGTTATAGTCTAGTTATGGTAGAGGTAGGCCATAATATTTTTCACACCTAGGTTCTAGTATAAATGTGACTAGGAGCCCTTGGTTCATGGATTTGAGTAACCCATATTCACAATTTTACCTCTTGAATAGACCATAAATTAGGTGAGCACATGGCATGGCCTCTAGTTTTGTTATGGCCTTGTGGAGATAGACAACTTGGATTGAAAGTATATCAGAAGCTAATTGAATAATATGGGGTATAGTCTCAGTTTCATAAAGATCCCTAGCTCCTTTAACATTAAAATAAATGCTACTCTAATGCATTCCCCTTGAGTTTATGGCCTTAAGGATGAACTCTATGCCTTTAAAAACTATTTAGCTACCATACTAAAATAGAAATTCCTCATTTCAAAATACAATGCTCTTACTCAAAGTGGAGGGTCCTTCATGTGCCATTTTTGTACTTTCTTGGGTAGAAATTAACATCTTCTCATATATTTGTAACTTTAGAGCTCCAATAATGGCAATTTGAGTGTAATTCATGAGTATCTCAAGCTTTTTCATACTAAGGATGAAAAAATCAAGGAAGGAAAATTATTAGAGACTCAAATTCAAATGTGAGTAGCAATAGTTAAGTTGAGTAGCCTTTTGAATATTTTTTTATTAATGCAAATTTTGATGGTGATTCTGGTTCATGTTGTATTAGTCATGAGTTCATCACCTTTACATATTTTTGAACTATTGATTTTGGCATTTAATTGGTTTATAGTTAAAATTTAGTGCTGATCTACTCTTGATTTTCTATCAATTTTAGCTTTGATGATAAATAGATCCACCTCTTGACATGTGACATTGCACCTTAGATATAGTTATGTAGTCATGGAGCCTGAAGATGTCTAGGCCACTAAATTGGCTTAAATATAGACACGTGACACCTTATGATTACACTATAGCTCTTGGGATGTAATTTAGTGTCATGACTCATTCATACTCTACCACATGGTATACATTGATTCCTGATGAACTCTAAGGTGGAGCCCTTTAGTTTTTATTGGTTATATAAGTGTCATATGTCACTCTCATAGGAAATTAGATCCTCTTCTTTGTCAAGTGGATCTCTCATAAGAAATCATGGATTAATTTAGATAGGTTTTTCCTTCAAAATACTTCTAGATAGCTATCAAAAACTTTATGTTAATCATCTAGCTCAGGGGGAGCAAGACATCACTCTTGGAGGTGATCTAGTTGATCTCAAGATGAATATTCATGTGAATGACAAGTGGCATCATCATATGAGTTTAAATGGGACACACATCATTGTCATAAGCTTTTGTTCATTGTTATGCCACTTGATGTTCTTAGAAGGGGCCTTGGATAACTATATATCATTGATCCTTGATTGGATGGCTTAAGTGAATTCATGTGTTCACCATGAAAGCTCTCATGAACTCTAGATTGGATACAACATTATATTGGCATGCATGGCTCTTGGATAATTTTGAAGGGAACATGCATCATTTCAGAAGACTTCTTGGCTTTGGTTGGTTCTGTTGGAGACATATGATGGCATCTCATGGGATTTTTCGTTGTGTTAAGGTGTGTGGAAGATTCATTGTAGGTCGGATTGAATGGGATTTCTTAGAGGAACTAAGATCTTGAAATGTAGCCTTTAGATTTAAATTCTAATGAGTAATTTTGTTATGACATCTTTAGATGATGCCACATGGCTTGTGAAATTTTTATATTTGTTCCATGTGTCTTATATAGGGAGTTGAATTTTTAATGAATCATGAGGTCTGACAAGGTAGACACTTATCCTATTTAGGTTTTTGTCTTTAATTTGACATCCCTTGGAGAATCATGAACCACTATTTTAACTTTGACATCTAGCGAGGTCAAGTAAGAGGTTAAGTTGACTTCCAAAAATGTCAAATGCCTATCATAAGCAAATTAAAACTAGTTTACAGAAAACTTTGTAAGTAAATAATTTAAACAAAGTATAAGCTTAGTCTAATAAGATTAGGTAAACTTATTGCATTCATTCCAATTAGGGAACCTAATGAAACTTCCTCAATAAGAGCCTGTTGGCATATTCCAAATCATTGATGGTTAATTATTCATTTATTTGGATTAAAACATGAATAAAACTTGTAATAATTTGAATGTTTTTAAACATAAATTATTATTGAAATATGAATGATTAACAATAAATTGATAGGAAGTATTAAATCAATTTTTTATTTATCCAAATGACTTATCAAGCTTGGCATCTTGAGCATTTTAAAAAAATATTAATATGAGGGTCCCCATTCTAGGGATGGGGGTAGTTGAGCATCAATAAATAGTGACCTCTATTGGGAAACATTAAAAAATGTTAGAATCCATATCTTCTATTCAAAGATGAATAACAAATTAGTCACCTCACTATGATTTGAAATTAATATCAAAACTTATTTTTAAAACTAATAAAAGATCACAAGCTAGAAATAGAGTGTAAATCTTATAGACAATCATAATATGTGTGTGATTTGAATTTCATTAACCATTTCCATTGGGTTTTGAAATGATACCTTTTGAGCTTCAAGACACCTATCATGAAATGACTTAATCAGTCTTTAGATTTTATATAATTATGCTTTTCTTATTTAGGGATGGCCTAGGCATTACTCTATTACCAACCAAACATCCATAACACTAATAAATATACCTTTAGCTCCACTTTGGGACTTTCTATAGTATTATTCATGCATCCATAGCCCCAATAGAGATTGCCTAAATCACCATTCATGGAGTAATAATTATTTCATGATTTCACTTCATTGGCATATCATATCATTTTTTTCTTAATACCTATTTTTATGAACTGGAATGGCTAGGAACTAGAATTAGGTAGGTGTAAGTATTTTATCAAGGCATAGTCTAGATGTTATTCACTCTCATATAACAAGTTCTACCTAGGCAATTTATTTAGTGATTTTAAGTGATAGTGCGATGACCCACATAGATTCACACTCTTGTTTAATAAAATGATCAGTCATCTTAACTATATTACAACCTTCAAATAACTAATATTTTCATGATAAACTAACTTTTGATTAACCCACCAAACTTTTCTAAATTTAAAAAATGTTATAGGCTTCCAAACATTGGATTACCAATGTTTAAGACCTACAATTCATTTTTTCCCCTATAGGGTCATATTGATATAAATTAAACCAAAAAATTATTATCTGGAGAACATATTACTAAGGTACATCACACAAAAGAAAAGAAAGGGACAAACAAAAAGATAGAAAGAAAAAGATAGTAAAGCAAATAAGGAAAGAAAGAAAAAAATAAATAGGAAAGCAAAAATAAAAAATAAAATTAAACTAATCCTACATACTCTAACTCTAAACAAGATTATTATCCTTTTGAAATTTGGGGTAGAGTAGTAGAAAATTAATGCTTCATGTATTACCCATTGATTGGTAAGGATAAGTCAGTCCATTACAGCTTCTCAAGTCTGAATGTATTCTCACCAAGTATCTCTACTACTTGATAGGGTCCAGTCTAGATACGAGTGAATGTATCATCTTATCCTTTTTCTCATGGGCCTTGTCCCATACTAGGACTAAGTCTAAGATTTATAATGCTTTAACTTTGGATAGCTTGTCAAACCATCTATTCACAACATCTTGATTCTTGCTAAAGTTTTTAAATTTTCTCATCTTAGGCATATTCCATTTGGATGATCTTTAGTGTTTGGGATTACACTCTTTCATCATATTCCATGTACTTGGCCATGAACTCATAAGTGGATAATTTTAATGTGATGGGAAATATATGTTGTTACCCTTAAACTAGTAGGAATGGGGATGCCTTGAGTTCCTATTTGTATCTAGATTTTCCCACCCATAAATAATGTTTTAATGGTGATTTATACTCTCTTGGTTTTTTTTATATATAATTCTTAATGGCATTCATCAAGTTTTTTTTCACGGATTCTACAACTCCATTACCCTGACGGTAATAATTTAAAGTAACCTTGATGATTATCTGATTTTAATATGCCCATTAATTAAATATTGATGCTGTAAAGGTTGGCTCATTGTCACATAACATGGATAGGTTTGTCCTAAACCAATGATAATATTCTCTTCTAGAAACTTTATGAAATCAATTGTTCTACTATCTTGGTAGCCATTACTTCGGTCCACCTTATGAAATAGTCCATGATGGTGAGTAAAAATTTATGTCCAATAAATGAGTTGGGATTGATTACTCCTACAAAATTGAGTCCCCATTATAAAAATGGATTCAATTTGATTACTAATTTTAAAGGCATGGGTGCCTTTACTTATCTTCAATCAAACACTTGACATTGATGGCATGTTTTCACATGAGCATGTACATCCTTGAATATGGTCAAACAATGATAGACAGCCCTAAATATCTTATGTGCTATGGTACACCCTAAAGCGTGACTACTTTTCAATCTATTATGGAAGTTATCCATTATCTCAATGGATTTATCTTTGGAAAAATGCTTTAGATAGATTACTTCAGAGTTTTGTCTATATGAGACTCCTCTTTTTATCATAAAGTGGGATGATCTTAGCTTGAGGGCCATTTTTTCTTCTCTTTTAAGGTGTGAGGGACACACTACATGTATAAAGTAATGAATAATGTCCTTTTACCAATCTCCACTAGGTACTTGACTGACTTTAACCTTAAAAACATCAATGTGAGGATCAATGTTTTCAATGAGTTGGATTAGTCTTTACCCCTTTACTAACTTAGAAAATTTTATTTCTAAGTCATATTCATAGTTTTTACTCATCTAATTCCCTCTTCTTTCCACAAGTTTTTCAATACAATAATTAACTTGATAGATGGATCAGACACTATAACATAGGTCTTATTCGTAAAAATTTAGTGTTTAAACTTCTTGATAGCCTTTACCAGTGTATATGCATGGTTATCCAAAATAGGAAAATTTACCTTGATATTATTCAAATTAGTGCTCATAAATGATATGGGGTGATATTTTAATCCTCATTATATGTTAAGATAATAATTATAGTATGATTTGAAGCAAAAGAGTATAGATAGAAGTCTTTATTAAAATTAGGACTTATCAAGATAGGAGCTTGAATAATAGAATACTTTCTATATTGAAAGGATTTATTTGCTTCATCCATCCATTATATATTGGAATATTTATTTACCATGGGATTGAGTGGTCCTATAATTTATACAAATCCATAAATGGTCTCTCAAAATTAATTTTATCAAAGAAAGATTTTAACTCTTTTTTGCTATTGGGAACTTCTACCTTTTAAATTGCATTGATCTTATTTGGGTTGATGGTCATACCTTCTTGAGTGATTACATGTACTAAGATGTTACCTTTAGTCACACAAAATATGTTCTTATTAGGGTTCAAGGAAATACCATACCTCTTACACATCTCCAATACTTGTTCTAAATGTATCATGCGATCTACCTTATTTTTAGAAAAAAATATTAGATAATTCATGTAACACATGTTCCATAAATAATTGGGAAGTTTATCCTATGTTGATTAGTCCAAATATAATCTATTTGTAGGAAAAAATTCCCCATTTTGTGTTGAATGCAATATTCATTCTATCGATCTTATTTACCAAGACTTGGTTGTATCTCAAAAATCCATCTAAGAATGAATTCAATTTAGATCCACTTACCAACTATATGACATCATATAAATATTTTAAACGGTAATTATCCTTCTCATAAGATCTATTTAAATTCTGAAAATCAACACAAAGTATAATTTTTCCATTCTTCTTCTACACTAACACAAGATTAGCAACCCATGATGAGTGCCATATAGTAAAAATTATCTTTGCATCAAGTAATTTCTTCACTTGTTTATAAATCAATGGTTCCATTATTGGATTTACTACCCTCTATCTTTTCATAAAATTTTTATAGGATTCCTTTAATGGAATAGTGTGGGTAATCCCACTAGTGTCAAATATCTTAAGGTTATCATATGACTAGGTAATAACATATTTGAACATGGTTAGATAGGTGGCTACTTTATTTAACTCTTCATAAGTGCACACTAGACCAATGTTAACATTTTGTTTATCCCTAGGATTTCCCATGTTTACTTTCTTGTAATCTTTCCCACTTACTTTAGGATGATTAGTTTCATTTCCTTTCTTATTTAGGTCAAAAATCTTCTTGAAGGAGATCATTCCTTTGAGGGTTTGATTCTCTTTAACCTAGATTAGTCCATCTAGTTTTTCCTTCAAACTTTCTACATAAATTTCATCATGGTCATCAATGATATGAGATTCGAATATTTTAAAATTTCACAAGAAGTCAATTATCTACTATTAATCATAAAAAACATGGAAGTGATAGATGTTATCTAGCATATAAGGGCATGAAATTATCTCCATGGTAAATTATTATAGGTTTAAATCCTTTAAAGGTACCAAGTTTGTTACCACTGATGCAAGATAATTTTCTAATTAGTTCTATTCCCTAAGTAAGGAAACAATATTGAATGATTCAAAGTAATCTATTATATCCAATGCTCTAAATTTATATTTCCTTAAACAAGAAAGTTTTTACTGATATTTTCTTTTAGTTTTATTAACCACTAATCCAAAATCACCATAGATTAGTAGTTTTTTAACCTTTATGTTTAGTTTCAAATTGAATTCCTAAAATAAGAGATTCATACTCTTATAAATTTTTATTTCAAGAGAACTCTAATATATAAGAATCTAGATACTCTTTGCCTTCAAGATTTGTTAGAATGATTTCGACGCCTAAACCTTGTTTGACTTATATGCCATCGAAGTACAATGTCCAAGGACCTTTTATTTCTTCATTTTCCTTATCACCTATATAAATATCAGTGGTTTCCAAATCATAAACACCCAAATTAGAGGATATGTAGTTTACATTTTCATTCTTGGCATTTTATTCAGTAATCATGTATTTCATCTTGGTTTCCATGTCAATCCTGATCTGATGGGAATCCCTCACCAAGGTAGCCACATGTGATAATAATCTGTGGACATGTATCCATTCAAGGATTTAGTCTAGTCATGACTAAGTATTAGTCCATAAGCATTAGGTATGTCAATATCCTGAATGTCGATCAACTACTATATTCGAGGATCATGAGCTAGCTTTATATGGATGTTCAACAATTCACCTATTCCCTTCACTCTTAACTTGTCCAACTACACCACCACATTCTTAGATTTGACTAGGTTTAATCCTATTTTTTCATAAATTCTTAGAGGCATAATATTAGCTGAAGCACTAGAATCAAGTAAACAATTATGGATATTCTTACCAAAAATTCTAATAGTTAACAAGAATGGTAGAACCTCATGTTTAATCTTGTATATTAACACATTAGCATGAGCTCGTTTAGTCTTGATATACTTAGGATTTTCATTAAATGATGTAAACAACAAATCACATTATTCAATAATTTTTTTGAGCTCATACAATATCATATTTTCAGTAATATTCTTCATGCCTTCCACTATATTGTATCCATCTTTTGGTTTTATGTAGGAAGCTTCAATTGTTGACTGACCCTCCTTACCATTGGGGTGTGGAGGATTATTGTGTCTCCTACCATTAGGAGATGTATATTTTTTATTATTTGGGGTGGAGGTTTTCAAAGGTGGGTTTTGATCTTTACTTATTAAGGTGTATTTGCTTCATTGGTATTACTAGAAAGCATGCACCTCCTCAACATTATCTTAGAGTTTATTCCTATCTTGGATAGGAAAGTCATAAGTTTTAACCATGAAGACTGATTTAGGTGATCTAGAAACATTATTAGATTTATCAAAGCCTCTATCATTATTTTTAATAGTGGGATTCATGTTGAATCCCTCCATTTGGCTTTGGATAGCTTCAAATGCATGGCAGAAGTTGACATAGTCTACCTCTCCATGTCTAAAAGTATTTTGAAATTGACATCAATTAACCAAGGCCATCTCACACATTTTAATCTTAGGAAATTTTCTCAAAAGGGACTCAGTATTACTATTAGACATATTGAAAGGTATGTTATACCTTTGTAAATTATAATTTTTATTAGAACTCTCACTAGTGTCTCCCATCCATTTTTTGAGATCTAAGAAATCATTAGTGAGGTTTTGGATAATTCTTTGTATTGAGTCTAACATTACCTTCAGAGGTTTTGGGTTCTTATTTTGGGTTGTATCTTGGACATTAGTATTATTTGCGAGTGCCATTGCTTAATTATTATGATGATGTGCCCTATAACTTACTTGGTTTAATAATCCAAGCTATTGATTAGGTTGTAGCATGGATCAAAGGTAATTAGATGATCACTGGTATTTAGTTCAATGCAAGATGGTTTTGATTTATTTTTTTAATGACATTTAGACCATGCATAGTTGGATCATAATTGGGAATGGTAAAGTTAAAATTTCCATATAGATGCATTTTCTCATCAATGTGTATGTCTTCTACATATGATAAAGGCAACGTGTCAATACCCATGGCTCTCATCAAGAAGATGAATATCATTAGGTATAAATCATTCTTGTATATCTCTAAGGCTAAATCATCTACTAGTTTATAGGGTAAAGATGTTATGGTATACATATTTTGATACCTTATGTTGAACATTGTAATTGGATATTTTGGGTTCATTTTGAGGTCGGTAAATTTTTGGTATACAACTCCTAGACTAAATAACCTTCCAAATTTGGTAATAAAGGTATTATTAAAGGTAAATTAAGGAACCAATAATAATTTGTATACATAAAGGTGAAGCGAGAAAGGTGATAGGTCATGTACTCATGGATCTTGTTGAGTAGCCTTAAATATGCCTTAATTGAATTCACATATTATGTAATAGTCACTCTCCTAGTGGGGGTAAAGAAAGGTAGGTAATTTTTTAGATTCTTAGGTAGATTATGCATACGCAGAGGGACATTGATGGATGAACCAACTAACAATGCCATAATTAGAATGAGAGGTTTAAAATTTTGGTGAGATTGGAAATTTGGATGGGTCTTAGAATTCTTACAACTACCTTTGTCTACTGAAGGCTTTTTATGGGTTCTAAAGATGTTAAAGGGATTCTAGGTTTAGATCAAGATCTATTTCTAATCCTAGGCAAGTACAAGATGTAGAATGGGTAATAAGAGCAAAATATCTCTAAAGATAAACTCAAAAGTGACAAATATTATAAATATTGGTTAGTATTTGACAATAAAATCTTTATATCAAGTATCTTTACCTTAATATTTGAGGATGTAAGCTTAGAATCCTTAGATTTTTAGATACTTGTATAAATATTATTATCCTTACACATTAATCTAAAAATATAAATGTTGAACTAGTATTCAAAGTGCTTACCCATCTGATTCAATAATAAAAGAGTGTTTAAGCACCTTAAAATGTTCTTAATCATTATTCTACATAAATATTTACTGAATTCAAAATGAATTCGAGTAATTATGATCTCAAATGCCTAGATCCAACACAAATGAAGTCTCAAAACTCAACCTTTATATAAATTCTTAAAAATACTAAGATTATTTAGTAAATTTAAGTGAAACCTTGAAAATATGATCAAAATAACCTTGAATATGCTTAAATAATGTGGTATTTCACCTATCTTTGCACAAATTTAGACAAATAACTAAGTTATTTGATAGATTTCCATGAATGAAGACTAATTTTGATGAAATACTCTAAAGGAAACAAATATTACCTAAAAGGATACAAATATTCATGTAAATAATGCATATCCCTAGTGTAGACACTAAAAAATTGCAGATGATAGTTTTGGATGTCAAAACACCTTGGATCCCTACCTGACCTTGAAGTTAGTTCACCACCTACTTAACTAAGCTCACTTACTAACCTAAATTTTTGAACACTCCTTTATTTAACCCATATTTAAACCTATATTCACTCATTTTTCTCTGGCCATATGACCATTAATGGTCAACCTAACTATCAAGAGTTAACCTGATCATTGATGGCTAGGTCTTTAACCTTCTTAAAAAGCATTACTAACTATGTATGAGATAAGTATGACATAAATTAATATGTCCACCTTATGCAATGACAACCAACTAGAAAACATCTTAATTAGTAACTTGAACTTATATAATTATCAACTTCATCCTATAAAATGAGAAGAGTAGGAGGTAAACAAGGATCCATGTCCAAGTTATCAAATCCTCTTATACATAGGTATTCAGCCTTCCTTCAACAATCAAGTAGCATTAATGGATATTTTAACCTCTATCTAAGTTTATCTCCAGGCCAAAGTATATCACTCTAGCCAAATTATTCCAACCTTCCACCATTAGTAATCTAGAAAGTTACATGTAACTTTGTACTTGTTTCTTTGTCATTTTCTATTCATAACCCTCCTAAATTGATCAAACTTATCTCCCATCTTTCCATCTCTATCCAAACCAATATTCAAATCCCTACCTGACCATTTATCCAATCTACAATTCCTTTTTTGATCATTTCTAAAAACACACAAGAAATTGTGGATGGTTATCCCAACTACTAATGATCACCTTAACCATCAATAGTTGCCCAATAGCCGATAGTAATCCCAACCACTAATGGTTCACCCAACCACCGATGGTCAATATGGTAGAAAATAATATCAATTTACTTTCAACCCATTAAACCTAATTGAACCCTACTTTCTATGTTTTGGCCTTTTCATAGAGCCCTCCCTAAATGTTTAGACCTAACCCCAGCTATCTTAGCATGAGCATTAACCTACTTTTGTTATATTTAGTTGTTTTATTTCAATAAGAATTTAATTTCTTCTTCTTGCATATTCTTTCCTTTCATCTATATCAACTTAATTTTTATCAATAGTAGATTTATAGCTTCCTACAAAGCATACACTTCTTAGATCTAGCTCATACTAGGTGGTCCACTCAACTATCTTTTTAACAACCCATTTTCTAGTTTCTTTCTTATCTACAAGTTATTTCTTCCAAGCCAAAGAGGAGGTCCCATAATTTTTTAGATCATGCATGCACTTTTATCAAGTATTCCTTTACACACCGCTTTTACTAGTTTATTACTTTCTTCCAAACTAAGAAATGAGCAAAAATTAAGAGAAATGCTTTGGGAAACCTAGTATGACCTAGCATCCTCTTTTTTTCCTTTATTATATGCTTATCTAATGAAATCTAAAATGTCTTTTGGGATTAAAATAAACCTTTTGTATACATTTATTACTTGCTTGTTTTAGTTCATCTAATAACTTACAATCAAAGTAATTAATCATAGCTTTAACTCTTGTGTCACATACCTTTTCCAAATGACATAACCAATAAACACATCAAAACCAACTTGAGACAAGGCCTGACTCAGATTTCATCACCTAATGGTAAACCTTACCCTTTCCTAACAATCCTACTTAAAGGTCATTACCAAGGGGAAAACCAACTTAGCTCTCTGGTTGAGTGTAAACTCTAAAATTTAGTATATCTTGGCTAATCACCTAACACCCTTATCACTATGGTGTGTGAAGTGAGGAGGTAGGCCCAAATATCAAGCCACGTACTAAAGATCAATATAGATTTCTATCTTAAGCACCTAAACACAACCTAAAACCAACCTTAGATTTTCTCTTTAGTACCTGATCTATATACCAAATTTATTCTTCACACTTTTTAATGCATAAGCCAAAAGAAATTGAAAAAGAATCCTAAGTTGTTACACATGCTTTAGTGTATGTTTTATTTCTTTGAGATCTTTTCCTTTTACTTGCTTTTTGTTTGAGTTGTGATTTTAGTTATTTATTTTCTATTCCTCTCATGGTCTTTACGAGACAACAACTAAGGAATCAAACTAGCCAAAAATAAATTTATTCTTCTTGCTCTATGGATTATACATATGATGTTTAGGGTTCCCCTCATTTTTCTCCCACACCAACCAGGCCTCAAATTGTTGTTGAGGGTCATGCATATTTTGCTACCTTCCCTAATAACAACCCCATGGATCTTCAACATTACCTAAACACCTTATCTAATCATACCCCTTTTGCTTTGGCTACTTCTATGAATCCACCTTATGGTATGCCTCCCCATCTTTTAGTGGGTACCATCTCAATCCAACCCATGCTCACTGAAGCCTCTTTTTATTCCAATATCCCACCTACTACCACTCCCCAAACTCCATCCAACATCCCAACCAATAATGAAACACCTACTACCCGAACTAATACCTCCAACATTGGATCAACTTTAGCTCTTGTCACCTATACTCCTTCTACCATGGGGTTATATTCTACCCATATTTCTACTATTTCCCTTAGTTTAGCCAACCCACCAATTTCTACCCCAATTCAGTGTTTGGTACTTTCTATACCTCAAACACTTCCATCTGTTAGCACTAGAGTTACCACCCACCAACAAACAAATAGCACTTTCGTACATCCAACCCAATTTACATCCATACCACCATCCACAAACCCAAACATACCTCTAAACTGACCCATATCAGACCCACAAAAAGTACCCATGACATCATACTAATATTTTTATAATCCATAAGGATACATAACACCTTCTACCCAACTGTTTATGCCAATCAACCCTTATGTGGCACCATCTCAGTCTCTTATGAGCAATTACCAATATGTGGTTTCTTTAAAACCTTATACCACTTATCCATACATTGTTTCCACTGAACCTCAACAAAATTTACCACCTAATTATGTAGTTCCCCAACCTTAAATAGACTTAGTCAAGCTGTTAATGGTCAAAATGACCAACCTAGAGTCATCTATCTCCAAGACTCATAACCTTTTATCCTATGATAACATTTGTAATGAACCTATGCATCCATATCCATTCTTATCCCACTCAATGGGAATTACCCATGTTTTCCAAGTTCCAAGACAAGGAGGACCTCCAACAACATTTAAGATAATTTCATCATTCTTGTTACTTAATTTCATATGATGATGCTCTCCTCCTTCATACCTTTCCCATGTATTTATTAGGAATAACCCTTGATTGGTATAGTTGTCTCACCAAGAACTCCATATTTTCCTTTTCCCAACTAACCCAAATATTTTTAGACAATTTTTTAGTAAATATATCTAAAATAGTTCTTATTACTGACCTCTATTCTATTAGACAATTTTATGATGAATCAATCACCAATTGTGTAGCTAGATAGAGAGGTATCATCAACAAACTTTCTTTCTCCTTACCTCAACATAAGCTAATTAAACTCTTTTATTGAGGTTGTGAAAAACATATTTCCCCCACTCTTCAAGTTCAAATTTTTAGGACTTTTGAAGAGGCATTCATCATGGCACTTATACTTGAAAATCAAGCCATTGATGAAGGAAAATCAAAATTGAGGAACAATAATTCTAGTTTTAAACATAATGACCTTTCATCTACCAAAACCATTATTCAATCCAACCATCCCAATACTAGATCAAAAGCATCTGCAAACTTAAATGTCCTAAAAACTACCCCACCACCAATTGTCAATCAACCCTATCAAACAAAAACTGAACTCCTCCAAAATAATATACTCCCATAAATGATTTTTATGCTTTAGTTTTGGATAAATTGATCAAATCTAACCTTATCTAGCTTCCATATATTAGAACAATAAATTATTTTGATGATTATCACCCCATACCTAGTTAGTTTAATGAGAATGACCATTGTGCCTTTCATCAAGTTATTGGACATGATTTTAATAGGTGTAATACCATAAAAAGTCTTGTCCAAAGCTTAATTGATAATGGAAAAGTTACATTTGATAATCCTAATGCACCTCCTAATTAGTCCCTTAACATATTTTTAAAACCTTTTCCCAATCATGATCCTTCTACCCATCATCATGTCAACAACCTAGAATCATCTAACTCTCATGAGGCACATATAGTAAACATTATTATTAGTGATCCCATTATTGAGGAGACCATTACCTCAAGCACCTCTTCCTCCATTTCACTTAATGAAATGGTGAACTCACCTCATATTCCTTTAGATACCCAAATTCAGGAATCAACCACCCCTCTTTGTTCACTTGATGAGACCTTATCTCTATCTACCTCTCTTTTGATGGAAAAACCAAAGGAGACAACCTTTACTTTTACCATTTCTTGTTCTTCCACTCCACCCATTGAATTGATATAACTACCCTCCATTCCCTTAGACACCCAAACAAAGGAAACAACCATGTCCATTCCTTTACTTGAGGATGCCACACCTACCTCCCCCATCATATAACCCTCTATTCTCCCTTTGGAAACCATCCCAAAAGAAGATATTACCTCATTCATCCAACCACCAATTTTAGAACCTTCCATCAAAAACAAAGATGAAGGAGACATTATCTCTCCTCCACCTAGGGGCTTAAATTTTGAAACCAATTACCAAGGAACTAAACTAATCTACAAGCCCTTTTCTACACTAGGCCAAAGTTAAGAGTTGACTTCTCAACCCAACCTTGATAGATCCACATTTTGGCATCATATTGGGCTCCCTTACTAAAACAAATCTAAGACATCAACCTTCTTTGCATCCACCCTTAGACCTATTATTACCTCTTCATCGAATACCTCTTCTTATAAAACCATAGGAAAACCATCCTAACCCCCTCCCTTTAACATTTATAAATCAACTTATGCCTCTATAACTAGATTGGCTAAGAATCTAGGAATTATTCCCACACCTAGCCATACTCACCCCTCTTTGAAGTGTGATTTAACCCCAGCTAGTCCACCAAAGAAACCCTTAACTAAACCAATCAATAAGGTAGATTTAATCAAACCCCTACCTCGAACTAGACCCATACCACCTCCTTCCCACTTACCTTCTATCTTATAACCCCATCCTTCTACCATCCCAACTACCTATTTTTCCTCTAGTAAACCATCCCTATTTTTTGTACATATGCCTACACCCATCAGACTAGATAGTTCTCCACCATTTTTAAATAACCTATATACATATACATTCCCACTTATATCCAATACCTTAAAATCTAAATCTTCCACTTTTAAATCATTCACCCCAAAAATAACCATAACTAAGTAATGTAAACCAAAAACTAAAACCATTCCACCACCTACAAATTCTAGGGTGAAAACTACTTCTAAGAAGGCACCCATCCTTAAAACTATAAACCCATCACCTCCAACACCTTTGATTGAATATTATTCAATCATTATACAAAGGTTGTTGCAAACTTCTTCCTTTATCTTACTACCTATCAAACGATTCTACCCTTCCAATACCAAACCCTCTTGGTTCAATGATACCTTGATGTATACATACCATAGGGAACCTAAACATGACATGAAGAAATATAAAGATCTCCAAGAACTTATTCATAGCCTATATGATGATGATGATGATGATGATGATGATGATGATGATATGTTATTGTACGAACCTCTCTTACCTCCATTACCAATCTAACTACCCAACCAACCTATCTAATATTTATCTACACCCCCACTCTAAGAAAAGAGTGAGGAAGATGAATTGAAGTAACCATCTAGCCTAGAAAATCCCCTCATCCACACTATTAATATGGTTACATGATCTTAAGCCCAACAAAATTATAAGTGAAAAGTTAAAGTGTCCATTTTATGGATATACCCTTCAACCCCTCAGCCCTCCAATGAAACCTAAACACCTTTACCCTCACCTTCAGCACCACCAAAACCCAAGGTATCTATATTGGGATCTCCTCCCTCCAACCCTTCTACATCCATCCAACAAATAGTCTTCAAGCAACTTCATAAGACACTAGTGAAGATGAGCCTATATGAACTAATAAACACCTCACCCCACCATCATCAAGAATTAATAGAGGCTCTACAAGTCATAGAGGTTCAACCAGATTACCCTCAACCTCTTACACCCTTTGTTGGAGACCTCCAACTCTCTACCTTCATCATCTTTCATGATTTTGAAATACCTCCTATTTATACTAAGGATCCATATCCTCCCCTCTTCATCACTACGTAAATCAATCAAACTTAAACCAAAAGGGTGATGATTAATGGAGGATATAGCATCAATATTATCTCCTCCCATGCTTATGACCAACTTCAACTTCCCAAAAACATCACGTTAGAAAGTGCAATGGTCCTTCACTCCTTTAATGATACCATGGCCACTACCTTGGGGATAGTTGTCCTCTATATTTTATTTGGATCATTCTTGAAATATTTAACATTATGAAGGGTGGGTTCTAACACAATGTGTTACTTAGAGGCCCTTAGATATGTTGATGCAAAAGATTTCACCCTTGGCAGGAGGCCGAGTTCTTACCCTCTTCATGCAACTATGGAAACTCCCCTCTCACATGTGGGACTAGCGAAGCTAGAGGAGAGAGTCTCTAGATAAGGGCTAGCTCCCTTTGATGCATCATGTTTGTTCCAGTAAGTGCTAACACATGTATATATATAGGTATATAGGGGGAATGAAAAGGGAGAAAGATTACAGGAAAACAAACTACTCTCAAGAGGTGATGCACCAAAATAAGTTGAACTTCTCACATCCACACTTTAAACCAGACATACACATACATACACTTCACACTTGGTAGAAGGACTAGGCTGCAAGAACTTGGTATGGAGGCTTTAATGAAAATACAAAAATAGAGATCGACCAAGGTGCTGTGAGATGCACACTGCAAGTAATTTCTTCTGTTCTTTACTTCTAAGTAGAACTCTCCTTACTAGCTGTAGAAATGGCACCTTGTAGAAAATTGATATGTTAGTGTTGAACCTGAGAAAGCATCAATAAGTAATGACTAAACACAAACTAACACTCAAGACATACACAAAAATATCTATCCAAGATAGAGGTAAAAAATGCATTTATTGATTCAGGTGATAATTTTGCTAGGGCTACACCCTACAAATGTGGAAGATAATTCTCAAATGACAAGTCTTCAATATATATAGGAGAAGAAAGGAGGCCTCTTGGCACCCCTTTTTACATGACCCATTTGCATCCCCTCATTGGGAAGAGCAGGATGGTCAAAACATTAAAGAGATACACCCTTTGTTTATTTGTAAGGCCACTTCTTTAAGGTGATTACATGGTTTGTCTACTCATTAATGTGAAATGGAGAAAACCAGTTGCACTGCTAGGTATTTGTGTCTCTAATGGTCAATTCATAGGTACTATTTCACCTTCAAGAGCCACTTCTCAAATCAGCACTTCCCTTTGCCACTTGGATTATCTGCCTCTTCCATGCCTAGCACTTTGTCTTTTCCTTATCTTGTCTCTTGTAGCTCTTTCGGCCCTTGGGGTGAACTTCTGGCAGGTCACTGCATTGTTTGAGCCCTCCATGGTTAGCACTCTTTCATTTTGAAAGCAAATAGCTATTTTTATTTGTTAATTTTGACATTCTCATGGCCATCACTACCTTGAAAACCAATGGCTAATTCACTTTCTTAACTTTGACAGCCTTTGGGACATCCTCATCCCTGTCAAAACATCATTGGGTCCTTTATTGGGTTTTCCATGACTTTGTCTTCCTCAGCCTTCTCTGCGGGCACTCTTTTGCCATTGTATCTCTTTAGCACCTTCCCAAAGGGAAAGTGACCCTCCAGCCTTTGAAAGTGCCCTTTGTATTTGGGCTGAGAGTCCCCCATAAGGGCACCTTCCCTTCAAGGTCCTTCGGTAGGTCCTTTGTTCCTTCAGAGGTTCCCAGGCTTCTGTGGGCTTTATGTCTGGGGATATTTCCTATAGACAAAAAGTCCACATAAATTCTCCCTATCCCTGGCCTTTTGATTTGAGCTGCACCCAAATTCCTTTAGACTTTTTGTCTAAAGGAATTCCTTTGAGCAAAAAGTTTGAAGGAATTTAGGACTTAAACAAATCTAGACTTAAACAAATTTGAACCTACCTGGTCCTTTTCCTTTGAAGTGCTTGCCCTTCACAAGGGCATTGAACTTGGACTACCCCTCAACCAACTGGCATACCCTTGAACCAAGCCATTGAACCAAAAATGGTTCAAGTGGTTTAACCATTGCATGCCAATGAACTCATCAAGTGAGCTGACTGATTGAACTAGGTCGATGAACCAAGTGTTGAACCAAAGGATTGAACCATTTGCTTGAACTGAACATTGAACCATTCCCTTTGAACCAAGCTTTTTGAACCAAGCCATTGAATCCAAGATTGAACTAGGAGTGATGGTCTTCAAGATTGAAATGAGGCTTGAACCAAGGCCAAATTCATCATACAAGAGGCCAAAAAGTCTTGGAAACCCCCAACATTCTCTGAACTAATCCTCCTTATGCCAAAAGACTAACCATCTAAGTCTATAAAAACATGAAGTATATAGGGAAATACTAAATCGTTAAAAAATATTCGTATAGAGTCTATATATTTTACAGGACCTATGCAAAATAAAAGAAATGGCCAAGAATAACAAGAGGCAGAAGAGGACCAAAATTTTTTGCTTATTGGGAAAAATTGGTCAACAAATTGGTGACTCCCAAGGGAAGCCTGCCTACTATGCTTAGAGACCAGTTGCCTTATAGTCCATTAAGCCCGGAGTCAGATGGTAACTTGAAAAACTAGCAATAGCTTTGACAAATCTTAGAACTAAATACACAGATTTACCTCCAAGGAAATGAAAACACACACATGAGGCTAAGAAAACTATTTACATGTGTAGAAAGCACTTAGGGAAAGTAGGAAAGAAAACAAGGGAAAATATATACAGATGAAGGAAGACTCAATGGTAATGCTTCAGATGTATCCCATTAACTAGGATACATAATTCTTCACCATCCAACTTGGAGAGTTGGAATGCATTATGCTGCTTGCACTGAGTGATTATTTATGGGCCACTCCATAGGGCATCAAATTTTGCATGTTTTCCAATCTTAGCTCAGTCTTCATCCCATTTCAAGACAATGTCTCCTTCAGAGAAATATTTTGATTAAGATTTCTTGTTAAAGTTTCTCTTTGTTTTCTATTGGTGACTAGTCATAGAAGCCATAACCTAGTCCTTGATCTCTTGGAGCTCCATCAACTCGCACAGCCTAACCTCCATGCTATTTTCTTCTTCTAATTGTAGCTGGCAGGTGAGGTCCAATGCTAGAAATTCAAGTGAGATGGGAAGCCTAGCTTCCCTTCCATATACGAGCATATATGCAAAATTTTTGATTGCTCTCTTTGGAGTGATTCGATCAGCCCACAGAGCTATTTTCAGCTTGGCATGCCAAGTCCTCTGATTTTCTTCCATGGTCCTCTTGATGATCCTGATCAAATTTTTGTTAGTGGACTTAGCCAACCCATTCCCTTATGGGTAATAATTGGATGAAGTGATGAGATATATACCATACCTCAGTGCCCATTCACTTGTTTTGGTTCCCAGAAAAGCCAAGGCATTATCTGAGATTATGGTAGCTGTGACCTGAATCTTGTCACCAGGTCTTCATAAAACTCCAAGATCGCACTTTCATTTGCCTCCTTTAGAGCAATAGCCTCCACCCACCTTGTGAAATAGTCTATGGCAGTTAGGACCCACTTGTGTCTAGCACCAGAGGGAGGATTGATCATCCCTATGAAATCCAGGCCCCACTGCATGAATGGCTATTCAACTCGAATGGGCTATAGAGGCATGGCAACCAATCATTATTTCCCACCAAAAAGTGCACACTTATGGCAAAATCTTACCTAGGCATGGGTGTCCTTGAAAAGAGTAGGCTAGAAATAGCCAACTCTCATTATCCTTGCTACAGTAGCTCTATGAGCAAAATGATCACCTACTAGCCCATCATGGAACTCAGAGAGTGACTTATCAGCCTAGTTTGGGTTAATACATCTTAGAAGGACCCCAGAGAGATCATTCCTAAACAATACTCCATCAACCAGAACATAAGGGAGAGATTGGAGCCTGAAGTACCTTCTTTAAGTCTTATCAAGAACCCATGGGCACTCACCAGTGAGGAGAAAATGCCTCAGGTCTGATGTCCAATCCTTTATGATAGCTAGTTCTTTTACTACAGCTGAATTGTGAATTAGTAAGTTATCTTCCCCTTTCTACTTGAAGTCTATAGCAAGGTGTTCACATAGGCCTCTTCCCCTCACCAGCTTGGTGATCTTGATGTCTATGTCATACTCCATCACCTTGGTGATCCACCCCACTCTCTTCTCATTTAAGTCACGATTGGTCAAAAAATCCTTGTCACCAAGATGTGGAACCATGAGGTGAATCCTATTGTTCGACAACATATGCCTAAATTTATTTAGGCTCCACACTACTGCTAGGACTTCCTTCTCTACATACGTGTATCTAACTTTGAAATCCTCTAGCCCCTAGCTAAAAAAATCAAGTGGCTGCTCAAGGTCATCACCATTTGCTTGGGTAAGCATGGTAGAGATCACTTCTTCATTACTAAAAGTGTAGAGGTTGAAGTCTTTGTTGAAGTCTAGGCTCATCAAAGTAGGAGCTTGGGTTATGGCCTGCTTGATGGCTTCAAAACTATCCTTCCTTTATTTTTTCCACTTAAACTCCTCACCCTTCTTCAGCATAGAGGTCAGTGGCTTGACTATCTCTACAAAATTCAGAATTAATCTTTGAATGAAATTTATCCTACCAAAGAAATTTTGTAGGCCTTTATTATACTTAGGTAGGGACATCTCCATGATAAAATGAACTCTTTCAAGGTCAATGGATAAGCCTTCCTTGGACATGATGTGGCCAAGGAGTTTCCCCTCATGAACATCAAACACACATTTCTTTGGATTAAGAGAGATGCCGAATCCCTACACCTTTCAAAAATCTGCTTGAGGTGTTGCATGTGTTGGCTTGCTTCTTTGGAGAACACCATCACATCATCAATGTATACCAGCACATTGTTGTTTAACAAGCCTCCAAAAGCCATGTCCATGGCTCACTAAAAAGTAGCACCAACATTAGATAGCCTGAATGGCATCTTCTTGTAGGCAAACATTCCCCATTTAGTAGTGAAGGTTGTTTTGTTCTGATCATAGCCTTGTACCAGAATCTGATTATACCCTAAATAACCATCCAAGAGGGAGAAATGTTTGTTATATGTTACCTTCTAAAGGATTCACACCATGCTTGGGAGGGGGTAATGGTCTTTTCAAGAGAATTTATTAAGGTCTCTAAAGTTGACACATAGCCTGATCTCTCCATTCTTCTTTCAAATAGGAACAAATTGGCCAGCTATGAGGAATGTTTGATTGGAAATATAATCTCAGACTCAATCAATTTGGCCAATTCCCTCTTCATGAGAGGCTCAATCATTGGGTTAATGGGTCTCTACTTCTGCGTGATTGGCCTAGTACCTTCTTCTAATTCAATGGTATGTTGGGTGAGTCTTGGGTTTAAGCCCTTCAAATAACTATAATCACATGCAAAAACATTAACAAACTCCTGACACAACAAAATATAAGCATGCCTTTCTTGAACCATGTAGACTTTTCCATGTGCAAGCAACTTGTCTTTAAAGATCTCAACCCTTTCATAATTCTCCTCCTTAGTTGTGATACATACCTTGTCTTTTCTCAATTGGTCATCTCCATTGAAGATGCTCTCAAGAGTGACCAAACCTTTAGGGAGCTTATTATTCTTCAATTAAACAATCTAGTTTCCATTTTGTTGTTGCAGCTTCACCTAGTTCTATGTTGTAAACTTGACTTCCTCCTGCAGGAAAGAATCTATTTGCTGATCATTTTCAAAAACTTGCAATGTTGTTAGGGATAGAGGGCCAAACTACCACCTTCAAGTGGTGTGAACCATAGTCTTGAATTATCTCCCTGGAAACATCGAACTGAACCCCAATTATTGCTAGCCTATCTACCTATTTGTTCTACTCCCTGGGAATGGAGGTGATATTGAAAGTAAGGAAATCTTCCACCAAGTCTCAGACCCTATGCTTGTAGGACTTTAACAAGGAGTTCTTGGTCAGATTCTAGCCTTTAACCTAATTTAAAATTAGCTCATTGTCTCCCAAAACTTGCAACTCCTTGATACCTCTTTTTCTTGCCCATTCCAGACCATGGATAGGGGACTCATATTCTATAACATTACTTGTGCAAGAAAATTGGAAATATAAAGTTGAAAAGTATCTCTCCTTTGAAGGGGAGACTAACATCACCCCACCACTAACTCCCAGCTTACTTTTGGAATTAACAAAATATAGCTGCCATAGGCAAAGGTCCTCTTGGCTTGCCTTCATTATATTTGGTATGAAGGTATCCTCTTCGTGTATGCAGTAGACTCTAAGGCCTGCCTCCTCTATGAACTTGTAGGGATCATGCTCAAACTTATCATTTCCCCACTCATCCAAGAGTAGGTTTGCAACTCCTTGAAGAGCAGAGGATGGAGATTAATCTATCTGGGGCTCTTTTGGGTCAATAATGGTGTAACTAACATTCACTACCTTGGGTGAATATGGTTCTAGATGATCCTTGTAGAGTGGCTAAGATTCAATCTTTACTTTGGTCCCATACTTGGTTCTAAAAACTAGATAGGATCGATTCACTACTAGATAGCCACCTATCTTTGATGTGAAGTCATTGGACAAGCAAATTGAAAAATAAGGAGGAACATCTGCTACCACTATATCATCAGGAATTGAGAAGGTTGGGAAAACATGCAATGTCAAGCTTAAACCCTTCAAAATTCCAACTATTTTTCTAGGTGTCCCATCCAGTTGCAAGACTCCCTTATTCATCTCTTCATATTTCAGTCCCATCTTGTTAGCTATGCACTTGGGCATCACTAAGGTACTAGCCCCACTGTCAATGATTTATTTGTGTACCAATAAATCCCCTATAACCAAAGACACATAGAAAGGGGGGATTTTCTCTTCCTTCTTTAGCTGACCTAAAGTGGAAGGTTATCCATTCATCATTAAGACATTATCAGTGTTCACTGGGATAACTTGTCAATCTAGCTCATGCAATTCTTTTTGTAGTATGTCCTTCTATCTT
This sequence comes from Torreya grandis, assembly GCA_037957365.1. NCBI lineage: Eukaryota > Viridiplantae > Streptophyta > Pinopsida > Cupressales > Taxaceae > Torreya > Torreya grandis. Next base: position 1,803,704 of record JARHVA010003711.1, read on the forward strand.
GGTAGAGACAATGAATCCCATAAAGAGATGTTCACATGTAGCTTCCTCATCTGGTCCACTATATTGACCTAGGGACTGCTTCCCTTCAAGATTTCTTTGGGGCTAATTCCAACTTGAACTACAGGCTGAGGGGCTGAAGTTATAAATGGCTATCTAAAATTTGGGGCTTTCTAATTTGAGTGTGATGGAGAAGGTGCAACTATCAATTGGGTAGTTTCCTGGGCTTCTCCCATTGCCCTCCTCTTAAATCTTGTGTTGGCTGCAACACAGTCACCCTGGTTGTCTAGGATTCCCACATAATTTATTGAATAAAATTCCCCTTCCAGATGATTCATAAGGATAGAATCAGGTTGGGCCTGATTGCTACTCGTGTTGGGTTGCATTGAAGGCTAGAAGACTTGGGGTTGAGTGGCTACCTAATTTCCTACATTCTGGAAATAGTTCATCATCTCATTCATATAAATAGCTTGTTCCTGACCATATCCCATGGTTGAACAACTTAGCTATTCCTATACTAGATTGTTCTGAATAGGCACCACGACTTTAGATGTTGAACGGAGGCCTAGATTGTAGTCTTGAAATGGCTTAGACTGAGTAAGCTGACCCTGTCCTTGATTATAGTTTTGGAAAGGGGGTCTAGGGGCTTGACCATAATGTTGGTATCCCTGATTTGATCTGTTGCTCTAAGCTTGCTATCTTCTGAGAGCTACAAGTTCATTTGACTTGCTCTGCAGTAGACTTTTAACCTCATGAAGCTCATTGGATGGAACAACAGCTAGTTTCTCTATGGTAGGTAGAGGAGCCAATGTGGGAGCAATGAACTAAATTAGAGGTAGGATTTCTGGGAATAGTGGCATGTGAGGTCTAGGGGCTATTTGCCCAGCCTATACTAAATAATTCTCAGCTACTATGCCTATGTCATAAGTAGCAGGTAGTATATGCCCTCTCATGGATTGTATCATAATAGCAATATCACTATTTAATGCTCTTAAATAGTATAGGAAAGCATAGCTAGGAGTTAGTCTTACCAAGATGTGAATTCTATCCCAATTCTTTTGAAACTGCGTGTTGAAATCTTGCATATACTCATGTGGAGCTCTTTTTATGGTCATCAACTGCTCAGTAAGAGAGAGGCCATCACTCTTTTCCCTAAATCAATTTGTCAACTGAGTACCCAATTCATTCCAAGAATGTATTGAATTTATAGGCAAAGTTTCGTACCAGTCAAGAGCCTTGCCTTTGAGAGACAATGCTAGCAATTTGATGGTGATATTTTCCTCTGTGACATTGTGAATATTGCATAGGTTAGCAATAATCCTAATGTGCTTGATGACTGTAATGGTCCCCTCTTCATCAAAAGAAGGCACATTTATGAGGGATATTCTTGGAATTGGATCATAACATGGGAGATTTAAGGGGCTCTGACCATAAAAGACTGCAAAAGGCAATGCCATAGCTGGGATGGGCTATAACTATGGCTCTCCAATATATGAATCCCTTATAATAGTTCTAGGAGGGTGGCCTATTGAATAAGGATGGGTTCTCTCAAACCTTAGTCTTTTTGTTGAGTTTAGAGGCAACTCAACAAAATTGAAGGGAACCCCTTTAAAAGCAGACCTTGTGGTGACTTTAGGCATAGACAGTTAAGAAACTAGTTCTAATTTGAAAATTGAGCTCTTACCAGTGGAGTCACCTAATGCTAGAAAACTTTGATTTTCTATAATAGGACCAACATCAATCCTAAAACCTTACTAAGTTGTTAAACTATGTCCCACTAGGCATGCCAAAACTATTGAGGTAGAAGATTGCACCCTTGGTAGGAGGCTGAGCTCCTACCTCCTTCACGTAACTATGGAAACTCCCCTCTTGCCTATGGGATTGGCAAAGCTGGAGGGGAGAGTCTCTAGATAAGGGCTAGCTCTCTTTGATGCATCATGTTCATTCTAGTAAGTGATAACAAATGTATATATAGGTATATAGGGGGGAATGAAAAGGGAGAAAGATTGTAGGAAAACAAACTACTCTAAAGAGTTGATGCACCAAAATAAGTTGACCTTCTCACATCCACACTTTAAATCAGACATACACATACATACACTTCACACTTGGTAGAAGGACCAGGCTACAAGAACTTGGTAGGGAGGATTTAATGAAAATATAGAAATAGAGATCGACCTAGGTGCTGTGAGATGCACACTACAAGTAATTTGTTCTATTCTTTACTTCCAAGTAGAACTCTCCTTACTAGCTATAGAAATGGCATCTTGTAGACAATATATATGTTGGTGTTGGACCTATGAAAACATCAAGAAAGAATGACTAAACACAAACTAACACTCAAGACATACGCAAATATCTATCCAAGATAGATGTAAAAAATGTGTTAATTGATTCAGGTGAAAATTTTGCCAGGGCTACGCCTTACAAATGTGGAAGATAATTCTCAAATGACAAGTCTTCAATATATATAGGAGAAGAAAAGAGGCCTCTTGGTGCCCCTTTTTACAAGTGGCCCATTTGCATCCCTTCATTAGGAAGAGTAGGCTGGTCAAAACATTAATGAGCTACACCCTTTGTCTATTTGTAAGGCTACTTCTTTAAGGTGATTACATGGTTTGTCTACTCATTAACGTCAAATGGAGAAAACTCGCTGCACTACTAGCTATTTGCATCTCTAATGGTCAATTCGTAGGTATTGTTTCACCTATTCAAGTCACTTCTCAAATTGGTGCTTCCGTTTGCCACTTGGATTATCTATGTGTTCCATGCCTGACACTTTTTCTTTTCCTTATCTTGTCTCTTCTAGTTCTTTCAGCCCTTAGGGGTGAACTTCTGGTTGGTTGCTACATTGCTTAGGCCCTCCATGGTTAGCGATCTTTCATTTTGAAAGCAAATGGCTATTTAACTTTGTTAATTTTGACATTCTCATGGCTATCACCACCTTGAAAACCAATGGCTAATTCACTTTCCTAGCTTTAATGGCCTTCGAGATGTCCTCATCCCTGTCAAAACATCATCGGGTCCTTCATTGGCTTTTCCATGGCTTTGTCTTCCTTGGCCTTCTCTATGGGCACTATGTTGCCATTGTATCTCTTTAGCACCTTCCCAAAGGGAAAGTGACCCTCTAGACTTTGAAAGTGCCCTTTGTATTTGGGCCGAGAGTCCCCCACAAGGGCACCTACCCTTCAGTGTCTTTAAGCGGGTCCTTTATTCCTTCAAAGGTTCTTAGGCTTTCACGAGCTTTATGTTTGGGGACATTTCTCGTAGACAAAAAGTCTACAGAAATTTTCCCCTACCTCAGCCTTTTGAATTGAGTTGTGCCCGAATTCCTTCAGACTTTTTGTTTGAAGGAATTCCTTTAGGCAAAAATTCCAAAGGAATTTGGGACTTAAACAAATTTGGACTTAAACAAATTTGAACCTACATGATCCTTTTCCTTTGAAATGCATGCCCTTTGCAAGGGCATTGAACTTGGACTGCCCCTCAACCAATTGGTATACCCTTGAACTAAGCCATTGAACCAAAAATGGTTCAATGATTCAAGTGGTTCAACCATTATACACCAATGAACTCACCAAGTGAGTTGACTGATTGAACTAGGCTGATGAAACAAGTGTTGAACCAAAAGATTGAACCATCTGCTTGAACCAAACATTGTACCATTCCCTTTGAACCAAGCTTGTTGAACCAAGCCATTGAACCAAAGATTGAATTGGGATTAATGGTCTTGAATATTGAAATGAGGCTTGAACCAAGGCCGAATTCATCATACAAGAGCCTGAAAAGTCTTGGAAACCCCCAACATTCTCTGAACTAATCCTCCTTATGCCAAAAGACTAACCAGCTGAGTTTGTAAAAACATGAAGTCTATAGGGAACTATTGAATCCTTAAAAAATATTCCTACATAGTCCATAGATTTTACAGGACCTATGCAAAACAAAATAAATGGCCAAGAACAACAAGAGGAAGAAGGGGACCAAAAATTTTTGCCTCTTGGGAAAAATTGGTCAATAGGATCCATGCCATGAGTTGTGTCCCTTCTACCCTAAATAAATGTGTCAAATTTGAGCATGAAGGTCAAGTTTTTACCATTAAATCTAAACTTAGTTATTTTATCTCTTATAGTATGACATATTGGCCTAACAATGTTCTTATTCCTCCCTCATCCACCTCACCATCACTACTAACAATACCACCTCATCACTAGCCAGCACACATACCACTCCCATCCACAACAGTGATGAAGCTTCAATTAGCTCATCTATCCCTTCATCCTAGATTCCCATAGAGGACCCCTTGGAACCCACATTCTATCATATCTCCCTTTGGGAGTTTCATATTTTATCCTTAGATGTTTTCCCTACTCTACAAGAATATGGGAACCTTAAACATGATCCTTCTTATGATCCTAACATCATAACCATCATCACTTTCAAGATCCCTAACCATCAAATAAATTTCATCTATGGGGGCTTGATCAACCACTTCTCACTCCTACCATTACTTCATCCATCTGAAAATTAACTAATGATTTATCCTACATGGAACAACTAGCCTTTGCCAAATTTTACCTTTATAGGTGTGCTTGGAAAGGGTTTGGCCTTGGCCTTTATTAATATGGACCACACAAATTACCCATAATCAAAACTCATTAGCCTCATGAGTTATTTGGCCTTAGGTTCATACCACTAGAAGAACCCACCTCACCAAAACCCATCACCACCATCGATGAGGATGTTCCATCCTCACCAACCCCATCTTCCTTAAAGTATGAAGACTTTGATATCATCACATATAACTTTTTTTTATCAATACCATTATTTTGGCCCCCTTAATCTACCTGAGGGATGGTTAAACTAAAAACCTTCCTCTCATCAATCCTAAAATGGTAGAAAATGATTCTCTTACCATCAGCACCATCTAACATTAGGATGATGATTCCATTCTCACATACTTTGGTGTAGGGAATTCTTCTATTCATAAATCCTTTCCTCCCAAGAACTAAATCATGTTGAATGAATCCACTATCAATGTCAACTTGGGTACTTAGGATAACCCCCATATCATCAAAATTAGTTAATCCTTAAATTCCTTGGAGCAATAAGATTACCCTTCTTTCCTTCATGATTGTAACATAGAATTTGCCTGGTCATATTAGGATATGCCCATAACTAACCTTTATATTTCCTTCCACAACATTTTCAACCCTACTATGTTTAAGCTATTTCAACAAAAAATTCAAAAGATGCATCCATGTATATCCCTTCTTGTCAAAGAAGAACTTTAGCATCTCTAATCCATCAACTTCGTTTATCCCATTAAATATCCACAATGGGTTTATAACATCATTCCCATCACCAAACCCATAGGGGGACTTCACCTCTACATTGAGATTCATGACCTCAACCTTATTTACCCAAAGGATAACTTTCATTTACTAAACATTTACCATCTTTTTGATCTTACAACTAGCCATGAGATTTTATCTCTCATGGATGGTTTCTCAAGATATAATCATATCTTGATTTCTCCCAAAGATGAGCATAAAACTTCCTTTATCACCCCATGGGTGACCTTCTACTCTAGAGTTATGCCTTTTGGTATGAATAATGCTAGAGTAACCTATAAACATGTCATGGCATACATATTTCATGATCTCATCCATAAAATCATAGATGACTATATGGATTATCTACTTGGGAAATCCAAACACCATAATGATCACCTAGCCATTCTCATAATTTTATTTGATTGAGTAATCCATTTTCATGTTAGGCTCAACCTCAAGAAATGTATTTTTGGGGTCTTATCTAGAAATATTTTTGGATTTATCATCTCTCTTCAAAGAATCAAAGTGGACCCTACCAAAGTTAGAGTAATATTAGAGATGCCTCTTCTTACTAACCTTAAGAAACTTTGTATCCTATAGGGGAAGCTCCAATCAATTCATCACTTCATCTCCCACTTATTAGATTGATGTCAACCATTTCAACATCTCCTCAAGAAAGACACCTCATTTAAGTGGATCAAGGACTCTCACTAAGCCTTTGATTCAATAATTTAGTCCATTCCCTCTCCACCTATCCTCATCCTTCCAAGGGAAGACTAACCCTTCTACCTTTATATATCCACCATGGACCATTCCTTAGTGGTGATGATCAAACATTAAGATGAATTGAATAAAGATCAAGTTTTCTACTACATTATCCACATACTTAAATAATATGAGACTTATTGTACCCATCCCATGAAACTCTCCTTTCCTTAGTCTTTGTGCCCTTTAAACTCTATCACTCCCTCCTTAATCATAAAACCTATGTCATCACTAACACTAACCCACTCAAGTACATGCACTCTAAACCATACCAAAAATAAAATATGGCTAAGTGGCTCATGCTCTTAGTTGAGTTTAATATTTTATATCCCTTAGCAAAATACCACTAAAGTGTAAGTCATCACTGACCAATTGGCCAATGCTCCTATACCAAACAATTAACCACTTCCTTGTACTTTCCCAGATGAGTCCATCATAATTATTTTTTAATAGGAACCCACCTACCAAATGACCATTTTTTTTAATGGATAAAAAGTCCAATGTGATGGAGGTGCTATTTTTATTCCTATTCCCATTAATAGTGAGCCTCTTCCCCTTTCCTTTAAACTTGACTTTGAGTGTACCAACAACATGGATGAGTATGAAGCCATAGTCATAAGTCTTCAAACCACTCTACCCTCAGGATTTAAGACCATCAGAGTCATTGATGACTCCTAGCTTATGGCTAACTAGGTCAAAGGATCTTATCAATGTAAAAATTATGTCCTACAAAAATAAAAACTCTTAGTCGACATGCTCTTAGCATCATTTAAGCATTACCTTATCTAGACAGTTCCATGATCTACCAACAAGTTCATAGATATAATGGTTTCCCTTGCTTCCCAAATTCCATCTCAACCTATTGAATCCAGACTATTTGTCACCATCCATCATTTTATCACACCTTTATATATCAATTCTGACCTTCCCACCATTTTTAGTGTGGAAGCATCTCATTTTGATATTTGGTATGACTAAACTTTTAACTACCTTAATCTAAACATTATTCCTCCCAACCTTTCAAGGAATGATTTAAAAGACTTTGTTTATAGTACCTCTCATTACACTATGCTGGGGGAATCCTTTACAAACATGGCTTTGATAGATTCCTTCTCTATTGTCTACGTAATCATGAAGCTTCCAATGGTATCATGGAAACACATGATGGAATCTATGGGGGACACTTTAATGGCCTAGCCATCACTAAATGTATCCTTCACCTTAGATACTATTAGACCACCCTTAATTAGGATTTATTTTATTATGTAGATACATGTGTCAAATGTCAACAACATGATAATTTACATCACACCCTTACCCATGGCCTTCAATTATCAAAAGACTATGATCTCCTCTCATAATGGGGTCTTTACCTTATTAGGGAAATCAATCCTCATTATTCATAATGACACCAATCCATCATTACCACTACTAAATATTTCACCAAGTGGGTGGAAGCCATACCTTTTATCTTGACCAAAGCTGAAAATATTATTAACTTCATCAATCACCATATCATCTATCACTTTACTGTTCCCCATAAGATAAGCACTGATAATGGAAAATATTTAAAAAAAATAAAGTCCAAGGTCTTTTTGATGATTTTGGCATCAATTTAATCTTTTCCTCACCCTATCATCCATAATAAAATGTATAGGCGGAAGCCTCTAAGAAAACCCTCAACAAAATGCTAACCAAAGTAGCAAGTAATTTAGGTTAGGATTGGCACTTACACATCCCTTTTGATTTATGGGCCTATCGTACTATAATTTTAACCTCTATGGGTGCTAACCATTTCTCTCTCATCTTAGAGTAGAGGCAATCTTACCTCTCAGAGTCTAGATTCCCTCTCTTCACATATCTTTACACGAGATCATTTCTAAGAGTTACTATCATTAGGAATGTTTGATGTAACTTGAGCTTCTTGATGAACATCATATCATAGTGTTTAATCATCTTAGTGTCTATCAAGAATGAAAAAAATGTGCTTTAAAATTACACTTGAAATAATGAGAATTCAGTATTGGAGACCTCATCCTTAAGGAAAATCGACATATAACTAATATGGAGAAAAGCAAAAGAGGTAAGTTTAATTTTAATTGGTTTGTACCCTACATAATAACCCATAAGGATGGATTAAGAGATTATAATTTATCCTCTCTTAAAGCCAAACAAGAAATTGAGCCTCTCAATGCTTCACACCTGTGTCATTTTTAAAAAAAATTAGGATCACATTCACCTTTGTGTCTAACTTAAGCTTGTCCCTTCGTTTATGAGATTTTATCTTTCTTACACATTAAACCTATTAATCTTGGGGAGAATTGAATAAAAAATAGTACCATGTGATTATCTATCATAGTTATAACCTAATCTTATACATGTATACCAAAGCTCTACCCATGAAATGGTTCTCATAGATATTTTTCATCTCTAATTAGATGGAATGCCATGATCAGTTGTCTCTCAAACCACTTTCCCTCATCTATAATTAAAATTTTTTGGTAAAAGGCTTTCTTCCATAAAAGTATACCTCTAAGCCCAAATAATCTTTTCCATATATAAACCTAGCCTTCACAATCAAATTAGGATACCAAAATATCACTTGGGTCTATATTTCTACCATTACAAACTACTCCCTTAAATCATAGCTTCCCAACAACTAAATTACTTAAAGATAGACTTATCCCTTAAAGGATAGCTATAAAAATCAAACTTTAGACCATTCCCTTGAAAGATGGCTAAGTTAAGTTTGTCAAAATAATGTTTTAAAGCTTCCCACATTGATCAACTTTTATATATGGCATTAGTAGACATCCCTTATTGATCAATCTACACATTATATTTAGACATGGACTTGTCTATTATGGTTCTTTCGTTACATCTAGAAGGGTTAATCAAACCCACATTAGGTAACCATATCACCCATTTCCCATTTAACCATCTACCTATCACCTACTTTCCCTTCATACTCTCTCTGAAATTGAGGTATTATGAGCTTACTTGACACAAAGTGATCAATATGCCTTCTTGTTCAATCAAACAATGTTCGTTTAAAGCATTTGAAAAGCTTATTTTCATTAAGTCAATATAAATTTGGTTTTGTTATGCCCTTACCAATGAACACATCATGCCTTTTTATTACCCTCTATTCATTAGTTCACGTGGAAATATTTCTCATTATTGTTCTCTCTTTTCCACATTTAGTGTGTTACCTAGACCTACTTTATGTGCTTTCATTATATCCCAATATCACATATAATATAAAAACATTCCAAACATCATTCTAATTAGTTTAATAATACATATACATCACAAAATAATGAACCATGTCAATAAACCATATCTTATCCATGAACAAAACATCAATAATCACATTGAAACCTCATTATCATCAAAGCAATAATCACTTAACATAGCATAGACAACATAAACCACATCATATCAATCAAAATAATTGACCATGTTATATCGCTACTTCTCATAAGCATAAGAATAATTCAAAACATTAGCACATCACATCATAAATAACCACAACTAAATCATCTATCACATATCCATACTCATATCTATGAGCCACATCATCATATAAAAATCTTCTCAATGAGCCACATCATCATATAAACAAAAATCATAAAAAAACCATAATAAAAAACATTAATCACATGTCCATGATCATATCTATGAATTAACACATCATCCACTATGTATAAACCCAGATATCACCTAGACTATGCACATATTAAAACATTTATCATAATATCAAAAATTTCATCACAATCATGTTTCAATTCCTTCATCACATCATCATATAAAATAATAAAATAATCCATGAATATCAACATCACATCCATAAATTAACAATGCATAACATCACATCATCATATAACATAATAAAATAATCCATGAATATCAACATCACATCCATCAATGAATAATGCATATCATCCATCATTATCATCACATGCCTAAACTACAAGTCCATGTATCATCTCATATAGACTAGGGCATGGGAAACTTATCATTTCATCATAAAACAAAATACATCATAAAAATACATGAACATTATCACATACCTCAACTAATGAAACCATACATTTCATAAGCATCATCCTTAAATATCTCAAGACATCAACATAACAACCATGCTACGGCCTTAACCTATCACATGTATGAGTATAGGAATAGCCAAATTGTGGCTTACTTATCCCTCTTTGATGCTATTTCACATTTATCTATGCATTAATTTGGTTATTAGGCTGGCCTATGGAGTAACCATGGCCTAGATAGACTATATATAGGAGGTCGTGTGTAATTTTTTAGCATCATATTGTGAATTCTGCCCTTATTGAATCTTGTGGAGGTTACACCCTCAAAGTGGTTTAACTATTATCATATATTTGGATATATTTCAGTCATATTTGGATCTAATTCTGATATTATACTTTATTATTGAAGTAATTTCATTATAAGTGGTATCAGAACTATGATTTGGGCAATCTTATGGGTGAAACCCTAATTTTTTTAAATTTGGATATATCTATAAAAATGTTATGAATTTCAATAAATTGTTTTACTGAAGGTGAGAAATATTTAATTTAAGCTTCAATTAAAATTTAAGATCATTGGGATCTATTTTACAAAAGTTATCTCCATTTTAGGTTTTTTCATAAAATTGCTCTATAGTGCACGATTCAAAGAATTTTTATAATTTATTTACATTTTTTGAAATATTAAAATAAACTAGATAGGTTTTTTTATTTGTATGTATTTATTTTAGGTTGATATAATTCCAAAATCACTTGATCAAAGTTGGGTCAAAAGTGCCAATCAGGGTCGACATCGTAAAGCCCTTTTATGGTAGGTCCACAAACTCAAGGCTGAGGAAAGGGTGCTAAAACTCTAGGTAAAAATCCTAACAAGGAAGATATGGAGTTATAAGGGGGATGTAATAGATCCTTAGTACAAGGGTTATTTGACATATATCATAAAGTGGGCCAGTTTGACTATAGTGTGCAAGGCATTCAGAGTGAGGTGCAAGGCATACAATCTATTATGAAATCCATAAAAGATAGTTTGGTAGATATCATAATGGATTTGAAAAATAATCAGTCAAATCATTTATATAACACTGTTGTATAGCCCCACTAGGTTAGTTCTCCTAACCATTCTAGTTTAAATCTAACTATAGTGCCATAGAGGAACCTGTTACCAAAGGTGGATATGCCCAAATTTGATGGAAAAGATCCACTCAATTGGATCAATGAAATGGAGAATTTTTTTAATCTACATCAGATCCTAGGTTGATAGAAGTTTACCATGGCATCTTTGTATCTTGAACCTAATCAATTCATTTGGTATTGATGGTTGTGTACTCAAAAGAAAAATATTAGTCTCAATGTCACTTGGTCAGTTTTTATAGAGGAGCTTCAATTACACTATGGCAATAGTGTGATAGAGAATTACTTCAGCCAACTAGAAAAATTGTGATAGACTGGCTCTGTTAAGGATTATATTCATCATTTTTAGAACCTATCCTTACATGTGGAGATAATTTTTTAGGAGAACTTGAATGACCTATTTTTGGGTGGACTCAAGGACCACATTCAACATGAGGTATGCATGTTTAATCCACTTAAATTTTTTTATTTTATTATCATGGCACACAGAGCTGAGGAAAAATGCATAGCCAAGAAGAAGTATCCATTCACTCACTTCAAAGATCATATCATGTTGACACCAACATTTCCTCCACTTACCATATTAACCCCACAAGAAATTGAATAGAAGCGTGTAAAAGGATTATGTTTTGGTTGTGACAACAAGTAGAGCAAAGGACATAGATGTGCTGAGAATAAGTCATTCTACATTGAGGGATCTAATGAAGAAGATGATGCCTCCAATGATGATGAGGAAGAGATAGAGGATGTACTTGAAAATTCCTAACCTACAATATCTTGTCATGTAATTGCAAGTATTAGCACTCCATAAAATCTTAAGGTGGTGGGTTTCCTCAAGAAATAGAAAGTGAAAGTGTTGATTGATTTAGGAAGCACACATAACTTCATCAACCATATGTTGGCCACTTTATTGAACTATTTCATCTACCAAACACCATAATTTGAAGTCATGATTGCAGATAGTGGCATACTTAATTTTTTAGGCAAATGCCATAGTATTGAGCTTGCTATGGGTGAGTACAATCTAGATTATCCTATGTTTGTTATTCCCATGGGTAACACAGACATATTTTTGGGAGTCCAATGGATCAGAATCTTGGGTACCACTTAGATGAACTTCTAAGAACTATTCATTCACTTTCATTCTGAAGGTAGGAAAATTGAACTACATGGATTATAAGCAAAATATCCAAAATTGGTTAGATCACATCAGATGACTAAGATAATAAAAATGGGGGTAAAGGGAATTATTACATGACTATGTTCCATAGAATTTTAACCCACAGACACATCTACACATCTTAATCTATAGATGATTCTTGATGACCACCCATCTACTTTTGGGGCTATGCCAAAAGGACTACCACCAAAAAGAGAACATAATCATGCCATTCAACTACTTCTAGGGAGTCAACAAACAAATATTAGACCATATAGATATCCATATGCACAAAAGAGTGAAATTTTAAAAATGGTCCATGAGATGCTAGAGGTAGGGATCATTAGGCATAGCCAAAGTGCATTCTCATCACCAGTTGTCATGGTGTGAAAGAAGTATGACACATGGAGGATGTGCCTAGACTATAAGGAACTCAATAAGTACACCATCAAAGATAAGTTTCCTCTTTCTATGATTGATGATTTAATTGATGAGTTACATGGTGATAATTATTTCACAACATTATACCTTCGCTTAAGGTACCATCAAATTATAATCAAGGATGAATATGTTCATAAAATTGCTTTTAGAACACATGAGGGCCATTATGAGTTTTTGGTAATGCCCTTTGGTCTTACAAATGCACAATCTACTTTTTAGAACTTGATGAACACTATTTTTAGGCCTTTTTAAAGGAAGTTTGTGTTGGTTTTCTTTGTTGACATATTGATTTATAGTCAGACATGGGAAGCACATCTGCAACATGTGAAACAAGTGTTGATAGTGTTGGAGAAGCATCAGCTTTATGCTAAGCTATCCAAATGTGATTTTGGAGTACAAGAGGTAGAGTACCTAGGTCACACTATTTCCCATGAAGGTGTCAAAGTTGATCCCTAGAAGATCAAAGTTAAAATGGAATGGCCCATGCTAAAAACTCTCAAAACCCCTAGAGGGTTCCTAAGACTAATAGGTTACTACCGAAGAGCTGTGAAAGGTTATGGTAGCATAGCAGCTCCACTCACTGCATTGGTAAAGAAGGATGTCTTCCATTATAATGATGCTTCCACCAAAGCATTTGAGAAACTAAAAGTAGCCATGTGCACCACTCCAGTTTTGGCTACTCTAGACTTTTTAAAGAAATTCACTATTGAATGTGATGCTTCTAGATCTAGGTTGGGAGTGGTAATAATGCAAGAAGGAAGATCCATTTCATATGAGAGTCATCAATTCAAAGGTAATAATCTACAAAAACCTATTTATGAGAAAGAAATGATGGCTATTCTTCATGCAATTAAACAATGGAGGCCCTATCTTATGGGTAGACACTTTAAGGTGAAAACTGATCACGATAGTCTCATATACTTTTTGGAGCAAAGATTATCATTTGAGGAACAACAAAAGTGGGTAACCAAAATGTTGGGTTATGATTTTGAAATCATCTATAAGAAAGGTAAAGATAATGTAGTAGCAGATGCACTATCTAGATGAGATACATCCATAGAAGCATTACTTTGTGTAATATCCATATTGTGAGCAAATTGGGTGGATGAAGCTAGATTAGAATGGGAGCAAGACAAGGATAAATAGGTTCTAATTCAAAATCTCTAGCAAGGTACTTTAGCCTCTAAAAAATTTGAATGGAAAGTTAATGTCTTATGGTATAAGAGTAGGTTATACTTTTGCAAAAATTTAGAGCTTAAGCATAAGATTCTTGTGGAGTTGCATGCATCTCCAATTGGGGGACACTCAGGTTCTTAAAAACATATCACATAATTAAGAAAGAATTATTTTGTGAAGAAATAAAGGGAGATGTACAAAATTTTATGGTAGAATGCTTGATGTGCCAACAAAATAAAGGTGAGACAGTTAAGACCCCAGGTCTGTTACAACCATTATCAATTCCTAGTCAAAGGTGCGAGGAGGTTTCCATGGATTTCATCACAGGGTTGCCTTATTATTAAGGTAATAATGTTATCTTGATCATTGTGGATAGACTAAAAAAATATGCCCATTTTTGTGTTCTCTCACAACCATTTTTAGCAAGTAAAGTAACAACTATTTTTCTAGATGCAATTTTAAAATTACATGGAACCCCAAAAATAATTTTAAGTGATCATGATCCTATTTTCACTAGTAATTTTTGGACTAAACTATTTTCCTATTTGGGTACTCAGCCAGCTCATAGCTCATCTAACCACCCCTAATATGGAAAACAAATAAAAGTGGTTAACAAATGTGTAAAGGGGTATCTCCATTATTTTGTATCAGATAAACAAGAACATTTGGTTAAATGGCTACCACTTATAGAATGGTTGTATAACACATCTTCTCATAACTCTTCTAAAATGTCTCTATTTCTAGCACTATATGGTTACCATCCACCTTCCATAACTTCTTCATTAATGGTGAAAACCAAGGTTCAAAATGTGGAGGAGCACATTCAACATCAACAAGAGGTTTTGGATAGTTTGAGAGAGAATTTGGCCTTGAAACAAAATAGGATGAAGCAACAAGCAGATCAACATTTTATTGATCAAAATTTTGAGGTAGGTGACTGGGTATTTATATATTTGCAGCCTTATAAGCATATGTCTTTGAAGCATCAGAAAAATGACAACAAACTTGCTCCTAAGTATTATGGCCCTTATCAGGTTATTCAAAAAATTTGAAGTGTGGCTTATAAGCTTGAGTTACCTCATTCATCTCACATACAACCAGTATTTCATGTTTCATGTTTGAAGAAGGTCATTAGATAGATAGTTTGAGCCCAGATAGAACTCCTAGAAATAGATGAAGAAGGATGAGTCATTTTAGAACTAGAGAAGATCCTCTAAACATGTAATAAGAGGTTGAGAACTAAAGATATTAGGGAATATCTAATCAAGTAGAAGAACATGAGTAGTGAAGATGCAACTTGGGAACGTGAATATTTTCTGTAATAAAATCTAGAGTTATTTAAGTTGAGGACAACATTGGTTTGAATGGGAAGGGCATGCTATAGCCTTAACCTATTACATGTATGAGGATAATAATAGCCAACATGTGGCTTACTTATCCCTCTTTGATGCTATTTCACATTTATCTATGCATTCATTTGGTTAGTAGGTCAGCTTATGGAGTAACCATGGCCTAGATAGACTATATATAGGATGTAGTGGGTAATTGTTCAACATCATATTGTGAATTCTTTTCTTATTAAATCTTGTAGAGGTTATCCCCTCGAAGTGGCTTATCTATTATCATATATTTGGATATATTTCACTCATATTTGGATCTACTTCTGCTATTATATTTTATTCTTGGATATATTTCTAGCATTACAAACTGCTCCCTTAAATGATAGCTTCCCAAATACTAAATTAATTAAAGATAGACTTCTCCCTGAAAAGATAGCTATAAAAATCAAACTTTAGACCATTCCCTTGAAAGATGGCTAAGTTAAGTTTGTCAAAATAATGTTTTAAATCTTCCCACATTGATCAACTTTTATATATGGCATTAGTAGACTTCCCTTATTGATCAATCTAAAATTTATATTTAGACATGGACTTGTCTATTATGGTTCTTTCATTACCTATAGAAGGGTCAATCGAACCCACATCAGGCTACCATGTCACCCATTTCCCATTTAACCATCTACCTATGACCTAGTTTCCCTTCATACCCTCTCTAAAATCAAGGTATTATGAGCTTAGTTGACACAAAGTGATCAATATACCTTCTTGTTAAAGCAAATAATGTTCATTTGAATAATTTTAAAGGCTTATTTTCATTAAGTCCATATAAATTTGGTTTTGTTATGCCCTTACAAATGAACACATCATGCCTTTTTCTTACCCTCTATATATTAGTTCATGTGGAAATATTTCTCATTATTCTTCTCTCTTTTCCACATTTAGTGTGTTAGCTAAACGTACTTTATGTGCTTTCATTATATCCACATATCACATATCATATCAAAACATTCCAAACATCATTATAATTAGTTTAATAATCCATATACATCATAACATTATGAACCATGTCAATAAACCATATCTTGTCTGTGAACAAAACATCAATAATCACATTAAAACCTCATTATCGTTAGAGCAATAATCACTTAACATAGCATAGAGAACATAAACTACATCATATCAATCAAAATCATTGACCATGTTATATCGCTACTTCCCATAAGCATAAGAATAATTCAAAACATTAGCACATCACATCATAAATAACCACAACTAAATCATCTATCACATATCCATACTCCTATCTATGAACCACATCATCATATAAAATTCCTCTCTATGAGCCACATCATTATATAAACAAACATCGTCAAACAAAACATAAGCTAAAACATCAATCACATGTCCATGATCATAACTATGAATTAACACATCATCCACTATGTATAAACCCAAATATCACCTAGACTATGCACATATTAAAATATTCATCATAATATGAAACATTTCATCACAATCATGTTTAAATTCCTTGATCACATCATCATATAACATAATAAAATAATCCATGAATATCAACATCACATCCCTCAATGAACAATGCATATCATCCATTATTATCATCACATGCCTAAACTACAAGTCCATTTAACATCTCATAGAGACTAGGGCATGGGAAACTTATCATTTCATCATATAAAAATATACATCATAAAGATCCATGAAAATTATCACATACTTCAACTAATGAAACCATACATTTCATAAGCATCATACTTTAATATCTCAAGACATCAACATAATAACCATAAAAACCATCAACATCAATAAACATCTATAATCATCATAAAAACTCATCATCATATACATCATAATAAAATTAATACATGTCAATGAGTATATAATACTCAACAAGAAATACATGTAATAAGGTATAAATCTCTCTCATATACATCTACATCATTGGCACATAGGCTAGTGTCAAAATAAAAAAACATATACATGATATAATCTCATATAATAGGCCCCTAGGGCACCACTACCACTGGCCCCACCTAAATCTACACTACCATCTAATGGTTGTCCACCTAATATCCCTACCTAATTGACTATAGAGGCTCATTATCCTAGAGTATTAGTAGTCAAACCACTTGCTAAACTAGACCTATACTCTCCATATCAAAGATCTAATGGCAAATGTGCTAGTATTATTTCCTCATAATATCTCAACTCCTTAACATCTAAACTCCTTAATAGTGGATAAATACCATGTCATAAGAATCATATCTAGTCATCCTATAGGTGCCCCTATTGGTACTACCACTTATCCTACCATTTACCTTAGTGAATCTCTCTCCTGAGTCATTAACCTAAGAGAGATCCTCACTTGATCTTGCTCTCTTATCAACGCCACCACTTGACCATGTAAAGAGACAATCTATCCTTATAAATAAACCACCCATCCATGTAAGCTTGTGATTTGGGATTGTGCTACTACTATTGCTACCATAACCTATCAATCCTACCCACAACCCTATGATCTTTCCCAACATGGATCCATATCCATCTATTGTCTCCCACCATCATCCCATCCAAAATTGGCCACTATATATTGGGCCTAGTACCATGTTACATAACCATCCACAACACTTACATCATTTATCTTGTCACTCATCAATAGATCTTCACAGTTTAAAATAGAATCCTATGGCTATAGCTCTAAGAGCAATAACTCTGCATCCTCCCTCCTATATCTTAGGAAATATAGTGGAATCCCCTGCATGAGGTTAAACTACTTCCAACATCAATCAAATGGGATTAAATCAGTCTCACCATACTACCTCCCATATATCCATCTCTATATTTAAAGTGACAAAGTGTGATAACTATATTGGACCCACCTAGGCTAGTCCACATATGGCCTCCACACTACATCACTCACTAGCAAACCCTCCAAAGCATCATTGAACCAATCGATATCCCATGTACCACCAATATCCCCTATCAATGCATAATCCCCTCTCCATCTCAAGAAACCAACTTTGTAGTCTATTGATGCATAGCCATCCCATGGTAGCCCCTAAGGTCTAACCAACTAAATATGCTTATACACACAATAATGTATCATGAGCCCAACATTGATCCCATATCAGTTGTGTGCTCTTAATTCCAAAATATCCCTATAGATCTAGACTAGTAACACTGGGGTACACTAAATATAATCCTCCCCAGTAGCATCTCCACCAACACCCATAGTGAAAGATACACAAATTAACCACTATTATAATCAAGTAATTTGAAGTAGGACAAAACCATCATCATCATCATCATCATCATTAATAGACATGTATACCATAGAGCCCTATAGTATAGTGGCCCATAGAAAATACCACCTACATTATACTTTATATGGGCTCGATCAACTCCATATATTAGATCCATGTGGTATTCCCTCTCCTTGCTCTTTATGTGATAAATTGGCTCCCCCTAAATGGGTAGCCATGTTATCACATGCACATCCTCTACAAGGATTCTCATCTCCCTAGTCAATAACAAAAATATGTTCATGTCCAAGTCCCATATCTCAATGAGGGACATGATTATCACCATATCACATGGCAGGTGCTGATAGTATATCTTGGCCCCTAGGCCAAAATATTCCATGTGTCTCTGCTTGTCATCGATCATCCCATCATAGACTTCTTTGAAGATCTTAAGGGCTTGGTCCCTCATCTAAATTTATTCACATGCCCACAAATCAATCACATTTGCATGCACACTTAGATTTTTAAATCAAATCAATACCAACTTACACCTACATTTTAAAACCTATTACCACCTAACTAATACATTTAACATATCACCTATAATAATCACATAAAGCCCTACCTTTATCCACATATATTTTAACATCATTTTAACACCCAAATAATTCTATCATAAATAATCACCTTATTCTGCCCAACTTTCACTAAAACTATTCACCAATAACCCTAATACATTATCTTAAACACCTAACATTTCTCTCACCTAATTATACACCAACACTTTTTAAACACCTCATCTTATCAAACTTGCATGTGCCTTTTTTAAACCACTTGGCACAACTATTAAACACTTTAAAAAAACTTTTCCAAACCTTAACAAAATTTTCAAACCTTAACAACTTTTAGAAATTATAACAAAACTTTTAAACATTTTAACCACCTTTCAGAACCTTCATAAAATTTACACTTTTAAACAAAACTCTCACTATACCATTCAATCGTTGATGGTTCTTTGAACCATCGATGGTCTCTTCGGACCTTGTTACCCTAGCGTTTGACCATCAATGGTCAGGTTGAACCACCATCATTCACTATGTGTGACCACCAATGGTGAAACCATACCACCATTTCCCATTCAACTCCTTAGAAGCACACCTCTATCCAAAATTTAACTTATCTAACATTGTTCTATAGCCCATTACCAACCTCGTACACCCTTCAAATCTCAATATCACCCACTCAATTAACTAATTTTATACAAAAACTAAATTATGGTAAACATCCCCTAAAACCTACCTAACCCAATTCCAAATCACTATCCAACTAGTTCAACCCTACTAAATATAACTTCAAAATAAATCAATTCAACTACCCATCAATTTGAACACACCCCCTACCTCAGTCTATGATTAATGACAAGGTTGAATCCTACATCCTTATACTTGATCATGCCCTCATCCACCCTCCATCTAGTCAACCCTTGGTTCACCTCAAAAAAAAACTTAACTACTCACAAACATCCACCTTAGCATGCTCTATCCACTTGTCACAATGCACTAAAATGCACAAACATCAAAGCATAAATAATGATGATCAAAATGTCAAATGGTAAAAATGATTTTACAATTTTAGTTTTTATGTCTCAACTTTTTTAGGGTTCTTCCCTAACTATTGATGGTCAAGGTGACCATCTACGATTTCCCTTGAGAACCCCTAACCATCAATGGTCAAGGTCCCCACATTTTATAATTTCTAAGTACTTCACTTGGGTACTCATTTTTAGAGATCACCTAATCTCTAATCCACTAAAACTTGAACTTTTGTAGATTAACCTTCTTGGAATACCCATTTGACCACATCCACCATGATGTTGGCCATTTTGACCCAAATTTTTTGCCTTTTTATGTGACCTTGCTTGGCTATTTTGACCACACTAACCAACCTTGACATGTTGAACATTTGCACCACTTCGTACATGACCAAACCATTTATTTTTTTCAAAGGAGAACTTCCTACCTTAGATACCTATGAAAACACTAACCCTATCTAGATGGCTTGATAGGAATGACTCAATTATCTATGACCAATGTTGTGGATCAATTACCCCAAAAAGGAATTCCTTTAGAATTGACCTTATTTTTGCCAACATTGGTAAATTTAGTCTTTGCTCAATCTTGCCTATCACACTTACTCATATTTTATGAAAATATTTTCATTTAAAATTCCCAAAACTTTTTATCACCCACCTCATGACTCATTATGTAGAGTTTATCAAACCCCAACCTAATTTTTTTTTCACTTCATCAACTCCTAATTTGAGGGGGAACACCTCCTCCCATACTCAGGGAAATCAAACCTTGACTAGAAATCTATTTGTGTTCTTCATATTGTTGATTCAAAGACAAATTAAAAAAAGGGGGAAAATGTAGACACTAAAAAACTAAGCATGATAGTTTTAGATGTCAAAATGCCTTGGACCCCTACCCAAACCTAAAGCTAGTTGACCACCTAGATAACTAAGGTCACTTACTAACTTAAAACTTTGAAATCCAATTTAATTAAACTCTTTTTAAACCTTCACCCATTTTTCTCTAGGAACATGATCACTGATGGTTAACCTACTCATTGATGTTTAGCTTGACTATCAATGAATAAGGCTTCAACCTTCGTAGAAAGTATTACTAGTTATGTACAATACAATCATTACACAAATTAGTATGTGCACCTAATGGAATACTAACCAACTACAAAGTATCATAATTATCAACTTCATCCTATAAAAGGATAAGATTAGGAGGTGAATAAGGATCCACATCTAAGTTATCAAATCCTCTTGCATTTAGGTATTTATCCTTCCTTTAGCAATCAAGCACTAATAACAGAGATCTAAACCTCTATCTAGGTTAGTCTTGAGGCCAAAGTACTATCACTCTCACCAAATTTCTCTAGCCTTCCACCATTAGTAATCTATCAAGTTTTAGGTAAATTTATTCTTGTTTCTTTATATTTTTCCATTTTTAACCCTCCTCATCTAATTAGAATTATATCTCAACTTCCCATCTCTTACTAGACCCATATTCAAATCCATACCTGACCATTTATCCAATATGTAATTATCTTTTTGATCATTTCCAAAAAAACACAAGCAATCATTGATGGTTAGAATAACTACCAATGGTCACCTCAATCATTGATAGTTACCCAACCATAGATGATCATCCCCACCACTGATAGTTCACCCAACCACTAATGATCAATGTGGTATAAAATAATAGAATGTTATTTTCAACCCTTTAACCCCGACCAAACCCTACTTTATATGTTCTTACCTATTCATAGGTCCTTCCCTAGTTTTATAGACATGATCCCAACTATCTTAGGATGAGTATTGATTTGACTTTTCTATATTTAGTCATTTTCATTGAACAAGAATTTACTTTCATGTTATTGAATGAAATTATATTTTCTTCTCATCTATATCAACTTAATTTTTATCAATAGTGGATTGATATCCTCTTAACAAGTGTACACTTATTAGATCTAGCTCGTGCGAGGTAGTCTACTCAACTATCTTACTAATAACCCCCTTTCTAGTGTCTTTCTTATTTACAGGTTATTCCTTCCAAGCCAAAGAGGAGTTCCCATCATTGTCTAGATCATGTGCACACTTTCATCAAGTATTCAATTACACACCCCTTTTACTAGTTTTTGACTTACTTCCAAATTAAGAAATGAGAGGAATTTAAGAGAAAAACCTAGTGTTCTTCAAAAATATTTGTGCACTTCAAAATTATTATACATATATTAAGTGAAGTGAACTATAATTCTAAAAAGATGCATGAAAGTAATTGTATAGTGTCCCTCCTTCTAGAACCAACTTTTTCCTTCCTATTGTTGCATGGATTATACTTTTTATTTCACCAGGTAATAAAGGCAAAGTAAAAAACTCAATTTCAAGTCCTACAAGATTCATGGATTGATGTTTTTATACAACTACATCTAGGAATAACATAAATAGTATATATATGGTCATGACTTTAAATGTTTGTAAGCAAACCCTACTTTGGGGACATTAAATGTTAATGTAGTGACTATTAGCCAATTTGCAACCCCTATGAAAATTAGCTAAATATAGTGTCCTTGTTCACTTTTTTTCCTTGATAAAAATGTACATAGGTGTTTTCTCTTTGGAATATTTACTCAATATTTTAGCGAAATCATTTTTTCTATCAGCAAAGTTCTTCAGCTTCTTCTTTAATATTTTTTTCATTTTCCTTCATCTTCTTATCCTTCATTTTATTCTTCTCCTTCATATTATTTTATCTTTCCTTTATTATATCTTTTATTCCTTCCCTCTTTCCTTCACTTCTTTCATCTTAGTTTATTTCCTTTTCCTCTTTTCTTTCCTCTTCTTTCTTCCTTTCTTCAAAGGTTCCCTTCAGAAAAATTTGAAGGGTCACTTTTCTTCAAAGTTCCCTTTGGATTTTTTTTGAAGTACACTTTGCCTTCAAAAGTATCCTTTGGAAATTTTTTTAAGGGACACTTTGTCTCAAAGTGCCTTTCAAATATTTTTTTAAGGGTCACTTTTTTCCTTTCCTTCCCAAAGTGCCCTTTGATAAAATTCTTAAGGGATAATTTGTCTCAAATTTCCCTTAGAAATTTTTCAAAAGGGTCGCTTTGTCTCTTTTCATCCTTGATAGTACCCTTCATAAAAATATGAATCCTTTATGTGCTATTCAATTTTTTATGGACACTTTGCCTTCACTTTCTTTCCAAAAGTGCTCTTTAGGATTTCTTGAACGGTCACTTTCTTCTCCAAAGTACCCTTCAAGATTTCTTAAAGGGTCACTTTCTTTCGAAAAGTTCCCTTTAGGATTTATAAAAAGGTAACTTTCCTTCACAAAGTGCCCTTTAATATTTATTGAAAGGTCACTTTCCTTCCAAAAATGCCCTTTAGGTTTCCCAAAGGGGCACTTTCTAAGATCCCAAATAAATGCATAAAAGAATTCCTTAAGGCAAATTGTTTGAAGGAATTCCTTCAACAAAAAATCTTGAAGAAATTCCCCTTTGTAAAAATCCCAAATAATTTCCCCTTTGTAAAAAATCTAAAGAAATGTGCCTAAAGGAATTGTCCCATGACATGCTGAGAGACATCAAATTCAAGACAAAGAAGTAGCCATTGGTATTCAAATATCCCATGATAGGCTAGGAGACATAAATTTTAACATCATGAACTAGCCATTGAGAATCAAAAGGTTTGAAATTTTTTAGGTCATCAAGCTTGAAGAGTCTAAAGCAAGTTGACCATCTCCAAAAACTTGAATGACTCTCATAGTACAAATCAAGATTATCAAGGTGCTTTACTTATGAACTTCATAAGTAAAGTATCTTGAAGACTTTGAAGTAGGTGTGTTCATAAAACCCAAATGGGTCTATAGGACAAAATTTATATATTCTAAGCGCTTAGCTTATAAAATTTATAAGCTATGTAAGTTAGAAAAATTGAATGGGTATACAAGTGCAAACTAGGTTTATACTAAGGATTTACTTATATTATTAATAATTAAGGAGGTCAGAAAACCTTGAATTACAATACAAATTGAAAATTAGGTTTGTAGAGCCACTTAGATTATACGCTTAATCCAATTGCTAATCGATGGTGCATGAGAGCCATGAATAAATAAATGAAAAACTACTATATGGCAAGATAGGAAAAAATGGAGAATGATCTATTAATATCTGTGCCAAGAAGATCAATAGCATAGAATCATTATCCATGTAATTCTTTGAGATCCATCAAAAAGGGTGAGAATCCAAAGAGAAGAGGTTAAACATCAAGATAAATTTTCTAATAGGTAGCTCCTTGCTGTAACCATTTGGATGCCATTGCTCAAATATCTCATTATATTAAGTAACCATTGGAGAAGCACCCTCAAGGGGTAAGCCAAGGGCATTTTCGAAGGTGACATGGATCAATAAAAGTGCACTAACAAGCATCTCTGGTAAATTTATTTATAGATGTGGATTGATACCTCCAACATAATCTATTCCTTACCTTTGGTGTTAAAGGCCTCCTCATCTTCTCCTCTCTAGCTATACATACAACCATTTTACAAGGTAAAATAGGACCAAATATAATATGGAAAATCCCTATTAGAATGATCAAAATTCATCCCATTTAGGAATTTATTTTAAATCCATTTCCTTCAAGCTTTTATAGAGATTTTTTGGTTTGAGTTTGAGAGAGATGCATAATGGTAGCATGAGATGATTTCACATCCTTATATCCACTTTCTCCTCCATGATTGTCAATAAATATTCTTAGTCTAACTATTCACATAGTGTGTACCTTGGTGTATTTAATACTTACATGTGTAATATTGCCTTGAATGTGTAATACTCACCTTCCATCTCAATTTCCTTGCATCATTTATTACATGTCTTGCCTCTGCATTGAAAAACTTATGTTAGAATCTTTAAAGTTTGGACGTAGTTTATGATTTTATAGTATTGCGTATAAGAGTTTGAAATTCATGTGTAAAAATAGTTTTGTTACATCACCACCCCTAGAATAGGATATTTTTTCTTGCAATTTTCCTTTCTTGAAAATTCCTAACTCTTTTCCATTTAAGCAAGTTATTTTAACAAAGGAATATATAGGGACCTAACCCTTTAAATCTAGAAGTCCATTTCTAGCATAGGTACACCCATAGGCCTTGGAAATGTTCCCATGCTACCCAAATATAGGAGATGATAGAAAATTCTCTTCCAGGGTGTGAGATTTAGAGCCAACAATTTTGGCATGCTTGGTGGGACCCAAGTTCTTAGTTATTTACATGTCAAGGTGAATGTTAGTCTTGACAAGATTAAAGTTGTACAAATATCCATAACCTAGCATTTGGTGACTCGACTAGGGATGTGAATCCCTTGTTCTAGACCAAGTTTTACACATCATACTACATGGTCCTCAAAAGGTCATCTAGGATTTTTGATCAAACCCCATTAGCTAAAGATCTTCCTAAAGAACAATGCCTTAAACCACTCTTATCCCTAAGATATCCTTGGTAGGGAGGTTTTAGAGAGGAAGAAGTTGAAGAAGAGGAATAAATAGGGGATAAAAGGTAAATACGAGAAATGGGGTAAAGAAGAGAGATGGATAGACATTAACCCTTCTTAGCTTGTAACACACAAAAGCCCATAAACCTTCCTACATATGACCTTATCCATCCTAATGCCACCAAAATCCTCCCTATTTTTAATGGTGAGGGCCCTATCACACCATCTAAACATATCAAAGATATCTCTAACTTCTATAATTTACATAATGTCACTAGAGCCAACATAGCCATTAGATTTCTTGTTGTCTCTGAAAGGTAAGGCAATTGACTGGTCTATAATTTTGGAGGGTGTCTACATCATAAACTAGGATGGTTTTGGTGAATTATTGGTAACAAGATTTAACATAAAAGTGGCAATACTTCACTGATACATCAGGTAAATGTTATAAAAAGAGGCCGTAATGAATCTATGGGGGACTTTAATGAGATATTCCAAAGGAAATGGAATAGGCTACCACCTATCATGAGACCTCCTCTAAGCTTCATGTTCACCACCTACCTCAAAGGTATTAGCACTGATGTGGCTATTATGTTTTATTCAATGGGATGTTTTACTTTTCTAGGCATGTATGAGCTTGCCATTAAAGATAAAAATAACTTAATACAAGTTGGAAAACTTCCTCCAAGACTTTGCATGCTTGTCTTGTCTCACAATTTAGTTGAAGCTTTGAGCATAACACAAGTTCTTGGTATCAATGTGGAGCCAAGAAACGTTCCCAAGAAGGTGGAAAATGTTGTTGACAAGGATGATGAAATTTAGTCATTATGAGCTCAACTTAATCAAGCTTAGTTATAGTCAAGTACTCCCCCCAATAATCAATATTATCCTCACCAAGGATATAAAGCTCCACCCTAGTACAATTTTCAAGGAAGCAGATAAGGTTAACAAAGTTAAAATATGTAGCTCAATGCTTATAATCCTAACTCCACCCATCTTATGAAGATAATTGTCCTAATACACAATAGTCTAGTGTAAGGAGAAGATCATTTCAACCAATAGGGATAGCCTCGAGATGCCTTACGGTTGAACAATGGAGAAGCTAGCCAAGATTTGTCAACATAATATGAGTCCAATCCTTACATGACTTTAGATGAATTAGGTCCTAGTAAAAGAGATGTTCGTTGAGAAGGGAACAATCAAGATGTAGGCATGATGAACTTTCAAGTCAAAGATGACTACATGTTAATAAAATCATGTCATTTTTAGCCAACACAAGAGCCAAAAATAGAGATCTAGGATATATTCCAAGGTTTCATGTCACCCCAAACAATGCCCTTCCAAGGCCTCAAGCTACAAGTTCTATCACAAGACCTACTACCAGTCATGATCTTTAGCAAAATCAGAATGCAAGTGGGGTTATCAAGCCTATAGTGAAATAGGTTAAAACTCCCTCACTACCTTCAAGAATGAAATATAAGGTAAATTATTCCCCTCTAAACATTTTTAATTCATTTTAGAATGGCAAGACAAGCATATCTCTTTAGGAAGTCTTGCATATGCTTGGTTAGAAAGAGATGTTGTTAGAATATCTTACAAACATTCATGTAAACCCTTATAAATCAAATCACAATGGTGTAACCCTTAAAAATGACCCAATACATGTCTTATAACAATCCACCAATTCTAAAATTCCTCCACCATTCTATCTCACCATCATTATGGGAGATAAGTTTGTCCATAATTGCATTTAAGATAGTGGAGTAAGTACCACTATCATGCCTAAAGTGGTTGCTAACAAATTTGGATTGAAATATGAGCCACATATAAATGGTGTATTGAAAATTTATGGGAACCTAACCAATATAGTGAGATTTATTAAAGGTTTGAAAGTCTTTCTACATGACTACCCAAGTTTTCCAATTTAATAAGACGTGGTGGTAGACCTTCCAACCCATTTTTTTATCTGCTTGTCAAAAGATTTTATAGATAATATAGGAGGGTAAATTTTTATTTGCTGGTATTTTATATATTTTAAAATAATGTATGATTCAAGGTAACTATAAGGACTCAACCCTTTGCATGTTTTCATATTGAACCATACATGGAAACAAATTCAGCTCAGAATTATCTAATTAGTAAAGAAGAAGACATCATAAATGGTGAAGCATCTTCCCCTCTTAAAGGTATTTTTGATATTTTTATTTAAAAATACAAAACTAAAACACATGGAATTGATCCATATACTTTCATTTAAAATACTAATTTGTGAGTTTACTACATGCTTGAGAATGATGTTTCCATTCCTTTACTAACTAATGAAGATCACGAGCTTGAAGGAATTTGGGAAATGTTTTTTGATGGCTCAAGAACTAGAGTAGGTGTAGGGGATATAATTATGTTGTTTTATCCATAAAATAAAAACTATTACTCCTTATTTAGATTCCATTTTATCTACACTTGAAATGTACTAGAATATGAAGGTCTAGTCCATGTTCTCCAATGGGCAAATAGAAGAGGAATAGAGAATATAAAAGTCTATGGAGATAGTGGGCTATTCATCCACCAAGTAAGAAGTCAAAATAAAGCCAAAAATAACTTTCTAAAATCATAAAATCATAGGCTATGGGACTTGATTGAAGACTTTGATGCCTTCAACATATAACCCATACTAAGGGATTCCAACAAGCATGCTACCAGATTGGCTACCATTGATGCAAGGTTTGATATAGTTGTTAATGTGGGACAAGATAAGGATCAATAACATATCAAGATCATTATGATACCCTATATCCAAGATAATGAAGTGTCATGGTAGCTGATCAAAAGTGATGAACACATTGCACACTTCTTGCATAATGAGGAATGGTTCTCCTCAAGGAACCAAAAGAAATTACTTGATCATTATGAAGAATAGATCATATAGCTAAAGATAAATAAAATACCCAAGGGGATGATCACCTTATTAGTATGAAAAAAATAAGGAGAGAGTGAGCATGTCTATGAAGGAATAAAATAATGAGAGGGTCCTAATTTTCAAATGCAAGCTCCTAAAAATTGGTAGGATTTATTCTTTGTTTAAAAGATAGGCTTTTGTTGAACTATAAAAATAATTCCATGATATATTTTCTTTGGAGTAAAAATATTTTAAAGGGTTTGATCCAAGCCTATCTCATTACACCATTGAGTTATAACTAGGAGCTAAACTAGTTAGATAGAAGTAGAGGCTTATCAATCCCAAGATTGAAGAATTGATGAAGAAGGAGCTGACCAAACTGATCAAGTCAAAGATCATATTTCCTATCAAGTACTTAATTTGGGTAGCCAATATTGTACCTATCCATAAAAATAATGGATAAATTAGGCTCTATGTGGATTTTAGAGATCTTAATCAAGTGTCTCTTAAGGATTATTATCCACTACATTCTATGGAGAAAATTTTGTAGGTTATTTCTAGTTCCCAATGCTTCTCACATTTTGATGGGTATTTAGGCTATAATCAAATATTTATCAATGAAGAAGATCAATTCAAGACAACCTTTAATATGAAATGTGGTACCTTTTTTACAACAAGATGTGTTTTGGTTTAAAGAGTAATAGACATGGCTTTCAAAGGGTTGATTAATAAATTTCTGTTGGTATGTCTTGATGATATAATTGCTTTTTCCATAGATGCTTCTGATCACATGGAGTACCTAAGGTAGGTGTTTTAAAAGTGTAGGGAGTATGGGATATCCCTTAATCCAAAGAAATGCATCTTTATTGGTCATGAAGGGAAGCTTTTGGGATATAATATATCAAAGGAAGGCCTAGCTATTGATCCCAAGAGAATAAAGGTTATTCTGGGCTTGTACTTACTTTAGAACAATAAAGGATTACAAAACATCTTGGACAAAATAAGCTTTGTAAGGACGTTTATTCTAATATTTATAACTGTGGTAAATCCTATCACAATGATTCTTAAGAAGAACTAAGTTATTGCTTGGATGAAGAAAGGCAAGAGTAATTTTGAGGCCATCAAGTAATAAATTGAAGTATCCCCCACTCTCTTAAATCCAAACTAATCTAAGTATTTATTTATTTATACTTTTTCTAAATTAGACACAATATTAGATATTCTTATGCAAAGAAATGATGAAGAGTTTGAGTAGCCAATTTATTTTCTTAGTCAAGGATTGGAGGAGCATGAGGTTAAGTATTCTTTTGTTAAGAAGTAGTCTCTAATAGTTATTAGAGGGCTGAATAAATTCAACAACATGGTTTCCAACAATAAAATACATGTCATGGTTTCCCACCCCAACACCAAAGAGTTCCTCCTAAGCAAGGACCTCAATGAGAAGAGAGTCAGATGGATAACAAAGGTAATGGAGTATGACACTAATATCAAAGTGACAAAATTGGTAAGAGGAAGAGGATTGTGTGAAAATATAGCTTTGAATCTTCAAGATCCAAAAGAGGAAGTCTTGGCTAACCATGTTCAACCTTAACCATTTGATCAAATGCAAGCTTAAATTTATATACAAGACATCATTGGTTTTCTTTAAATTGGTGTGTCCCAATATCTTAAAGAATTCTCAAAGGAGATATTTCAGATTACAGGCCACTCCTTACTATCTTATAGATGGAATTATTTTTAGAATGGATGTGAATAATGTGTTGTTGAGATGTGTTGATAATTACCAATTTTACATGATACTAGAAAAATTCCATGATGGTGCAAAAAGAGGCTATTTCTCTCCTAAAATGACAACTACAAAGATCATGAGGGCTAGATACTATTGGCCTAATATTTTTAAATACTATTACCAATGGGTTATAAAGTCTTCTTAATGTGCCTTCTTTGTAGGCAAACCAAAGCTTATAGCCCTTTCATTGAGACCTATCAAAGTAGATCAACCTTTCATGTAATGGGGACTTGATTCAATTAGCATGATCAATCCTCCATCAACTTATAGACACAAGTGGATATTGACTACCAAAAACTACTTTACAAGGTGGGTGGAGGCTATTTCTTTCAAACAAGTAATCAAAAATGCTATTATAGAGTTCTATGATAACATTGTAACAAGGTTTGGAGTCCCACAGGGCATTATTTATGATAATGCATTGGTATTTTTATGTTCTAAGACTTCTGATTGGGTAGTAATAAATGAGGTATATTTGAGTACTTCATCCAATTATTACCCTCAAGGTAATGGATTGGCTGATTCTACCAATAAAAACCTCATCAAAATAATCAAGAGAACATTGGAGACTAATTAGAGGGCAAAACATAGTAAGCTAAAGATAACCTTATTAGCTAACATGATTATTCCCAAGAAATTAGTTGGTAACTCTCCTTTTGTGCTTATTTATGGGAGGGAAACTAAGCTATCCATAGCTTAAGAACTCCTTATTATGGAACTTTCACAATAGTTGGAATTACTTGACAACACTCTAATGGAGATCTGATTAATAGAACTGATGTATCTATAGGAAATAAGGGGTGGTGCACATAAATCCATGGAGCATCACCAAATACTCATGAATAATTAATTTGATAATAGGGAAACTACAAGAGTATTATAAAAGGGTGACTTAGTTTTGAATTGGGATGAAGATAGGGAACAACTAGGTAGGCATACAAAGTTTGACACTTTGTGGAGTGGACCCTATATCATCAACAAGTGCAAGTAATGTAATTCCTTTTAGCTAGCCAAAATGAATGGATAAGAGATTCCTATATCGATAAATGGTGTACATCTAAAACTTTGCTATTATCCTTACCAACCCATATTATAAATAGTAGTCTAGGGGTGTGTTTCCTTTTATTTTTTATTGTGTTCCCTAAGTGTTGTGTAACACAAGTTTTTTCCTTCCTTTTGTTTGTTGTGTGTGTGATCATCTAGTTTTTGTGTTTTGAAAATAATAATTTTTAATTATTTTGAGATCCTTATGCATGACTCCATGCCCAACAGAAGGATAAGGCAACTAGTGTTAGGCATAGCAAGCAAACCTCCCTATGAATCACCAAATTTTTAGCCAATTTATACCCCTTGTGAAAATTAGCTAAATATAGTGTCCTTGTTCACTTTTATTCCATTCTAACAATGTACATAGGTGTTTTATCTTTGGAATTTTTTCTCAATCATTGGGCAAAATCCCTTTTTTGTTAGCAAAGTTCTTCAACTTCTTCTTCAAGCTTTTGTTCTGTTTCCTTCATATTTTTTCTACTTTATTTTCTTCTTCTCCTTGATCTTATTTTCTCTTTCATTTCTCCTTCCTTTCTTTTAATTTTTCCTTGTATTTTATTCTTTTCCTTTTTCCTTCACTTATTTATTCTTCTTTTCTTTCCTTTCCATCTTTCCTTTTCTCTTCTTCTTTTCTTCAAAGGTTCCCTTTAAAAAACTTTGAAGGGTCACTTTTCTTCGAAGTGCGCTTTGGATTTTTTCTAAAGTACACTTTACCTTCAAAAGTGCCCTTCAAAAAAATTCCAAAGGGACACTTTGTCTCAAAGTACCCTTTAGAAATTTTCCAAATGGTAACTTTGTTCCTTTCCTTCCTAAAGTGCCCTTCAAAAAATTTCCAAAGGGACATTTTGTCTCAAAGTGCCCTTCAAATTTTTTATGAAGGGTCAATTTGTCTCTTTTCATCTTTGAAAGTGCCCTTAAAAAAAATCCTAAGGGTAACTTTTCCTTCAATTTCTTTCCAAAAGTACCATTTGTGATTTCTCAAAGGGTCATTTTCCTCCCTAAATTGCCCTTTGGGATTTCTTGAAGGGCCACTTTCTTTCTAAAAGTGCCCTTCAAGATTTCATAAAGGGTCACTTTCTTTCTAAAAGTTCCCTTTGGGATTTACTAAAAGGTCACTTTCCTCCCCAAAGTGCCCTTTAGGATTTCCTAAATGGTCACTTTCCTTCCAAAAGTGCCCTTCCAAATTTATCGAAGGGTCACTTTCCTTTCAAAAGTTCCCTTCAAGATTTCATGAAGGGGCACTTTCCAAGAGGTTAGAAAAAAAATCTAAGGAATTCCTTAGAACAAATTATCTGAAGGAATTACTTTAATATAAAATCCTAAAGAAATTCCACTTTGAAAAAAGCCTAAAGAATTTCTCCTTTGTAAAAAAGTCAAAGAAATGTGCCCGAATGAATTCTCCCATGACATGTTGAGATATCAAATTCAAGATAAAAAAGTAGATTATGGGATTCAAATATCTTGTGATAGGCCAAGATACATCAATTTTAATATCATTAAATAACCATTGAGAATCAATTAGGTTTGAAATGTCCAAAGTCATCAAGCTTGAAGAGTTTGAAGCAAGTTGAGCATCTCTAAAAACTTGAATGACTATCATAGTACAAATTGGGATTATTTAGGTGTTTTAATTATGAAATTCATAAGTAGAGAAACTTAAATACTCCAAATTATGTGAGTATAAAAAACCCGAATGGATCTATAGGAGCAAATCAATATTTTTAAAGTGATTATCTTATAAACTTCATAAGCTAAGTTGGTCAAAAAACCCAAATAGATCTAAAAGTGTAAACCAAGTTTTTTCTAAGGATTTGCTTATAGTATTTATAAGTAAGGAGGTCATGAAAACCTAAGTTACACTATAAATTTCAAATTGGTTTTGTATAGCTGCTTAGATTATATGCTTGATCCAATGGTTGATCAATAGTGCATCAGAGCCATGAATAGACAAATGAAAATCTACTACATGGAAAGAAAGGAATAGATGGAGAATGATCTATAGGTATCTATTCCAAGTAGATCGATGGCATATAATCATGATTTGTGCCATTCTTTTAGAGATATCAAAAAGGGTGAGAACCTAAGGAGAAGAGGTTAAACATTAGGATAAATTTTTTAATAGGTGGCTCCTTGTTGCAACCATTTTGATGGCATTGATAAAATATATCATTCTATTAGGTAACCATTGAAGAATCATCTTCAAGGGGGGAAACAAAGGGAATTTGAGAAGGTGATATGGATCAATTAGAGTGCCCTAAAAATCAAATTTGGCAAAGTAAATTATAAATGAGGATGAGGACCTCCAATGGAATGGATTTCTTACCTTTGGCACTAAAGGCCTCCTCATCTTCTCCTCTTCAACTATAAATGCAACCCTTGTATAAGGGAAAGGAGGGCCAAGTATCATATGGAAAAGCCATGTTATAATGATAAAAATTTATCCCTTTTAAAAATTTATCATAAATATATTTCCTTCAAGCTTTTATAGAGTTTTTTTTAGTCTTAGTGTGAGATAGATGCATAGTGGCATCATGAGACAATTTCACATGCTTCTACCAACTTTGTACTCCATTCTTGTGAACAAGAACTCTTAGTATAACTATTCACATAGTTTTTACCTTAGTGTGTTTAATCCCTACTTGTGTAATACTTCATTGAATGTGCAAAACATAACTTTAATCTCAATTGCCTTGCATCATTTTTTACATGTCTTGCCTCTACATGGAAACACTTCTGTTAGAATATTTAAAGTTTGGAAATAGTTTATGCTTTTTCTGTATTATGCATAGGAGTTTGACATTCATGTGGAAAAATAGATTCGGTGCATCACCACCCGTAGAATAGGATTTATTTTCTTGATATTTTCCTTTCTTGGAAATTCCTAACTCTTTTCCTTTTAAGAAAGTTGTTTTAGGAAAGGCATATATAGGGAGCTATCACTTTCAATGTAGAGTTCCATTTCCAGCATAGGTACACCCATATGCCTTGGAAATGTTCCCATGTTTCCCAAATCTGGGAGAGGACTAAACACTCTCTTCCATGGTGTGAGATTTAGAGCCAATATTGACATAGTTTCTTACTAATCTTTGTGAATTATCATAATATTTTCCAATTACAACCCAAAATGCAAAAAAAAAATGCATATTTACATCATGAACTAAGCTAAATTTATTCATGGGTGAATCTAGGAGTAAGTAGGGTAAGGTATAAAAGAGAATGTGCTTAAGATGATCAGAAATACCAATTTTATTAACTTCTAAGGCAAAACACATGAAACTAACATCTATCAGCTCTAGTGTAATGCTCAAAGATAAATAGATGTAGTTAGAGATTTAGAGGAATGAAATACATATATATGAAAACATAATTTTCATAAATATTACTCACTCACAGTAACTTACATAACACATTCAATTATAAATGAGAAAAAAAGAGCAAGTATACTATCAGATTAGTCAGCCTAGTGTCAAAATCAAACTAACAGATGCATATATGGAATGTAATTTCCAAATTATCTTTCAAAAAACAAAACTTTCAAACATCTAAAATCTTGAGAAATAATAACTATTGAAACAAACAATTAATCACTTCTAACAAACTTATGAATTTTTTGGCTCTCTGGTATTAATTCTAGCAATAATTGTTTGTAATTTACAAATGAGGGGGGAACCCCTATTTATAGGCTCAAAATGGATAATAAAAGTATGATTGGGCCCATAAAATGTTCCCAAATACATGAAAGTGGCTTAAAATTCTAAATTACAATGGAATATTATTTATTTAAATCTACAAGATGAAATAAAATATTGTAAGGGCATGGAGGTGGATGTTGTAATGTTTGTTATTATTTTTACTTCTTCTCCACTTCCTCCTCAGTCCATACCTTTACATAGGCCAACTAGTCTTGATTTATATATGTTAATTCTTTGATCATGGGTGAAAAAAATCTCGGTATCTCCTAGATTATCTTGCCATACTCTATGAGTAATAGACTCAGTGCCTCCTCAATTACATCCACTTTCTCTAGCCTATGATTGCCAAATGCTATAATGCCCATTACCTTGGTACAAGTCTTTTCACTATCTAAATATTTATATAATCTTTCCATAAATACCTTTATTTTGGATCCAAACTCTTGATCATCCATGAAGGAGATGTTAGGCTTAGTCACCCTGGTGACCATGGCATCCTTCAACAGTAAGGCTATCTTAAACTGAGTCTTCTCCAAGGATGTGTTTCCATCCTTATTTTGATCCAACCATCTTTTTAATATTATTTTTTGGTAATTATGATGGTCTATGCAAGAAAAATGTCCTCAAGTAGTAGAACCTTAAGGTTAATGAATTTATTACTTATTATAACTCTAGCCAAGTTTGCCAACTTGGTGTCATAGATTTCAAGCTTCTAGTCAATTTTAATGACCACCTTGGCCTATTGGATCACATCTTCTTGAATTTTATTTATAAATTTGTATAAGTTAAATACATTAATAATAAAATTTATTATTGAAATTATAGTGCCACTTAGTACTATTAGCAATGTTTGATCCTTCATCCTCTTCAATTTTTATTGCATCCATTTCATTAAGGCAATATTAAATGTTGTTTATCCTTGAACTGAGGATATGAGGTCCTCTACATATTATTTTACCTCTCCAAGGCAATCCTTCCTCTTTATTATTAGAGTGAAGAGGGGATCTTCAATCTAATGGATCACATTTGAGCTTGACTATGGTTTTCAACCTCTCTTCTCATTATCCTCTTCATTGTGGTTATGTTAGCATCAAAACTCTTGAAAATTTAGGAGGTAAAGTGGGCTACCTAGGGCTTCTCCTTACTACCTAAATGATGTCTCTAACCCAATTAAAGGTATCAGTAGATATTGGTTGTGTGAGAAGTGGTTGAAATGGAAGTGCTTAGGTAGAAGAGGAAGTGAAGCCTAAATCAAAGATATACAAATTGGTTGGGTCTAATTTCCAATGTGGGTTAAAAAATTATTTGGTAGGGCCCATGTTGAGAATAAATGAAAGGAGTTTTGAAGGACTAATCACCTTAGTAGTTGTGGTGATGTTAAGTGGCATTTTCCAAGTGAATGTCTTTGGAATGGGGTTTAATGTATTAGTGGGTATAAGGAAGCCAAGGGTGAGTGATGCACTTGTTGTGGTAGCCTGGGGAGGTGTATAAACCATAACTTGGATATAAATAGTGATTTGGGATATCAATGGAGGTGGAATGTCAGTGGTGGCATGGGAGATGAAGTAGGGGATATCTCCCCTAAAGGAAGTAATAGAATGAGATTCAAACATGCGATTGGGAGCAATAGTAGAAGTAGGAGTAGTTGTAAATGTAATGACAACTAGGAAGTATGGTAGTGATGTACTAATTATATTCATAGTTTGGGGAACTAATGAGGGAGAAATTTCCCCTCTCATATTAGTCTTGTGATACTTCTTCATCTTGTAAGTTTTTTTCTATATTTCTCCCTAAAAATGATTTCAAATATTATATTGAAAGCTCAATACATTATTTTAGTTATTTAAAATCAATGACATAAGGATTAGGATAAATAAATTTCTCCATGGTAGCTCTTATGGTAGATGAAGATACAAATGTATGCCCTTGGGAGAGGTCTTATTGGATACTAGCCTCTCCTTGCTTAGGGCTTGGAGATAGGCTTTATCTACTTGATGTGGCTTGTAGTGGAGGTCTATGGGGTCTATTCTTGATGAGAGGAATGTTATTTTATTCCTCATATTATTTTTATTCATAATCCACATTGAACATGCTCCCACAAGACAGTGAGAACTAAGGATTTATAATTTCTTATTTCTTCTAATCTCCATAAAACCTCATTTCTAGTTTAATTCTCTTCTTATTTTCATCCCTAAGGACTACCTCTACATTTATTACATCATTATAAACCCATTAATGCACCTCCTATTGATGATTATATTCCAATGCCACATCCTTTTTGAATTTGAAAAAGTACATGGCAATGACATTTTTTAGTCCCATGACCTAAAATCATCTTTGGGTAATAAGTAGGAGTTCCTATGCCTTGTAACTACCACAATGCCATACCAATTTATAATTTTAATTATCCCCATATTGTAAGGAGTTTTGTGGGGGAGGTCCTATTTTTTTTCTAAATACACCATAAACTCCATGGAATATTTTATAGGCCATCTCTTCCTTGGTCAATTTCATGGGTACATACCTTGGTAGCTTTAGGGGAGCTACCATTACACCTTCTATCCAAATGAATATTCAATTTAGATATAGCTAAAATATTCCATTCTCTTTCAATGTCTACCTAACCTCTAGATATACCGTTGACATCTCACATTTAGTAATTGATTTATATAAAATTACATAAAAGTCTTATGTAATTACCTTGATAGTATGCCTGAAGTGGTGAATATGCATCATAGAGAATAATTGGGGAAAAAATTCATCTCGAGCATGAGACCATGATTTTGGTCATAATTATGTAGTTGAACATATGGAATCCAAAAAATATCTCATCATGTAGAATGGAGCCCCATTATGGTAAGTGTCATGCATATAAGAGACCAAGTTATTTCTAATTATATCTTTAAGTTATATAATTTGTTGATCCTCTAAGATTATTTATAGTAATGGAATAGTTTTGATATAGACATAACCAATGTGCACATTACCATATATCCTATTGAGAAGGGTGAATCCAATCCTAAACCCCTTCTTGATTTACTATATAGGTATGTTTCTTAGGTCATCCATAAAGACCATTGAAATTAGGTTTTTAACCCATGATGTCAAGAATATCTTAGATTTATGTGCCTCATACCAATTGTTAATGATTCTTTAGTTGTAGTTTATTTATGGCAGAGGTAGGTCATAATATTTTTTCAAAACTAGGTCCTACTATTAAGGTGATAGGAGCCCTTCGTTCATGGATTTGAGAAACCCATCTTCATATTTAGACCTCATAAGAGACCATACACTAGGTAAACACATGGCATGACCTATGGCTTTGTTATGGCCTTCCGGAGACTGACAACTTGGATTAAAAGGATATAAAAAGCTATTTAAATAATATGGGGCATAATCTCAGTTTCATCAAGATTCCTAGCTCCTTCAACATTGTAATATATACTGTTTTAATGTATTTCCACCAAGTTTATATCCTTGGGGATGAATTTTATGTCCTTTAAAACTATTTAACTACCATATAAAAATATAAAGTTATTTTTCAAATGTAAAACTCTTAACTAGAGTAGACGATTCTATAGTTTCATGGGTATAAATTAATGTCTTCTCATATTTATATACAACTTTAGAGATCCAATAATGGTATTCTAGGTACAATTAATGAGTAACTCAATCTTTGTCATACTAAAGACACATATAATATGGAGGGAAAACTCTTCAAGCTTTAAATACAAATGTGAGTAGCAATAGTCAAGTTGAGTACCATTTTGAACAAGTCTTTCATTAATGTAAGTTTTGATGGAAATTATGGTTCATTCCATATTAATGGAAAATTCATCATCTTTACATATTTTTGAACTATTACTTTTGGCATTTAATTGCTTTATAATTCAAATTTAGCACTAATTTGCTCTTCATTTACCATCAATTTTAGCTTTGACACTAAATATCACCACTTTATGACATGTGGCATACCACCTTGGATCTAATTAAGCACTCATAGGTCCTAAAGATGACTAGGATGCTTAGTTGGCTTAAATCTATACATAGGGCACCTTCTGATTGCTCATGGCTATTGAGACACAACTTAGTGTCATGGCTCATTGCTACTCAGCCATGTGGCATATTTTAATTCATGAAAAGATCTTAGGTGAATAAATTTATATTTTATTGGTTTTATGAGTGTCACATGTCACTCTCATAGGTAATTATAACTTATTATTTGCTAGGTGGCTCTCTCACAAGCAATTTTAGATAGGTGTCACCTTTGGAAGTATTATAGATAGTTGTAAACAAGTTTGTGTTAATTGTGTTGCTCAAGTAGCTCCATGCATTTATCTTATAGGTGATTTGGTTTATCTCAAGATAAATATTCATGGAAATGACAAATGGCATAATCAAATATGTCCAAAGGGAGCACACATAATTTTTAAAGACTTCTTGGGTTTGGTTGGTTGCCAAGGACTACAATGACAACTCATGGGCTTCTTTATTATGACAGGATGCATAGAAGATGCATTATGGTTTAGAGTGAATGGTTTTACTTAGAGGAGCTAATATATTAACATATAGACTTTGGATTTGAATTCCAACGGCTTAATTATTCATGATCTATCTAGATGATGTCACATGGCTCATGAGATTCATAGATATGCTTTAAGTTTCTTGTGTGGGGTGATGAACTATTAAGGCATCATGTGGTCAAATGAGGTAGACACCTATCTTATATAGGTCATTGTCTTTAATTTTATATGCTATAAAGCATCACGTATCATAATTTTAACTTTGACATCCTATGAGGTCAAGTGAGAGGTTAAGTTAGACTTCCAAAAATGCCAAATGCCCATCATAAGCAAACTAAAACTAGTTTAAAGCAAACATTACAAGAAAATGATTTAAACAAAGTATAAGGTTAGTCTAATAAGATAAGGTGAAGCTTATGGCATTCAAGCCATTTTGGAAACCTAATAGAACTTCCTTAATGAGATCTTATCTACACATTTTGAATCATCAATGGTTAATTATTTATTTGTCTGAATGAAAACTTGAAAAAAACATGCAATAATTTTAATGTTTATAAACATCAATTAATATTGTAATATGAAATATTAACTAGAAATTTATAGGAAGTATTAAATAAATTTTCTATGTAGCTAAATGACTTAGCAAGTTTGGGATCTAGGGTATTTGGAAAATTTGAAAAGGAGGGTCCCAATTCTAGGAATAGGGGTAGTTGAGAATCAACAACTTGTAATATGGTTTATTTTGTATTCTACATAAATGGTGCTCTATATGGTGATGACTATAAGGAGTTATGATAATATCACTATTTAACTCTAGTCATATAAAATTTCCAAATTGATAGTTTGAGTGTGGCTTGCAAGACCCCATCCATAAGTCCTTTTTGTGTGCTCTAGTGGCCCTTCTAGACACCTTTTTGCTAATTAGTAGTTATCTATAACCTTCTAAACCATGATTCCATGTCATCTAGGTATCATTCCCTATTGTAATACTATTCCCCCAAGTCCCAATCCTTTAGGAAAGGAGCACGAAAATTAGACTATAGCACAGAGCACTAAATTGTCCCATTTATAGTGCTCCTATCTTTTTGAACTTTGGGCTCTAATGGTCATTTTCATCTAATCCTTATCTTTAATTAGGTCAGCTTAGCATCAATAAATATGACTCATGAAAAATTATTCCCTATAAAATCCCATTAAAATTTAATCTATAAAAGTGAGTTGACCAAACTTATAAAGAAATAAAAAATACAATCAAATCAATAAGGCAAACTTCCATATTCTTTGCAAAGAGTCACCCAACATAGCTACAAACCTATTCAAATCATCATAATAGTCTTGAAACACCTCAAATGCTATCAATTTGCCATTTTTCATCTGTATCACACTATTTCACAAAGCACACTAGGTGGGATAACTACATATGGCTTGATCCCTCTTTAGAGTATTGGTATGTAGGCAATGTGCCCACAAAAGGGGTGAATTCCACGTACAGTCCATCTTACACACTAACCCTCTCCCTCTTTCTCAAGTGATTTAAATATCATTTTATCAAGCATAATAGAGGGTTAGGGTTTGAAGACAAATTCAAATATATAGCATTTTTTATCAATAATCGGTGCTCAATTTTTCAAATGTAGGCTCACACAACCACATTGCAACTACCCAAAAAATTTTAGGTCACTATGATCATTTTGGAAAATAGAGGTAGGAAGGAATAATAATGTCCAAAACCAAAGCATCCACTTTTTAGTACTTGTATCCTTTCACTAAATGAATTCTAGATTTAAGTTGATGACACCTTCCCAGTCTTGCACATCTATTCTAAGCCTCTGTATCAGCCATCTTAGTCTATTTTCAACTAAGTTATATTTCTTCCTATTTATTGATATTTTTAGAAAGGTTAAAAAGATAAACAATTGCATAAATCAAGACTATAATTATTGCTATATTATATATTGATTAATTAATCTATACCCTTAACTAAAATAGGAATGAAACTCCACTATTCCCAAAAAAGTAAAATCATTTGGTGAACTTGACTTACTTTTTTTGTGCACAAAAACCCTATGGAAAATTCCTTGCTAATTTTAGAAGTACTTTTCTAATTTTTTTCCTACATATATAAATCAAAATTTTACATTTAATTTTTAAAATTAACCATAGTAATTTTAAAAATCATTTCTTTAAACTCTAGTAAAATATATTATGTCTTATTGCTTTTTAAGATATCATGTTACATCCAAAACAAATTTCATATAATATCAAAATGGACCTCACTTATTTCTAAACATTTATTGAAAATAATAAGGAGTCCATACTAAGTCCTATGATGTATATTAATGATGAAGTCTAATATATGTTAATTGAAAGCTTCACTCTTTCGCTTTCATGATTAATTTTTTATAATATGGGATGCTATTATGAAATTTATTAATAAAAATGTCAAGATACATCTTGCATCACCTCCGTTGGATCCTCTATCCTATGTTGAGTCATGTTGTATGGTCCATTTTACTCTTCCCTAGGTCACTACCCATTTCCAAAGAGCCTAAATGACACCCTTTGTCTCTCCACCACCTTGACCTATTGATTATCTTCACTCTCATCCCATATCCACTACTAGCCCTATAGGACTAGTAGATAATGTGGTTAGAGTTGTTACTCAACATGCCAACATGATTCCCCTTCCTAACCAGGAACATTACCACCTTCTTATTCCCTCCTATCCCAATCCCAACCCACCTGCATAAGTAGATCTACATAGGTCATATGATATTGTCAATCAATTTTGAAACACACTAGCTAAGATTTCGATGTTAGAACTACTTTAAA
The DNA here is from genome assembly GCA_037957365.1 of Torreya grandis. Lineage (NCBI taxonomy): Eukaryota > Viridiplantae > Streptophyta > Pinopsida > Cupressales > Taxaceae > Torreya > Torreya grandis. Next base: position 1,846,193 of record JARHVA010003711.1, read on the forward strand.
CATAAAATGTGTTGAAGGACATTCTTTATCAGGCACTCACTCAAACTTCTATGGCATTGATTTAGGGCCTTCATATTTTACATAAGTGGTCAACACATTAAAAAATATAGAAGAAGTTATTTCTTTTTATTGTGAGGACATGCCTTCTCAAATAGTTATTGATTAGAATTTACCATTATTCATATAAGCTCAAGTCAAAATTAGTGTAGTTAAGTGAGTTTTAGTTGTTAGTGGTTTCAAAACTAATATATGTAATATCACATTATTATATACCATCGACATAAGTATGGCTTCCATATAGAAGACATATAATAAAATTATAATGTTTGATGATGTACCATGATAGACATTAGAAACCATTACTTTGGATAACATGTTAGGGCCCAAAACCCTCTCTACACAATTTTAGGTCATGCCAAGTAATCTTCATTATAAAATTTTACTTGGATGACCTTGGATACATGATATGGGGGTAGTTCCTTCCACTCTTCATTGATGTGTTAAGTTCTTCCATGAAGCATACCTATACACATGCCTAACAGATAACCAACCATTCCAAACATATATTATTACAAAGTCATCTTTGAATATTTCACCAAATGGGACACCTCATATCATAACTCAGTCACCACCTCATTACATCTCTCTTAACAAGATACATACATATGAGGTAGGAGATACTATCACATCTCAAATCCCTCCACTTATAGTTGTTTCCTTAGCTCTAGATATTTATCCAGTTATAGGAGCTTTAGCCATTATATCTACTCCATCAGTCATATTTCTTAGACCTTTTATAATTATGTAATCATCAAAAGTAATTATAATAGTACCATTTTATTCTATAGATATTACTATTTAAGAAGTCATATTCACTTCATTAGTTATATATACTCTCACAACATCATCATATTCTCCTATTATAGTTGATGATACTCTCATATCATAGTTACCCCTATGGTAAATTTTGAGTTACCATATATACATGATGTCGATATAGATTCCCAAGCTACTTTAGATGATGATACAACACCAACACTCACAAGTTATTATTTGTGTGGATTAAGCTTTACACTAGTTACCCCAAGATGTTACAACTACAACTCTAGATCTCTCATCACACATCTTATATCACTCTTATCATCTCACACTACACTCTCAGGATATACTCCAAATTTACAGACATAGATAGATCACTTGGAACATATAGTTCACATGGTTATCTCTATGAATATAGAGATAATAATTCATATTTAGATAGACAACACACAACATCAACCATAGATTATGCTATAGATGTTATTTGATCATGGATTAATCATAGTGCCTATAATATGACACATATATATTAGTAGGTTATCATGTTAGGATTTCACCTATTTTATCTCTTTCATCAAATCATAGGCCATGACATAGACTCATGTATAGATATATAGCAAATACTAGATAAACTATAGGTTTAGGCTACTATCTAGATTATATCACCACCAACATCAGCGCTGTCACTTCCACCAAAGTAACCTCCAACCAAAGATAAATTCCCTATAGAAGAACCAACATCTTGACCACCAAAACAACCCTCAGTTCACCTTTGGCAAGATCACACCACTATGAGTGACAAATCTCTAACTACACAAAGAGCATACATCTTACTGACACCTAAGTAAATAAACACCATGTATACAGAGCCTATGGTATATGATGATACTTATGATGATTATATTGAAGAATTTGATGATGGATGTGATCCCTTCCTCCATCTCCATCCCCAATAGGCTCCATCTTTAAACAATTTATTCCCTCCATCCCAGTCTTTTATGTTATTGTGTACATATTTATTTACTCACATTATTGTACATAGTTTCATCTTGCTTTTTTGTTCATTATTTCTTAGCTTAATTGTATATAGTTTCTTCCTAATTTCTTATACATTGTTTCTTTCTACTTGTACATAATTTATTAGCTTAATTACTTATACATGGTGTCTTTTTTCTTACTTATACATAACTTATTTCAAAATACCAAAAACATTAAAATAACTCAAAAACCAAGAACACTTTTCAATTGCATGCATTATCCATGCTTTACATTTCTAATACTATGCTATAATTACATTTTTATATTCTATGATATTATTTGTCAACTTATCTACATTACCATGAATCACTTGATCTTATTTGAGTGTGTGCAGTGACACCTAGATCCTTGATTACTTCACTATACCCATTAAGGGGGGAATCTTACTTCTACATTTCAGACATACATCAACATATCTACCCATCGGGGGCACCTTATACATGACTAAACCATATAGGATATGTCATTCATACACCACACACTCTAATTATCATGTTGGTGTACATTACTTACTAGTTTACACAGATTATTCTATTGACACTCACTAGTATATAGTACTTGTGTATTTCTAAGCATCTACCTAGTCTTGTACTATATATTTTCCATACTTTCACTTCTTACTTTGATTAGGTAGATGTGATAGTATTTAAACAATTTTCATGCATTCATTTATTAATTTGGGTAGCTATATGTGTTTGTATTTCTTAATTATTGTTTTGTTACTTGTGTGTGCCTTGGGACATTAGCCATTGTCCTTTGCTTTTACTCTTGTATGTACGTATGGGCCTCATTCCAATCTTTCTTGTTTGTAATTATATGTGTATGTGTGAATTTAAACATGCCTTACATGCTTGCATTTTTTAGTTTGAGTGACATGTTTCCATGTACCTTGTTTGTTTGGCCCCTTGGAATATTTTGTATGCTTCTTTCTTCTTACCTTATGTGCTAGTTTGCTTGTTCGCTTCATAATTATTTGAAATGCCATGATCCACATATGCATTATCTTTCCTTCTTAAATTTCGTGATGGACATCATTATCCATCCCTCAAAAAATAACCAAAATTTAAGTTTCAATTTAGTATTCTTAACATCTTATTACATTATTGTATCTATATATGCATACCCTTGTTGATCTAACAATCTCCAATACAAACTATGTTATATCTTGAGATATCTTTTGGATTATCATTAGTATATAATGAATTTTTCAACATAACACACTTTTAGGGATCTTTATTTTGAGGGAAATCATTATAGGATCTTCATTCCTACCCTTAGAAGAGGGGGAAATAAACAAGGGTTTTGTCACAGAGATCAGAGCCCTCTACAAATCAAAAATCAATTTTTGAAACAATTAAAACAATAATAAAAATTCAAAACATGGAAAATAGACCAAAAATTAGTGATAAATATAGAATAATCATCATAAATTATAATGAACCAGAGCACTAGAATTAGACAACAACACTAGACACCAAAGTGTTCACTTTTTGGTGCTCTTATCCAGACAATAAAAAAACTATATTTTTTAGAAATAGATAGAAAGGTAAGGTTAACTACAATTTTGTCAACTATAGTTTAGTTCAGATTGGGTAGTTTTAGTATAGTTTTAATAAAAGGATCTAGATATAGGGGGCCTCTCACTTTCAATTTTATATTGGTAAATTGGTACGACTTCTATATCAAAATCCATGTTACAAACACTAGTGATTGGGGGAAACGTACCACCCACATTACCTTCTTTCCTTTCTAGGTCATTATATTACCTAGGTATTCTCAGTAGTTTCATGACTTATTAAACCTATGGTGGTTGGCATCATTTCAAATTAGATTTCATATAATCTTAGTTCTCAATTTCAAAATGGCTTTCATAAAAGCCTAATTTACACCTTTTAGAGTGGTAAACATTAGCCTAGTTCTCAGTACACATTCAACTATCCATGCCAGATTATTAAATTATATAGCATTCATGTTATTCATGAGAAATTTCATACAACATACATTCATACTAGTATTAGTTCATAGTTCACTACATAGTGGGTAATGAGGGAGCCAAAGAAGAAGATAACCTTTGTATTCTTGAGCCACCTACTTATAGGGATTAGAGACATAGTCCAAACATTGATTAATACATGCATGATCACATAGCTTCATTTAGTGGGTGAAAATGGAGCCAAAGGGCCAACCTTTGTATTCTTGATCCATCCTCGAGGAATTGAGCACTCATCTCTATTCATGATATTACTCTTGGTACAATACATACCCAAGATCACTCAACATCACCCAACATCACAATAGGTTTGGTATTGGTTCACATACTTGATGAGGTGTATTCATTCCTTTCTCTTTCTATCTCACTTATCCACCCTTTGTACTTTCTTATTTTATACATAGTGTGTCTAGTAATAATTAATCTATTTCTTATTTTTTCTTGCAAATTTATGCTTCACATTGTGCTCTCTCTATGCACACTCAACATCACACATCCTCATGGGCTTTGCCTTTAAATGTAAGTTTAGGTATGATTTTGTTTTTAATTTATGATAGTATTTAACTTTGCTACATGATTAGAATAAAGAGGGGGAAATGTAGTCATATAAAATGTATAAATTGGTACTTTGAGTGTAGGTTTTGAGACCCCTCCATAGGTCCTTTTTGCATGATCTTGTGACCCTTATAAACATGTTTTTTCTCATTACTAGTCATCTAGAACCTTCTAAACCCTTATTCAACCTCATCTAGGTAGTATTTCCTATGTCAATCATATTCCCCTAGGTCCTAATCCTATAGGATAAGAGCACAAGAATTGGAATATATCATCAAGCATAAAAGTGTCCCATTTTTGGTGCCCTTATCCTTTTGCACTTTGAGACCCAAAAATCATTTTCATTAGGTCCTTATCTTTAATTGGGTCACTTTAGCATAAATACATCTAATCCATGACCAATTGTTCTCTCAATAAAATCCCACTCAAAGTTTATTTAAAAATGAAGGTGACCAAACTTACAACGTAAACAAGAATACAAACAAAGCAATAAGGCAAACTTCCCTATTCCCTACACACATTCACCCAACACAACTGCAAACCAACTCAAACCCTCATACCAGTATCTAGCCACCTCAAACACTATTAAATAAGCATTTTTTCATCCACATCACACTATTCCACAAAGCACACTAGGTTAGAGAACTACACATAGCTTGATCCCTCTTTAGAGTATTGGTATGTAGGCAATGTGCCCACACAAGGGGCATGGATTAAACATTCAGTGAATCTTACACATTAACCCCCCCTCTTTTTCAAGTGATTCAAATATCATTTTATAAATTATAATGGATGGTTAGGGTTTGAAGATAAAATCATATCTATAGTTATTTTCATCTATAACCAACACTCAATTTTTCATAAGAAAGATGACATAAGAAAACCTAACTATCCAAAAAGTTTCAAGTCTTTATGACTAGTTTGGATAATAGTGGTAGGAATGGAAAACAACATCAAACACCAAATCATCCACTTTTTATCACTCCTATCTTTTCACTAAAATAAATCTAGATGCAGGGTTATGACACCCTCCTAGTCTTGCACAACCATTTTCAACCTTTGTATTAACCATCTCAGTCTATTTCTAGTTAAATTATTTTTCTTAATATTTATTAGTATTTTTAGAAAGATGAAAAAGATAAATAATTTCACAAATTAGGACTATATATATTATTATATTCTATACTGATTTATTAATCTAGACCCTTAACTAAATAGGAATAAAAATCCATTATTCCCAAAAAATTTAAATCACAAACAATGTACATGGGATATCATGAGGCATATATTTATATAAAAATAATGTATCCCATCTAGTGATGTCTTATGATCTTCTTTCTATAGGAGATACTATATGAAGTGGTTGTTTTCCCCTGTGGAGTATCCAAACTAGTTATTTATGTTTCAGCTATTTTTTAAGCATAGTTGGAGTGGGTTATTATACCAGATTAGGTGATTGTGGTTGTGGGAAATCTACATCCAAATATACCTATGAATGTGTCTCACTTAGTCAAAAAAATTTCTCTAATCCCATAGCTATTTAATATAGATGTCTAAATGATTTAGATATGTCATATATCAAATTATATTTAAGAATAAGAATGAGGCCTATAAAAAATGTAATATACCTATAAATATGTCAAATGGTAGATCAATTGATGTATGCATTTTTGAATCATAGAATGTATTCATTTACTTTTTTTGACTAGCATTTTTTTAGTGAACACAACTTATCATACATGACTTGAGGTCCTTTGTTCTAAAAATAATATATGAGAAAGACCTCATCTAACTCATCATATGTGTATAGTGAAACACTATGTAGTTAATGGTGAAACCAATCTAATTTCCAACCCTCTAGAGTCCTTGGAAATAATTTTAAAAGAATCAAACTACTAGGGACGTGTACCATATATTTTAAATAATCTTAGAGATGGAACTATGGATATCCATTTTCATTAAACTTTGTTATTTATATTACTTGTATCTTTTATGGAAACTTTACCTTAAAAATTTTGCATAGGATGGGATTATTATGGATAGAATTGGAATCCTCACATGAGTGATATGTTTTACTTTCCAATGTGATATTGTGTACTTATTAATATAAATAACCCAAAAAATGCATCAATGAGATTATCTCTTGTGAATTCATATGAACATTATCAATGGTTTCATTTAACTCTTGAATATTATTATTAATCTTAGTTATTCATACATTACATCATAAAACAATACTAGGTTTTCTCACCATAACATTTGTATGGGTGATATATTGGACCTAGTTATAGGGAAATAAGTTATAACCCTCATGTAAGTTAGAATGAGAAACTAATGCTACTGTGGTAATAAGGGTGAATGATATTCATTGGTATATCCTATTTTATTAGTTTCTGAATAGTTATCGCATGCTAATGGACTAGAAGATACATTATTATCTTACAAATGTAAATTTTATAAACTATGAACATAAGTATAAGTTCATTTATGTTTAGTTGAAGGCATATTATCATTTGAACTAAAATTTGAAAAACAATAAATTTTAACATGAGATATGGGTGATGTAATGAGATAAATAAACTGACTAAACTCAATTTATTCTTTACTAACATCATAATAATTATGGGTATTCCATGTTTCATGAAAATAAAAATTTATTTAACTTACATAAGGGAAGAATGGATGTCATTTCTATGATTACTAAGAAAGAGAGTATAAGAATGTTTTCACTTTTTACTATTATGGAATTTATCATCATGTGTATGTGAAATTCAATGTGTATATTTAGTACTTATTAGTGGAATGCATGTATTACTATAATTTCCAATCTTAGATTCAAGGGTAGAAGAAGAAGCACTAATATTTTAATTTTACCTACTATAACATGCAAAATATTTAGAGATACTTGAACTACCTACATTGTGTGTATAATCATTGTATTGATCTTAGAGTGTAAAATAGGGTGATAAAATAATTTCATCCACTTTATTTTGTGCATTGGTAAATTCTATAATATCATTTATACATGATTTTTAAAATTTGAGTGAGAAGGGTAAATATTATGCACCACTCTTTTCTATATTTATTGAATCATGTAAAATTAGATTTCATTTATCACATTTATATTATTTTAATTTGAATAAAAATATACAAAAGGTGGTTGAAAAGCTAGGGTCACATTAGAATAAAGGACTACCAACAAGATGTTCTTTTGGCATGATATTTTTAGTTTGTTTTGAGAAGTAGGAGAAGAGGGAGAGGAAATATAATAAGATACATATAATCTATCCTCATTACCACTTTCATTATCATACTCATTGTAATAATCATGTCCATCATTACAACAATAATCATCATCATCATTATAAGTCAAATATTTATTATATGCTAATGTGCAATATATGAATGTTGTATATTAATTATTATAATTATGATGAAAGGATAAAAATTCATGAATTGGGTGAGGGACAAGAGGCTTTTTGGATGTCATTTTCAACTTGCCAGAGAAAATAATGTCAATAATGAATAAGAAACAAACAATACGTAGAATGTAATCTATCATAGGTATATGTGTAAATATGGAAAATATTCAGCCCAATGTATATAAAATAATCATCAATTTATTTAAAATCTTAAAGGTTAGTGTTTGTATGTATATGGACCTAATATGCAGATCTAGGGTTTTATGAGGGTTTATTGGAAAATTTTAAATTGTATTAAATTAATGAATCCCTAATATATGACTAATTTGGATCAGTTAGGTTGTGTAAAAATTAGGAAAAAATAGAATTTTATTAATCCTAATTTAGTGCACAAAAATGGAGAAAGTAAACACTAGGATAGACTAGGGTTTTAAGCAACATTCAAAGTAAGTCAGGTTTACTAAATATTATAACTATTTAGGACTTATTAGATGTAAATAATTTTTTGTCAAAGTGTTGAGTATAGTAATAACTTGAGATAAATATAACAAATAGTTAATGTGATAGGTTTTTAAAAAAATAGTAAAGATAGTGAGAAAGAGTACTGATCTAGAGTAAAATAGAAGTTTTTATATGTTAGTAGGCTAGAATACACATGAAGATCAATTAGGAATCTTCTATTCTAAGACTATAGTTGAAAATAAGATTTAGACAATAGCACAATTATGAGGATATTAGCACCAATGGTGATAGCATCCTTCTATAAAAGAGTTGCCTAAAACTTTTAGAGATGAGATGGAAGGGTTTTAAAGAATTGTAAGTGATTTAGTGACTTATGTAAGTTTTTCTTTTCCATATTCTTGTTGGATCTCTATCAAACCCTAATTAACACCTATACACATGAAATAACAACTAGATCAAATGTGAAAGAAAGGAAAAAACTAGATTATGGGGATATTACAATCACACAAGATAGAACCCATGTTGTCCTAGCTATTGCCTACATTAACCCAAATGCTATGGGTATCAGATCACATTTAGTTATACCTTATTAAAAATTCATAATAAAATTACATTATATGTCAAAATGACTTTCACTTAGGATCTTCTTTGATCAACCATGTAAGTCTAGGTATGATAGATGAGTAATATATAGTATGTTGATTTGTACTAATAATTGAATTTATGTTATTATGTGCCAAAATAATAAGTGTTAAGTTTAAAATGCCTTGTGAGTATGTTTATACACAAGTAACTTTGATTTGAATGTAAGGCTCTTATTCCCTAGTTGAAAAGATATAAAAGAGGGATAAAAACATAGGAGAGGCTCAAGGGAGGGTTAAGATTGAAAACATAAAATAAAATGATCATTGGATAATAGAACCAAAATTAGACACTATAAAAAATGGTGCTACTATCTAGATAATGGTTCTAGTGTCCTAAGGTCCCAAATCAGAGCAAAGACTAGGCAGAATATGATATGTGCCCTTGTGACTTGGAGGGGATGACTTGAGACTACTAGGGGTGTAACAAATAGATAAAAACATAAATAATAAATACCAAAAAAACCGAAATTACCATGCAAAAGAGAGATACATTCATCACTAACACCTTCCTATGAAATGTATATAAGACATAGTACTTGTGGTTGCTTGACCAAATTAGAGTGTGTGTAATATCTATACATTCTAATTTTGTCATATCAAATAGATAGAAATTCCTTATTGTCCACCTAATATGAATCGGGCTATGGATATATATTTTTATGTAACAAACTATTTTATTATTTAATTTTATGTCACCTTTCATTTGATGTATTCAAATTACACATGTAGAATATTGTTCTTTATCGAATGATTAAACCCTAGCTTCCTCACCTTTGGCATGAGTACAGGAAAAAATAGTTATTAGGCATATGGTGTAAAGATACTCTAAGGACTCCTATTTAATTGGGAACTTCATACATATCCAATATCCTAAATAGGACCTCATAATTAAGAAGTTAACTCCTATGTGTTGGCTTGTGTGTGCATAAGGATGTGATGGGTTATACGCAAGTACGTATAGTGACCTACTTTGTAACTTGTAAAATATGTATCATGAGATGATTGTTCAATATTGTATATCCATGGAGATATTTATCTTATGAATTATATGGTTGAATAAGGTAGGTTTATTCAGTTCAATACTTTATTGGGTGCCTTTTAGTAAGCTTACTTTTCAATTACTATTATTTACTAGGTTAGTAATAAATGAGGATTTATATTGTATATATACCAATATTTTTTGAAAATAACTTTTAGTAAAAATATTAGGCCAACCATAATTAAATGTTTCATTTTTAAATTGGATGAGTTTTGGTCACTTGGCACTTAGTTTTAAAAAGGACACATGCATCAACACAAGCATATAATAGGGACACAAGTGTTTAGGAGGCTATAAAGTAACAACAAGTCTGAATTAGGAATAAAATGATAATGACTAGGTTAAGAGAATTTTAATAGTATATAATTCTTTGTCATCAAAATAATAATGGTCAAACTAAGAGATAATAAATCTAACATAAATAAATAGTGAATGTGATCCTTTAAATAATCAAAATTTGTTATAAGCAAGGGGTATATCCATGATAGGTATTTGACAATTATATAAAACTAAGGTGCTATATAGTTCAAATTTAGTGTCTATATTATCTCCCACTTAATCTAGTGATTAAATTTTTAGTTTAAAGGAAATAAATGTGTACTTAAGTGTGTATAACTCACCTTGTCTTTGCATAAACTCAACTTGTGTTCTTTTCTCATGATTGGTCTAAAATAAAGAACATGTTACAATATATAACAAGTGTATGAAATATTAAATTCAAATAATTTAAAATTATTTAAAGTAAATATATCAAGGTTAGGAGTACACATGTCAATGTAACCATCTTGTATTTTTGTAATTTTATTTTAAGAGATGCATTTTTATGAAGCTTTGGATACGAGATTAGGAAATTTTGGAAACATGTAAATGAATAAATGTATAAATATTGGAGGACAACATGACCTAAAACTTGGTAAATATTTGATTGTACACACACCCATTGAGTTTATATCAATCCTACAACCGAATCATTCTTGTAACCTAGAAAGTGTGGTGATCTAATCAAATCACAATATATATCTGATGAGGGTGGATGATTTAATCACTCTAACCTAAAAATATGGTGAATTAATATGATTTAAATAATTATAAATTATAATCTTAGTAATATTGAGTGATTTAATCACCTCAAATTTATAAAAAGGTGAACCAACTACTATAATAGATTATCTCAATAAAATTTTATGCTGGGTAAGATAAAATTTCATATTAATATTTTAAATTTTAAAGATGATTTCATTTTGTAATGTTATATGCCATTTACATGACATATTAACCATATATATGTCTCAATAAAAAACTTGGGTATAATAAGGGTACTAATGTATATCATGCTTCCATAAATGTGTATTTGAATCATATAAGTATGAAAATTTTCCAAATTTTAAACTTTTATAAATGCGGATAATATTTTTTCATGACATGACCCCACTAAATATTTATAATCTAAGAACTTGTTAAAGTATGGCTATCATGTTTCCATAACATACCCCCTATGTAATATAAAATTGTGAAAAATATGTAATCCATGCCTCTATGACATAACCCCATTGATAATCCCTCTCTTTTGAGGTGGTGAAGTATAAAATGGTAGTTACCTTAACTCAATATAATAATATAATTGTATAATATGTGTATGGATCATGTATCATATAGTATTATCATGCCTATGTATATATACCAATGAGTTACATAGTATGTGATCACATCATGTCCTAATATGCATGATGTAAATCATGAAAATGTATAGAGAGTAGCAGTAAAATATAAAAAATTAATCAAGCACACAAACAAGATCACTCAAAAATAAAAATAAAAGGCAATTGTCTACAAAGACTTGAAACAAGGGGCATGTTCAAATGAAACATAACTAAAGGGACATGACTTAGTCAAACTTCCAAAAAACATAGATGACATGTTTAAATGTATATATAGAACAAACAATGACATATTCAAATGTATAAATAGGTAATAAAGGGATTAGGAACATAAAAAAATGAGCATATTCAAATGCTTGAATAATAAATACAATTCAATAGAATAGAAAGAAAGGGGATACACTCAAGGAAGTGAAAAAAGGAAAAAATGAAATCATAAGATGCTAACATATGCATATCATACTAGTCCTTAGATATATGTATTAGAAAAAAACATTAAGTACATAGTATCTAGATTACATAATGAAGATATAAGGATGTATAAAGGCATATATAAGTACATATTCTAAAACATGATAATGGAAAGTGACCATATAATAATGTAACCTAGATATATCATGGTCAAATAATTATATGTCCCCAATATACTAATGACTTGAATAGAGAGAAGGCACAACATATGTATGTACATATATCATGTGCTTAGGTATTCCTAAATCACATAAAAAGACACATGAAACATATGTGTGTATATATAAACAAATTATATGGTATCTACTAATATGGATTAAAAAAAATATAATCCAAAGAGATACTAAAACATGTGTGTCTGTGTGTGCACAATAATTTTTGGTATTTTTTTTTAAATTTGAAAACAAAATTGTATCCTATGATCTAACCCAAGGGATGTTCATAGGTATCTCCATACCTAGAAGCTAGTACAAGAAATTGGATGAAGATATAAGGATGTATAAAGGCATATGTAAGTACATTTTCTAAAACATGATAATGGAAAGAGACCATATAATAATGTAACCTAGATATATCATGGTCAAATAATTATATGTTCTTAATATACTAATGACATGAATATAGAGAAGGCACAACATATGTTTGTACATATATCATGTGTTTAGGTATTCCTAAATCACATAAAAAGACACATGAAACATATGTGTGTATATATAAACAAATTATATGATATATACTAATATGGATAAAAAAATATATAATTCAAAGAGATACTAAAACATGTGTGTTTGTGTGTGTGCATTAATTTTTTGTATTTTTTTCAAATTTGAAAACAAAATAGTATCCTATGATCTCACCCAAGGGATGTTAATAGGTATCTCCATACCTAGAAGCTAGTACAAGAAATTGGTGGTATGTCTAAATAGCACATATAGATGTAATATATAAAACTATAGGATATGTGTTTCTATTTGCATGTATAATAAAAATTAGTAGTCATGAGGAATAAATAAAAGGAATGGGGTTTTATATAACCCATAATTTTATGCTTTGTGGTTTATTTTCACTATAAAAAATAGGGACATGTTTAGTTTATTCGAGTAATAACATAGTCTATGAGTAGTGGATGGTGATTTTGGGAAATCCAATGTGTATCTCTAAATCACTGGTCTCTCAACTATTAGAAACTTAGGAAAGGTAATTTCATGTTTCTTACCATTTCATGAAATATTAACCTTAGTAGGTATTATAAGTAATTTCCTAGGTATAAACATCTCTTGTTGAATTGGATGTTCAGATGGAATTTTGGAAACTATAATTAATATGTTAACATGCAAGTATTTAACACACTCATATAGTATATAAGATATGATTCAAAGACTCATGTTTATGGTATAACTAATAATGTAGTGACCACATATTTTGGGCTAGCATATATATTTTATTTAATCTCACCAAGGACCTACTATGAGGTTCCATCAAATGATTTGACCACTTTCATTGAAAGGTGTAAGTTGTCATGTGTATATCCAAATTGTGTAAATAATATCATGGTGAAAACATTCTTGTTGTAGCCATTATAAATCATAAAATTATGTATAGGTTGGTTATCAGGGTATGATCAAATGAATAATGAATGAATATGTAATACATCATTCATAATCTCACTCTCTTAAAAAGTAATATGTCTTTGAACCATGGGAGATTTATTCCATGTATAAGCACAAATAATACCATATAATGGGTGATCATGATGTTGTGGAGGAAAATGTTAATTATATGCCATTTTCACTTTTATCTCATTATTATAATGGTATTTTAAAGGGTTGTTAAATATGTTTTGATTTTGTTGATATCTAGGTTCTTAACTTGATTCCTTTGGATGATCATCAAATGTAATGTTTTTCATCGATGAGGTGTTTGATCTTAATATTCAAGGTAAAACATCTATTCATAAAATGTGTAAGACCTTAATGATAGTCATAATAATCATTTTAATCATATCCTTTGGGTAGAGGTCAACTCATATCAACCTATATAGTTGAAGGGAGAGATATGAAGTGACACTCTACAAGCTTTAGAAGTAGTGAAGGTAGAGATTCAGGTAGGCATGAAAATTGTATCCTCGGTGCATAAGATAAGATATTCTGATTAGAATTTTGTGATAATGTATGAATTCTAGTAGTTTATTCATTTTATTTTTCTATATGTTTCACATTATAACATGGTGGATTATATGTGGTTGTTATGTTTGATACATATTTAATTTTATTCAATGAAATAAGTTTCATTTTATGATCGTGAAAAGTATGGCACAAGTCACCAAAATATCTGAAATTTTTGAAAGAAATGAAATCATGTAATGGGGAAGTAAAGTTTTATTGAATATGTATTGAAGATCTTTATTTTTAATTGGATTGGTCATTTTGGGTAACATTATCTTGTATCTCAAGACATATCCATTGAAAGGTTCATTAGTTTCTTGTTTTATTTTTTAAATTTGGGTATAATAAAACTTTTCATTAATGTTGATAAATAAGTGTGTCAAAAACTATCTTCAAGAGGTTTAAATTCTCTTACTAATTTATTTTATAAATTAGAGAAACAGCTTAGAGTATAGACCTTGAGGCTCCTTGGATATAATTTAGTCAAAATTTTATCATTCAATTCATAATCAAGGCATGTTGCATAGAAGGATCAATTATATTTTGTAGGATCACTCTTGCCATAATAAAATGAGAACTTAGGTGAATCAAAACCAATTGGTAAGGGGTGAAAATATATTTTAGGTTAAATAGGGTTATGAAACACCTATTTTGAATCAATAATATAAATTTAATATATTTATTTTCATTATTTATAACCTTTGATTACAAAAACTTTATATTTAAGACAAGATCTTCAAAAAATTTATCACTAAGATTTGAATGTTGGTTAGTCACCAAAATAAGTGTGCCCATAGTTTTAGTTGATATAGGCATTGGAATAAGTGATTTCATTGAAGTGATAATGTTTTCCAAGTAGGATGTATAAATAGTAGATTTTTTGGGGGGGAATAAAGATATAAATGCATAAATTACTAACCCATTAGAATTATGAACTAATGATGTGTTCAATGGAAGGTTTATTCATAAATGTGCATGTTCCAAATCTATAATAGCATGCTAATATATGCACCTCATTTTTCATCCATTTTTTAAATTTTTTGGTTTCTTATATTATTTTGAGGATATCATCAAGATCATATAGTTTTTTATATTTTAACTCAAAACATAGCAAGATAATATACTTCATCCTGATATATTTATTCACGTTCATTATTTTCATTAGATTGACTATTTTCAAGATCAAAAACATCATATATGATACCATATTCAGTATGCAGTTCAATTTCATTAGTGTAATATTAATTAGGTATAGGATTGGTTACTACATTGTTTTTATCCATCTTATGTGTAGAATGAGGAAACTCTAAGTGTTAGATATAAATACTAGCTAATCTAGAGACACACCTAAGGTTCAAATAAATGATAGAGTATATATATAGAAATAAATCAATTAAAAACAATATAAATATGAAAAATATTGGATAATATAGGGTTAGTATAAATTTAAAGGTTTACCAAATGTTTAACACTATTTTATCGTAGAGTATTTATCCTTCTAAGGTTTTTCATTTCTATCTTTTTTTGAAATTTACTCTATAAATTATATGCAATCTAGGCATACCCATAGATTAGTTAGTTTTTATATAAAACACATAGATCTTCCTCATTTTACACCTAAGATGGCTCTAGATCATATCATAAAGTACAAGGGTGATACATAAATGATATAGTGTATGGATGATAAGATTCCATAATAGGTGGTTTAACCATAAAAAACTAAGATACTTTGGATATAGTACCCTCTATGTTACTTGAACAAAACATTATATCTTTACCTCCTAATATACATATTTCAATAATTAGACTTATTCATAAAGAGGTATTATAATATTTTAACATTCATCAGATCACTATCCATAATATAAATCAATGTGAGGAATTTAAAAACCAACTTCTAGAATAGAGGAGTGAAGGACACATACATATTGTGCTCAAGAAATGAAAAATACATAATACTTCTAAAATTTCATTATAAAACCATCCTTTGAAGAAATTGAGGAAATAATATATAACTATTATTGTTAATATTGATGGTGTCTATTTCAACACTCAAGTTTGATATGAACAATTTAGATAAACTTTGTGGCACCAAATTTATTTGATATTTTGGACATAATAAAGATAAATAAAACAAATTTAAAAATATATTATACATATCTCTCCTCACACATCTCCCTAGATCCAATATCTTACCTTCGATCTCCTTAATTTTATCTTTGATTTGATTTCTTGTCACATGTACTTATCTTCTCTTTTTGAACTATTTTAATCAATATTAATTTATTGAATGATAAGCCTCCTTTAAAACATATTATTATGTCTCTAATTTTAATAAATATCACCATTCATCATCTTATACACACACTCCTCTTGATATAAACAACATCCTCTTATGGACACTTTTTAAAACTCTCATTCTTCATTCTTGATTCAAGTTTACTGATCACCATATATATTCTTAGGCCTGAAAGCCTAATTCATGGTTCCAATATTATTGACTCCACATTAGGGATCATATGTCCATTTATATATTAATTTGTATCTCCCATATGCATCCAGTCAAATAATACAATATGCAAGCAACAAATCTCTATCCATATACTCTTTCTCTCTTAAATACTAAATTATTTGTAACCCTCTTTTAGTGCAAAGCTTAATTATTTGTATAGAATACTTGTATTATATAAAAATTAAACAATATTTATAGATACACTTTATCCCATTTTGGATTAAAATAAAAGTTTCAATACCCAACTCTCAAGGGAGACCAACTAACTCAACAACCCTCTTTGCTAAGTAGGGTCTCTTTAGGCCTATTTCAAAGACATAATTATAGAAACCATATTGTATGGGTAGGTACCAAATTATTAAATTATTAATAATATATAACATTTAGAAACATAATATATTGTAAATTTTTTATTATTTGGGCTAGTTTAATCAAAAGTTATGCTAGTTTCAAATCTCAAACTCTAGGCCTAGTTTTGATAGGATTGTGTAAGGTTGAGAGCCTAAAAAAAGGGTTATAATGATTTATATACCTTTAAAAACAATTAAATTAACATTATTAGGTGTAACCATCATAAATTAAACTTATATAAAGGTTATTTGGTTTTGGAATTAATTAAAATAAGGCTCTAACAAATAGTTTTACAAAATTCTAGGTTCATAAAAGGATTGTGTAAGAACTAATTACAAACTTGAAGTAAATATTACCTTACACAATGTTTTATGGATCCCTCGTGATGGTTAAAAATAAATAAAACAACACTATAATATTTATCACATGCAATAAGTCTCAATGAATCACTCAAAATCTCTTAAAATATCTCCTTTATTCATTAATCGCATTTCGCATACAACATTCATGCTCATAATTTTTACAAAGGGAGGAAATGTTATTAAAATTTGGATATTTATTTTCTTTCATTCAATACACATCTAAATAATTATAATTTATACTTTCCTACCTACTAATACTACTCTATATTCTCAAACACATGCATTATCGGCCTTTTATCACACCAAATATGCAGTAAAACTACTTATTATTGGTTACACATAGGTAAAAGTTTCTTCAATGATATTTATCTTTTCATTAATTTTACATTTAAAACATTTTAATAAATCACTCCTATGACCTTATATTACCATTATAAACATTTTACAACATTTTCATTCCTTTTGATATCTAAAATACCACTCAAAATTAAATTACAAATTCAAAATTTAAAATTTCCCTCTTCGATAGGAAAAATATAAATGAGGATAAATCACACAACCCAAGGAATCTTAAAGACACTAATTAATACTAAGGAACACTATAAAACTCGTCACAGTCATATAAAACTAAAAATTACTATCATGAAGCCTTAAAACATGTTAACACCTATATTAACATGTTATACTCTACATCAAGCTCCATAAATGGGAAAGTTTGAGATCGTGGTAAAATATATCTTGTCTAAATTCTTACTTATTTTCAAATTATTTATCCTCTAATGTTCTAAGATCCTCTTACTACTGCTCTTCTTAAATTTCTCATTTCTTGCATCTATTTCCTTTGTCTTTATCTACTTGCCTTGTCTTACCTCTTTTCCATCTCATCTTTTACCTCCATGAAGTACATGATATGATGAAAATATTTGTCCTATTCATATTACATATCCTCCATATCTAAATTCTCTTCTTCATGGTATGCCTCTAATGGATGTTTTTCATTATTCACTCATAATACTACTACATAACTTCTTTCAACCTTTATTATGGTTTGTTCATGTACTCCTTTCTAGTCTTGTTTATTATTAATGACTTCTCATTTGTGATAATTATATAATGGCTTCTTAGGAATTAGGTAATTCTTCACCATTTTCATATTATCCATCATATCTTCTTTGGTTTCATATTCATGATATTCGACCTTCTCATGGTGAGTCTTCTCATAGTCTCCTATCTCATCTTGCATTGGCATCTCTTTAACCAATTCAAATTCATCAAAACACAATATTTATTGGAAAATTTTCATCTTAATATCATCATTCATACCTTTAACCAACTCATTTCAACATCATCAATTGAATAAACTAACTTCTTGCCATGATATTTCCTCATTTACTTATTCTCTTTCTCATTTACTTGTATCTATCCTTCTACTGGCATATTATTTACACTAATTATTAGGCTAGTACTGACCTCTCATTTATCTCTCCATGTTAACTTTATATTACTCCTTTATTGTATCATCTTTGGAATGATCTTATCTTCCTCCAAAACATGCATTCTTAATCTAATCATCTTCTTTATGAGGAACATGGTTATCGTCCTCTTTCCTTTTCTCTATCATGATCTCTTGTGATTGATTACTTATTCTATCCATGTGACCATGGAGTGACTCCATATCTTTCTTATCCATACATAAAATTTTTCATTCTTAATGCATATCAAATTACAGTCGTGAGACTTGGTAGTCTTTTTAAGGATCTCATGGTCATTTCTATCTTCTTTTTCTACTGCATTCTTATTCCAAGCCTATATAGGCATCCATTTCATATTCTTGAGTTCCTTATCATGTAATATTAACCTATACTCTTAAATTGTATCATTATATTCCCAAACTTATTCCTTGATAAACTTAAATGATTCTATGCTTATCTTGCTCATGAATTTTGGCTTACCTTGGCTTTCAAATTTTTTTGATTTACCTTAAACCAATGATTGTCCATCTTTTTTCATAAAAATCATTGTTTGATTCTAATTCTATACCCTTATATGACCTAAAATTTCATCTTCTATAAGTATTTATATGGATAACATGATCCTTGTACTTGAAATGTATTTTTATTCATCATGTAATTTTTCCTCTAACTCTTTTATGATAGCTCCTACATTATTTTCACTTTGACTAAGGAAATCTATTAGATCAAATTCAAATTCTTGCATCAAATATCTCCATATTAACTCCTATTCATCATTTTTCTATATTATATCTTATGAAATTCCTTGAACTTTGGATCCCATTCCATCTTTTGTCAAGATATACAATCATTTATACTCTTATTATACCCACACTTATTACTCCATGATGTACGTCACCTTATTCATCAATCTCTCTCTCTCTCTCTCTCTCTCTCTCTCTCTCTCTCTCTCTTCTCTCTCTCTCTCTCTCTCTCTCTCTCTCTCTCTCTCTCTCTCTCTCTCTCTCTCTCTCTCTCTCTCTCTCTCTCTCTCTCTTTCTCTCTCTCTCTCTCTCTCTGTGTGTGTGTGTGTGTGTGTGTGTGTGTGTGTGTGTGTGTGTGTGTGTGTGTGTGTGTGTGTGTGTGTCTCGAGACTATATTGTCTCATGACAAGTGATTTTCTCTTCAGCTATTATTCTAGGAAAAACTTTATAATATTTTCCATTGTTTATGGCATGATCCAAATCTGCCATCCCTATTTACAATTGATCCCAAATCTCATAGATCAATAGTTTTTCTTGTTACTCACCTAGAAATTCTTCATCACTTGCAATCTCTTGTTCAAGATCTTTGATTGCTTCATACAATACAATTTCAGATTTTTATCTTCATACCTCTTGAATCCATCTTATTGATTTAATTTTGTTTCCTTTGTTATGGATTAGATTATTACATTGTGTAAGTTTAGATATTTACCAAGAGGTAAATATAACATTGGTGAGTTAGTTTATTAATTGTATTTAGGTGGTCATATTATTATTAAAATAATATTATGAATATAGTTTATTTGTCTATCCATAGGGATACAATGAGATTTTGATAGAGATATTATTTCCATATTTATTGGAATGGTCTTCCACCCCTATAATAAATGTAATATCCCGTATGAAGAAATAATTTAGTAAAAATATTATGGTGTGTTTAAAATATGTTTAAGATTATCTATGTTCGAATCCATTATTATGGAATGTTATTAGCATAATAAAATAATGATATGAATCAAAACCATCATCTGGTATAAGATCAGACTAGATTTACACCTGTGATAGAGTAGAAAATCATTCACAGGGATAATTTATAATATTTATTATCCTGTATATGAGACATTCATATCTATGTTTATAGATTTTAAATACTAGTTTATTTATTATCTCTATGGATTTGTATTCTATATAATTATAAAGACTATATGTAAATATATTATGACCTACAAACTTCTTGACATTGACAACTTCTATATTTTCTTAGTATTATGAGAATAATCTCAAGATTATCGACCCTTACTTGCATTCACATTGAGATTTCTTAGGAATACTCTACGGCAGATTTTATTAAATAGTTTGCATTGTTGTGGCTTGGAGTGCAAGTCAGAAGAAGACAAATTTATGCATAACCTTTAATAGGTGAGTGAGTAACTCAGTTTATTTCTTTAGATAGATCTACAAATTTTGTTGTGTGTGAGAGAAAATTTCTTGAACACGTCCCTATCATGGTTTGGTCAGCAATTTTTTTTGTAATAAGATTAAGTAGAATAAAATTTAAATTCTTCTATAGATTTGTGCCTCTTTAAATTCTATGGTAGCTCATTTTGATAGATTCAACATTCTATTTTATTAAGGTTATAACATTGGATCCTCTTCTGATACATAAGAGTGCCCATAATTTTGCATTCAATTTACTATAAAAATTAGGAGGAGAATTAAATAAGATATTAGCATAACTATTATTATGAATCAATATTATAATTCCTTAGTATACTAGAATATGACTTTGAGATTCCTACCTGTACATCTACTCAACATTCA
>JARHVA010003712.1:0-7500 GCA_037957365.1 Torreya grandis
GATCTAATCTTTAATTGGAAGGAAAACATTGATAAAGGAGGATCACATATGAGCAATCTGGATATGGGTCCCTCTTATACTTTGAATTAAATAACCTTATCCAAGTATAAATAAGACATAATAAAGTATACATTAACCATATGGTATAAACAACCCTTGGCCATATCCATATATATAGGGTCTTTGGATTACCCTACCCATAGATAGAAAGGGAAGGCCATAATGAACTACACTATCTATTTGGCCTAATGCCCCTTACTAGTCATGAGGGGATATTATGAGGGGGCATACCCCATTTTCATTCATGAAAGTCTATGAACCTGACTCCATTTACCTAATCCCCTCTCTATATATATGGCCCCAATCTATATATTTCCCTGTAATCCCTTATCTATATGTGGCCCAATCTCACACACACACACAACACACACACCACACACACACACACACACACACACACACACACACACACACACACACACACCACACAGACACACACAGAGAGAGAGAGAGAGAGAGAGAGAGAGAGAGAGAGAGAGAGAGAGAGAGAGAGAGGAGAGAGAGAGAGAGAGAGAGAGAGAGAGAGAGAGAGAGAGAGAGAGAGAGAGAGATAGAGAGAGAGAGAGAGAGAGAGAGACACACATATGTCCCTTATCTATATATCTACCCTAATCTCCTATAATATATATATATATATACCCTATCTATATATCTCCTTTATGACTGAATCCAAGAAATATTGGGATGGTCCCCTCTCTAGTCATGAGGGGAATACCCATAAATATAGTCATACTTTAAAACACTTCATATAAATTTGAACACCTCCTCCTCACCTCTAACTGTATATGGTATCTTATACATCATATAGACTAGCAACACTTCCTCCTATCCTCAAACTCTATATGGTATCTTATATGTCATATGGCATTGAAACACTATATATGAGAGTTAGTTTAAATATAGATGGGCTCTCCATATATATAAAGAGGCCAAAACAAATCTATATATTGGGGCTCCCAATAGATAGAGAGGGGGTCTCCCTTTGGTCTAGGTAACAAAGAAGCTGGGTTGAATCCCCAAATAGATATATAGATTTTATGATCGATCTTGGATGTAATCATTAATGCACTCAAGCCAACCACATTTTATTTAACCCCATATATATATAGTGGATCTTGGGTTGGTGGTTTCCCTATATATCTATATGGGTTGGATAATGACTCCACTCAATCCCCTATCTATATATATATCTCATATCATGTATATAATTGATGATGATGGATAAATGACTTCAATCTCAATATAGTCTTTGGGCCATTCTCATATAGATGTATACACCACAAATAAGATAAAATAATATAAATAGATGATCCATCTATTATATTATATACATGATCATATATCTCTATAGTGATCCCCTTAATATAGAGTTTTTTTGGCACTCCCTATATATCTTATTTTGAGTATAGAGAATATGGCCTCCCCCTGCTATATAAAATATATATGAGAGTTTAGATATGAAGGGGTATTCACTACACTCAACCTCATAGTATATATTTTCCATTTTATTTTATTCTATTCTATTCTATCTTTAATGGATAGGGTGACAAAATATAGATTTTTTAGCACCCTATATATAGCCATATAGAGTTTAATAGGGATTTAGATTTAAATTATAGAGAAGGGGGACTCCCTAGAAGGGACTACCATCTCACCTCTCCCTCTCTAAAGTAATTTATTAGAGATGGGTAGATCTGATTTGGATCCACATTGGTTGATGTATGGTAGGAGGTAGAAATCAATATGGGTATGGGAGGGGGGTGCAGATGGATACTCTAGGTCATTGCTCTTGTGAGATATAGAGATAAGGAAGTGATATAATCTCCAGTCTAGTGCTAAGTGTTTAGTAGTTAGTGATTATACCTATTCCATTTAGAATCTAGAGGGCCCCTATTTGGTATGGAATGGATATAGGGGTCAATTCCAAACTATTAATTATATAGAGTTCCCCATCTATGGATATTGGCAACCCCATTCTTATATATAGATATCAGATTAGATCTAGTGGACTATATAGATATATGGGGAAAGTCACTCTCCCTATGTATATGGAATATCAAACTCCCTCTATATTATATGGTATGACAGATGACTATTTATATATTGGATTACCCCATAAACATAGTGACTCCCTCTCCCTTTCCCAAATATATATTTTTTGTCCTCTCCCTCTCCCTCTCCCCTTCCCTCTCCCCCTCCTCTCCTTCTCTATACAAATGGGTATGGGGATGGGGAATCCCCTATAGATATATGGATAGATGATATCATTATCACGCCAATGATTCAGCCCTATATATATTGAGTGAACGGTGTCCCTATCCATATAATATTACATAAGGGATCCCCCCAATGACCATTAAGAAAGGTTGACTATTTAGGCCCTTTTGTTTGGGCTAGAGAGTGCCCTATATATATATATATATATATATATATATATATATATATGACAATGAAGCTATACCCATATATATAGTTTTTTGTCTCACCCCCACCTACCCAGCACATATATATATTTATCCATATAGAGTTGAGTTTAATGGGGATTTATATCTTATATCAAATATAAAGCTATCTAGTGAAATGTTACTATTCCCATAATAACTTTGTTTCTCTCAGAATGAGATATGACTACCCCATCATTATTATGAATCAAGGTACTCTATAACATAGATCAAGCCCAACCCCTCATAAGAGGGGGCACCCTATATGATAGGGTGTTTTCATAGCTATATATAAGGTGCAATCCCTCATATAGATATATAAGATATATATGGTAGTCAAGTGCCATCCATATCCCTTATGCATGTATATTTATATATAGGGTGTCCCTCTAGATATATGTGTCCACAAATAGGATCTATAGATAGTAATGCAAGTTGAGTACCATATATAGGGTATAGTACCATAATATATATTGGTCATATAAGATAGGGGTGGGTGGGGATTGGATATATAAATAGGGTGGTCATTTGATTGCCACCATATATAGATAGGGGATTCAGTCAGTTGAGTG
This sequence comes from Torreya grandis, assembly GCA_037957365.1. Lineage (NCBI taxonomy): Eukaryota > Viridiplantae > Streptophyta > Pinopsida > Cupressales > Taxaceae > Torreya > Torreya grandis. The sequence continues at coordinate 3,074 of JARHVA010003712.1, forward strand.
GCATAGATAGGATATATAGGGATAGTGATCAGTTAAGTGAGACTCTAGACACATAATGAAGCAAAATTGTATCTCCATTTTATCCATGTATAGATATTGTATTACCTATATAGAGAGACTATCCTCATTCTCTTCAAGTCAATTATATAAACTATATATTAGAGCCCATTTCTATATATATATATATATATAGGGGATGCCATCTATAATTATCTTTGAGGGTTTCCCTATCTTGAAAAAGGGATATACATCTAGGTATGGTAACTGATCATTCATCCAATTCACCCCCACATCTACCTTCACTTCTACATCCAATTACTCGATAATGAACTTAATAGATTTAGTTGAGTTAGGGCATTAGGGCATCAAATGTGTAAGTTTGGGCATCCATCATATAGGAAAGAAGGCTCATTGTCTCTATGGTCATTTATGTGTAAACCCATTTGAAGGCCCTCAAGATAGATATATGGTTCTCCTTATCATTTCCATGTAAATATGCATCTCTCCTAGATATAAGATATTCCCTTATCCCTCATTATACCCACCTCATACACTATGATACCTAGAGATGTATATTCTATATCTCATATAGGTCAATCCCCCATCCTATATATAGATAAAGTATAGTGAATTAGCCTCATTATTTAACTAATATAAATGATCCTATCCTATATAGGGGTCATCATATAAAATAGATAGACATAGGTTGCAAATATGACTTGGAGTTCTAAATCAGGTCTATAGGGGTGACAACCATAGCGAACACTATCCATAACATATAGTTTCCATAGAATTATATATGGGGCACATAATTATATTAATATAATATATACAGGGGAATTATGATATATGTGTGTGTGTGTGTGTGTGTGTGTGTGTGTGTCACAATTCCCACACACACACACACACACACATATATGGGGGTGCCATATCTATGATCCAATCCAATCTATATCGCGAGGGCCAAATATATATAGATATTTTGACAACCCCTCTATATATATATATATATATATGGGATTTAGTTTAAATATAAAGGGGATCCCCATCTATATAGAGAGGAGAGCCTCCCCCAGCTATATAAAGTTGTGTTGAGGTTTTTTAAGTTTAGAGTTTAGATAGAAGGGGGGAAGGAGGGTTCCCCATCTATATAGAGAGGGGGGCCCAACCCTAACAATATAGAATGAGTTCCCAACCTTTCAAGTGGATAATCCCTTAAGAATGGAAAATTCTAATGCTAAACCTGAAAATCCTAGACTAGGTGTTACTTGGAATGTCCCCCCTCAAGGGTGGATTAAAGGAAACTTTGATGGAGCTGCTAAAGGGAATCCAAGGAATGCAGGATGTGGAGTCATGAGAAACCATATGGGAAATGTAATTGATGCTGTTGTAATCCCTATTGGAAAGTTGAATTGTCATATTGCTGAAGATTTTGCTGCCCTTCAAACCATCAAACTAGCTGTGGATTCAAGATATTCTAAATTATGGCTGGAAGGAGACTCCTTGAATATCATAAAATATTCTAAACAATAAAAATTCTGTGTCATGGACTATAAAGACTATGGTGATGGAAATGAAAACTTTAATCAAAAAATTTGAAAAAGTAACAATTACCCATACCTACCATGAAGCTAATGGAGTTGCAGATTGGATAGCAAATTATGTAGTATGAACATGACACAAAGTGAGGTGGTAGGAAACATTAAAAAAAGAATGTGGATCTTAGAGCACTCATTCATCATGACACAATTCATGCAAAGGAGGGAAAGATTAGCTTGTAATAGAAAACTAATGAGTTGGAGGAGTGGATTTACGGAGAAAGGTTTACAATCATTAAAAAGGAAGGCCCTCAAGAATGAGAAGTAGATCCTGAACGTGCCTTAAAAAAGGTGAGCTTTGAACCAAATTAGTAGCAGGTGGGATCATTGTATAGTTTATAGTGATTGGGTATCAAAGGAAATATGCATGGCTCGTGTAAGGAAAGGAGAACCAAGGAAGTAGGAACCCAAAAATTGTGAAGAGTGGAGAGCGAAACAAGATGTCTAGAAAATCTTGTAGAGAGGGAAGGTTGTGAACTACATGGAAAGGCTCCATGGTTCAAAACCTCATATTACAAACAGCTTTTTTCAAAAACTAGATTGATGATAGGGTCACTCTGCATGGTATCACAATGAATCTAATAGAGGAATTTATAGCAGAGGTTACGGGGCTACCTACGGAAGGAATAAAATTCTCCAAGTAGACTAGCATTTTCAAATGAGGCCTTTTGGCAAATTCCCTAAGACAGATGTTGAAGATCAAAAGTTGGAAAGGAATGGGGATTTTCTTTAAACTAGAACAGATTAAGGGCATTTGGAGGGATGTCTTATGTTGTATTTGGGAGTTACTTCATACTCGATGGAAGAAGCAAGAGAGTCCATAAATTCCACTTTGTATTCCTAAATCATTTCAGACACAAAGTAAGAATTTCCTCTTCCCTTTTATCTACGTTTCTCTTTGGGCCAAAGTTTATTTGCTCATAGGAAGAAGGAAATGTGTCCTATTCTATGTGAAGGATTAATTTTGATAATTGAAGGCTATTGTAAGAACAAGGCCATGGTTATGAACCCTTATCTAGGGAAAAACAAGGATTCACGGAGTAACAAGAGTGAAATTGTTAAAGGGAAAGATAAAATCAAGCCCCCTAGTGTCAAGAATCAGAATGTTGATGAGGATATAGAGTGGGAGAGAAATGATATGCCTAGAGAGGAAAGCTTGGAGGAAGAGGAGATGAACAGACAGCAGGAATTCAAGTTCCAATGAGGAAGAAGAATTTCAAGAGAAGAATGAGAAATAAGGAGTCAACATAGAGGAGAAGTCTAAAAATAGTGAACATGACTCTGAGGAAAACCAGCAAGTGTTTGAGGATGACAAAGTCCTGGATGACCCTGTTGAGGACCCTATTTTGATAAATGAGAAGGAAAACACAGTTTAGGCTGACAACCAAGAAATGGACTTGGGAGTTCAAGTTGAAACTGAGCAAAATCAAAGGGGAAGAGAGGACCACATTGAAGAGGGTGAGAACAGTCCTAATAAGAACACAGAAGAGTGGAGTGATAAAAGGTAGAATGATGGAAGGCACACACCTACGAGATGGGTTAATTGCAAAGTAGAGGCTATCCTCCAACTCGATTCATAGATGTTTAAGGAGATAATGGATCTCAAAAGGAAAATGGAAGTAATGGAAGACAACCATAAGGCAGTTTGGAACAAAATCAATAACATGGAAAAATAGATGAGAGACATCCCCATCAAGCCCAAAGACTATGAGAACAACCTAAGGGAACTCATCAAGGAGAGTATAATGAAAATGGAGGAAGTTACATCTAACATATGTGCTGCAGCTGTTAATATTGGAAAAACAGCTAATGAGGAGATCAAATCCTTGGAGGGGCCTAGCAAGAGGACGAGACAGAGCTCAAGAAAGAAAGCTATGCAAGAGGGAGCCATGTCGGTGGCTACTGCCATTCAGCATACTACTGTGAAAGGTAAGGAAGTAGTGAAAATGATTTTTGGAACTGGAAGAATAGCCTGGTTCTTCTAGTTGGTTGTGTTATCTAGTCTTGTTTCCTGGTTTTTTGTAATCTTTTGACTATGGTGTAGCCAGGTCTATGTAAAACTTGGGTTATGACTTGTGGTCTTTTCAATGGTTTTAGGTCCATATAAAACCTGTTTATGTTACTTATTTGTAGTAGGTTTTAGGTTTTGCCTATGGTCGTAAATGCTTCATCTTTCTATCTTTGTTTTAAGGTTCCGGGTTCCCTTCAAAACCTGTTTTTACCTTAATCTAAAACAAATATAGAATGAGTTCCCTCTCTCTATATATGGCCTTTATATATATATATATAATATATATATATATGTATGTATGTATGTATGTATGTATGTATGTATGTATGTATGTATATGTGTGTGTGTGTGTGTGTGTGTGTGTGTGTATGTATGCATATATATATATATATATATATATATATATATATGTATGTATGTATGTATATATATGTATGTATGTATGTGTGTGTGTATGTATATATATGTATATATATATATATATATATATGTAGAGAGAGGGAGAGGGAGTCACTAGATAGATAGATAAAATAGAGCCCCACAGAGAAATTATAGAGGGGGTCATCCCTAACTATCCATCATTTTTTTGTCTTTTACAACCCCTATATTCTATATTTTATGTGGGAGTTAAGTTATATATATATGTGTGTGTGTGTGTGTGTGTGTATATATATATATATGTATATATATTATATATACACATAATATATATGCATATATATATACATACATATATATATATATATGGGGATTGATTTAGTTTAAATAGAAATGGAATAGAATCTATATAGAGAGGGGTGACACCATATATATTTAAT
>JARHVA010003712.1:12500-42500 GCA_037957365.1 Torreya grandis
CATGGCACTAGCCTTCCCCTTTTTAGTGGGATTCGACCTATATATATATGTGTGTGTATATATATATATATATATAATATATATATACATATATGTCACCATTTTGATTGGGATTTATCTATAAAACTTTACTCTTCCCTTCCACTTTCCTTTTTTATACCCTATAGATATATAGGGTCCTCCCAAAGATAGATATATAAGACAACCCACACTACAACCCAATAAAACATGCTATACTATCAAACTAATACATACCCAAACTCTTGCTTAGATATCTATTTTGGCTCAAGCACTGGTAAGACAAAGAGAGATGTATATGGCTAGTGGGGTTGAATATAGTTCCCTAGGCTAGAATAGACATATAGGATGGCGAGTGGGGCCCTTGTTTAGATATGGGCATATAACAAATTCCCCTAAGAGATATCTCCATGAATATTAGTTTATGGTTTCCATACCATATAGATTCTATATTTGTATGTCTATCATAGAAGAGATCCACTATATATATATATAATATATATATATATATATATATATATATATATATATAGTACACACACACACACACACATATATATATGTATATATATATATATATATATATATATGTATCTATGTATGTATATATATATATATATGTATGTATATATACATATGTATATATGTATGTATGTATATATATATATGTATGTAGTATATATATATATATGTATGTATATATATGTATGTATATATATGTATATATATATATATATATGTATGTATATATATGTATGTATATATGTATGTATGTATGTATGTATATATACACACACACATATACATACATACACACACACACATACATACATATATACATACATACATACATATATATATATGTATGTATATATGTATATATATATATGTATATATATATATATATATATATATGTATCTCCATTTCTATCTCTATCTCTATCTCCATCTCTATCTCTATATTTTGGATGCATACATTATATGAAGAGAATGTATTGATGTCCATCTAGAGTCTATCCATCATGGAAGAGATCCCCTATCTCCATCTCTTTGGGGCATACATGATATAGCCCTCTATTATATCACTCATGTGATATGATAAGATATTATATATCTCCATCTATAATATGTCCATATAATCCCTTCACATCCCATCCCATATATTAGAATTATGGATGATGGATTATGTAAATTATAGATATGTCCATCATAGAAGAGATCCCTTATCTCTTGGGGTCATGTGTGATATTATGAGATAATATTAATGAAAATATGAGAGGTGTTTATCTTGTGTGTGTGTGGGAATATAAGGTGTTATTAATGTTATAACATCAAATAAACACCATATACTTGTATTTATAGATAGACAACACCAGCCAACATGCTGAATTATAGTTATATATAGGGGAGTCTAGTCTAGATTGAACCCTTGCATCTGGGAAGGGAGCCATCTCTACTATACTATGATGGAAGGGAAACCCCTAGTTTTATATATATGTGATACTCTATCCCTTTAATGGTATATATCCCTACCTTTATACTAGTTATGGATATTTGAGACAAAATCTATCTTATAGGGGGTATCACCTTTATTGCTATCAAATGCCTGTGCCACAACCCTATCTAGACATAATATCCCATATCTATAATTCCCCATTAAAATAAACTATATATGTCTTGGACCCACTAAAATCAACATAAATCTATATGTCTTAGGGCTTGGCCCCATTAAACTCAGCTCTATATGGCTTGACCCCATTAAACTCAACTATATATGGCTTGGCTATCTCTAGGGTGGAGGTGAGCATAAATAATAATATTTAAACTAATATATATCATGAGGGTGAACATAGTGAATACCCCATACATATATATGGGGAGTTGATATATTTTATATAGAGGGCCAAAAGAACTATAATCTATATATAGAGGGGGCCCAATATAGAGTTTATTTCCACCCCTCTATATATATTCTAGTTTTTTTTGTCCCACTATATAAACTAAATTAAATCTAAACTTCCAATGCCAATGCCTCATAGATAATATAGACTCTATCTCTATCTCTATGTCTATCTATATACTATGCCACCCCCTTTATCTCTGTCTATCATAGTGATTATAGACTACCCATTCTATATTATATTAATCTATCTAGGGTGGGCCCATCTCCCAATATATAGAGTAGAGATAGGGGCATATTCAACATAGATTATATAGATAATAAATTGATAACCATAGGGATTAAAACCTTCTCAAATCAACCCAACTAATCTAGTCACACTAGAGAAGGTATAATATAGATATAGTTATTTATATATATAGGGGTAATAGCCCTAGATATATCTATAGGTATATAGATATCCCCTCTATATTTGAACTCAACTATATAAGCCCTATGCATCTAATTTTATATAGAGTGGGGGGTAGCTGTATAGATCTAAGTTAGCACCCCTCCCACCCTTTTATATAGATATAGATGGATAGGTCTCTATCTTTATCTCTCTCTCTCTCTATCTCTCTCTCTCTCTCTCTCTATATATATATATATATATATATGGGGATGGGGGTAAGGGCCTATCTATCTATATGGGAGGGGGAGGAACTATCTTGAATCTTGTAGTATTATATCCATATTGATTTGATGCACATAAATTGATGCCCATACTAGTCTAGATATAAATGGCCTAGCCCAATATATATATATATATATATATATATATATATATATATCTTATATTATATGGTGGGGATCTTATCTTTATGGAATCTATATATAGGGGCACCTATTCTTTGAGATCTTTCAACCTATCCCATATCTCATCTATACAGTAGAGTCTATCCTTATATAAATAAGAGAGGAGAGTACTCAATAGATAGATAGTTAATATCTAACTACCTACCACCATTATATATAGAATGGCCTTGGCCTCCCCATACAATAGATATATAGGCATTTAATAGTGAGGTTAAGGAGGGAGGGGAATTTAACATATATAGAATAGAGTAGAATAGAGTAGAGTAGGGAATTTAATCTGGAGAGTAGAGAGATATAATCAATCTATTGGGTGTGTAATCAAAGATGTATTAGATTTATTTACTATAACCAAAATGAACTCGATCAGAATACCAACATGAACTCGACCATAATCCCTTCACCAATCATCAATCATTGAATGGATAGATGGGTCTATATCCACACTTTGACCCTATAGATAGATCTAGTTTGTGATGCTAGAGATATTAGTTCATGATATTCAAGACTAGAATCATCATCATATCACATGCATAATGGAATGGATTCCACATATTTATTTGTAATGGTGCTAGTTATATATATTTGTACTTGTATGAAGGATTCCTACCAATTGGTTCATGCCCCATATATATATATATATATATATATATATATATATATATATATATATATATATATATATTACACCATATATAGATAGGGGAAGGTTACATATAGATATAAATGACAACCCCACTATATCTATTTGGGCTTAATACACATATAAAGGATTCATACACCTATGAAGGACTCAAATTATTAGGAATTATTCATATGCCTATGATTTACACAATTTAATCTACGATAAAATATATGTAGGGGTGCATGGTGGGGGCTGATAGGGGAACATTGATAAATATTGATCACTCCTCTAAAGTTCCATATATAGATAGGGTGCCTCCCATATACATATATAGGCCCTATATATCCAAAATTTATTACTAGGAGGAAGGATTTCCCACCAACCACCCCTACCCCATGTCAATATATATAGATAGGATCTTGATGATCAAGATAGATAGATAGGTCCCTAATAGATAAATATTAGTCACCTATATATCTATCTATGGGCTTAAGGTCTATAGGGATATTCTTAATGTCAAAGAGGACAAGAGGGGTTGGGCCATGGCTCTCTCACTCTTAGTGTATATAGATATGGGGCACTCTATATAGATATGGGAACTATATATTATTGCTTACCTTATATATCTATATTTCAAACTGGTATGAAGGATTCCAACTAGTTGAAAGATACTAGTTGGAAGGATATAAACAATATATAGGGGAACTTGGGGGATTATAACCCTATATATAGATATGGGGAAGGATTTTTACCCTATATATCCATATGATGTATGCTTTATATATATATATATATATATATATACTCCCATCACCACACAATATTTGTTTAGGCTTAGTACAAGAATATAGGTTTGTACTCAACTTACAAGCACAATATAGGTTAGTAACCCATATATAGATAGGGATAGGCTTAAGGTTTTTGTACCCTATATATCTATCTATCTATCTATGGTAGGGTTCTTAGAACCCCAATATAATTATTTGGTCTTAATACTTGTATAAAGGCTTACAGGAACTAGTCTATATTAGTACTCCATATATAGATATAAGAGGGCTTCCAAACACCCATAGAGAATATAAATCCAATTTTAAATCCCCATAGATAATAAAGATTATATATCTATCTCTATCTCTATTTCTATATCTATACATATTACACTCACCTCATCCTATATGTAGATATGGCACCCCCACCCCATATAAACTATATATGGAGTAGCGAATAATAGACTACACCCATATCCCATATCTAAACTAGTGTAAGGGAAGGGGTATCGCCACATATATATATATATATATATATATATATATATATATATATATATATATATATATATATATATATATATATATATATATATATATATATATATATATATATATATATATATATATATATATATATATATATATATAAGGGCGGTGCCCCATCCATATCCCATAGAGAATAAAGTGGTAGGGGGTCAGCCTATATATATATATAACTATATATATATATATATATATATATATATATATATATATATATATATATATATATATATATATATATATATATATCTATGTATCCCTATGAAGAGATAAATATATATTCCCATCCCCATTTAGATGTGTAGATGTGGGTGGGCACCTCATATAGTATAGGGGTGCCAGCTCTTGACTCTATATAGATAAGTCACCCCATTCCCAACTCTATCTAGGGATAGGGATAAGGGTAAGGATAGGGATACATATATATATATATATATATATATATATATATATATCTATGTATCCCTATCCTTACCCTTATCCCTATCCCTAGATAGAGTTGGGAATGGGGTGACTTATCTATATAGAGTCAAGAGCTGGCACCCCTATACTATATGAGGTGCCCACCCACATCTACACATCTAAATGGGGATGGGAATATATATTTATCTCTTCATAATTCCTAAATCCCATCCAAAATAGATATAAAATAGAATATTCATCTTATCTATATGGATAGAGGGGGCCCCTCTCTTTATATTTTGTATGGATTGACCAACTCCCATTTATATCTATTGGGATGATGTAGGTATATAGATATTTGTATCATTAAGCCTTGAATCAATCAATCCCCATATGGGTCTCCCTATCTCTCTTCTATGTAGATAGGTCCACCCCTACCCTATAGATATGGGTAAGAGATAGTTATCTAGTTGATCCTATATTCATTGTTAGGAATATACAATGCAAAGTAACATTAACTAAATAAAGATATAACTAAAGACAAATAAAATGCATAAAATAAAACACAAAAGAGACAGATTTAATGTGATTAACCCAATATGGGCTAAATATACACAAAAATAACTAGTTCTTCTCTTATTCAGTCTAAAAAATGAAGGGAAAAACATGTAATATATCCATTGCAAACTCCTCTTCACCCACACATAGTGTGTTGTTGTGTTTACCATGCCATCATGTCAAATGAAGGTTACATATGAGGGATAAAATGCACCAACATAATTTATACCATTAGATATGTGACATAAAGTGAATGGTCTAGATTTATTATGAAATTGAAATATTTTACAATACAATTTTCACAAAATTTTAGTGATATACTAGAGGGTGTTACCCCCCCCCCCCCCCCACATTCTCCTATCAATAACTAGGCATTATAATGAGATTATCCTTCACCATCTAACATTATTCCCCTTGGAGACTGATTATTGAAAATCCATTTCTATAACTCTTCCTTGGACTTTTATTTAAACTTTGACCCTATCTTGTTTCTCATCTTCCTTGTTATCTATGCAGACATATTGAAGTTGAAAAACTCTCCATCTTATCCTTTGTGATAATATTTTCTATCATATCTATAAGATTTTGACTCATATGTATCTTTTCTAACTTTAGTTGACCATCCTCCAAAACTAAATGAATAAAGTGATACCTAAGTTGTATATGTTTGGTTCTTGAGTGGAATGTTGAGTTCTTTTATAAATGAATTACACTCTAAATATCACTATACAACATGAAATTTTCCTTATTCTATCTCAACTCCTCAATTAATTGAACCATTACATACATATCATCTCCTTTCTTGCTTCTATAACTACAACATACTCTAACTCTGTAGTTGACAAAGCAACTATCTTCTACAATTTTGAAATACAACTAACTATTGTGTCACCAATAGTGAATACATAACCTATGATTCTCCTCTTGCTATCTAAATCTCCATCCATGTTTGGATCAACATATCCTTATAATATAACATCTAACCCTTCATATCACAATTTTCTATAAATGTTCCTTCTCAAGTACTTAAGAATATACTTGACTACATCCCAATGCTCCTTTCCTAGACTATTCCTAAACCTACCAACAACTCCCAGTGCATGAGAAATGTCCAATCTTGTGTGCACCATAACATAGATTAGACTTCCAACTACTTAAGCATAGGGATCTTTAGACATTCAATTGATTTTTTCCTGCATTTTATTACACTATTCCTTTCTCAATTTTAAGTGCCCTCCCAAATGTGTACTCACAAGTTTTGTATCATGCATATTAAACCTAATTAAGACCTTATTGATGTACTCTATTTTATACAATTTAAATTTTCTAATTTTCTTCTCTTGCTATTCTGATACCAAGGATTTGATTTTCATCACCCAAATCCTTCATTGTAAATGAGTATTCTAGTTTTATTTTGAGATCACTTATAAAATGCATGTTACACCCTATAAAAAGCATGTAATCTACATACAATATCAATATAATATATCTACTATTATCTAATATCTTAAAATAAACATATTGGTTAAAATGACATCTATAACATTATTCTTTCATAAAGATGTCAAATTTCAAATACCATTACCTTGGTACTTGATTTAGGCCATACAAACTCTTCTGTAACCTACAAACCATTTTCTCCTTACCTTTGACTTTATATCCTTGTGGCTGTACCATATGTATGTCCTCCTCCAAGTCACCATGAAGTAAATTAGTCTTCATATATAACTATATAAGGTGTAAATCTTCTACAATTACTGGACTTAAAATAATTATTATATAATTAATTTTAACAACTAGAGAAAATATTTCATAAAAATATATACTTTTCTTTTATGAAAAAACCTTTACAAAAAGTCTAGCCTCATACCACATTTTTATTCCATATTCTTCCTTCAACCTATAAACCCATTTATTATATAGATCTCTTTTATTTATAGGCAATAGAACCAAATCCCAAGTTTGGTTATGTACCAAGAAGTCCATCTCCTCTTTCATTTATTTCTCCCACTTCTTTATGGTTTTTACCTGCATTACTTGTTCATAGATTTTTGTCTCACTACCCTCAATCAATAATAAATTATAAAGTGAAAGAAAGTATTATTCAGGGAGTCTACTTACTGTGGTAGATCTTCTAACTACACTTTCACAAATTTGAGGTACTTTTTGTTGTTATTTTATTGAACATTCTAATTTTTTGGCACTTTTGTAATTTCATTTCTAGTGATTTCATCATGTATTGCATATTCTAAATTTGACTTTTCTTGTTTCTTTCCTACAACTAATTGTTGCACATGACCTTATCATTAAAGATCACATCTCTACTCCTAGTGATTTTGCAATTTTTAAAATCCCTTAATGGCAACCAAAATCATTAACTCCATATCCAATAAAAGTACAATTTTTTAATTTGTTTCAAGTTTGGTTCTATTTTATTTATCATTATGGAAAAATACTTCACAACAAAGTGTTTTTAAAAAAGAATAGTCTACCTTTTTACCTATACATGCTTCCTATAGAATGCCACCATATAAAGGACTTGAAAGCCATATATTTATTAAATAAACACTAGTATCCACATCATCTAACCAAAATTATAAGGGCAACCCTATATGTAATCTCATGTTCCTTGCATGTTCCATGATTTCTCCTATTCATCCTTTTTGACAAACCATTTTTTTATGTTCTTAGAACCACATTCTCTCTAATATTCACAATAATTAAACAATAATTATCAAATCCTTACTATAGTATTCAATTTAATTGTATAATCTAACACACTTAAAATTATTTTCTATCTCATTCTCAATAAAATATTTCCATATATTAAAAGTATAAAAAATATCATATTTTTTCAAATGACCTATAACCAAGTTTTTCTAGTTGCATCATTAATAAAAGTAACATAACGAGAAGATCCACCAAGGGAAGATAACTAAGTCGGTCCCCATATATATATATATATATGCATAAGATCTTACTCTTAATCCTTTTTTGTCTTCCCAACTATGAGAAATCTGACTCTCTTCGATTTTTTATACACACAATGCTCACAAAAATCCAAATCTACCTTCTTCTTTGAGTGGATAACTTGCATCCCCTTCTGACTCATGTGCCCAAGTCTGTGATTCCATAATTTTATATCTAATTATATAGAAGTTAAAGTAATATAATATTCAACATTACCAGTAGATAAATATAATGTACCTACCTTCTCTCCTTTTTCTATTAACAATGATTTAGTGATCTTCCACAAATTTTCTATAAATGTAATTATTCATCCCTCACTTCTTAACTACCATAATAAAATTAGATTTATTCTCAACTCAAGAACATGCCTCACCTCTTTAATAAGCATTTGATTCCATTATATAATTTTATTTGTATATTATCATTTCAAATAATTTTACAAGGTTCACCATCACCCAAATAAACCTACCTAGAATCACCTTGAACATAGTCTTGAAAATATTTCATATGGGGTGTAACATGAAATGAAGCTCCTAAATATAACACCCAAGAATCATTAATATTATCTAATGAAAGGACTTAATCATCTTTCAACACATCACCAACTATATTTGCTTCCTCATTTTTTTTCTTATTGTCCATCTCCTTGTTTTACTTCTTGAAACCAACAATATTTATTTAGGTGTCCTTTCTTCCCCTAAATCTATCTCACCAATGTTCCTCTAGATTTGGATATTCCCTTCTTATAATTCCCATAATTCCCTAGGGATTTTCTTTTATCCTTTTTTCTTCCCCTATTATACATAGTCAAATCATTACCTTATGTCTCACTTATGTTTTTCCATTGTATTTTCTCACTAATAATAACACCAATAACATCATAAAAATTTAAAGTGTTTGAACTAGAGACAAAATTACTCACAATGATGACCAATCCTTTCTATCTTTTTGGTAATGAGCATAGAATCAAAATAGCCCTAACCTCTTCATCAAAGTTTACTCCTATAGAGCTTAATTGATTTGTGACCATGTTAAATTCATTTAAATGATTAGAAATAGACCCACCTTCTCACATGTCCATATTAAAGAAACACTTCATATTAAATATCTTGTTGGAGGTTGAGGGTCTTCATACAATCTATCCATTACCTTTATCACATCCTTTGTTGTATTTTATTTTGAAATATTGAAGACTAATGATGCTACCAAACACAACTGTATTGTTCATAGTGTCTTTATTCAAGAACCTCCCATTCTTCATCCTTCATAGTCATCATCTTCTTTGATATTCCATCCAATGGTAAGAAAAGATCCATCTGATATAGATAGTCCTCCATTTTCATCTTCCATAGCTAGTAGTTTTGGTTGTTGAACTTCTCAACCTTAAACTTGCCTTCTTCTATTTCTCCCACTTGAACTAGGAATCCTCTTATACTAAAATTTTAACTACCAAAGAAACCTTTTTCTCTAACACCAGTTGTTAGGAATATACAATATAGAGCAATATTAATGAAATAAAGATAAAAATAAAATGTAGAAAACACAACATAAGAGAGACATATATTTAATGTGGTTCACCCAATATGGGCTATGCCAACATAGAGATAGGTATTTTTTCTCTTATTTAGTCCAACAAATGAAATAAAAAACTTGAAATACATCGACTAAAATCTCCTCTTAATTCACACATAGTGTGACATCATGATTATCATGCCCTCATATCAAAGGAGGATTACATATTAGGGAAAAATTGTACCAACATAATTTATACCATTATATTGCCAATAGTTAGGAATTAGGCATTATAATAACGTCAGGATCCACCATACAAAAATCATTTAGTCACGTAGGTAACCTATATATATATATATATATATATATATATATATATATATATATATATATATATATATATATATATATATATGGGTTTAGTATCTATATATAAGGCCCTATAAATCTATCCACTGGTATATAGTTGGGTTTCGATCAGATAGATAGACTAGGATATCTATATGGCTTCCATCTCCCATATCATTTAATTTAGTTTAGTTTAGTTTATATAGAGGAGGAGGGGAGGACCCCTCTAAATATATCTAACCCTAATCTATATAGAGAGGGAGGACATTGCATATTGTTTTTTTAACCCCCCAATAATATAAAGTGAAGTTGATTGAATGGGATAGATTAGATATTTGGGGGGAGTGGAGATGGATTGGTGGTATCCTCTCCCTTCTAATTTAATATAGCCTGTGTATCTATTTGGGAGCCAATGAAACTAATCTCTCTATGAGGTGAGTGTAGAGAATACCCCTCCCATTCCCCCTCTATCTAAACTCCCATATATATATATATATATAGGACTCAACTCTATATTATGTCTTTCCCATATCTATATAGATAGGGGACTTTATCTCTATATTAGAGATAGGGAGATAAGGCCTACACCCTATTATATATGTGATATGAATACATATATCTATCTAAACATAATTATATCACATATATAATAGAGTGATACCCCACTCCCACTTTATATCCATCTATAGATATATCCATATTTCTCTATAGATATATGATTGAGTGGGGATTTTATCTAGAGTATATTATATTTATATTAGTTTCTCTAGAGTCTCATCTAGTCTAGTCCCATATATGGATAGGGGAAAATAGGTTGCATCATGTTGGGATGGGATGCTGAGGAGCTCTATAGAGATTAGTCAGGCATCACTATATTCTATTCTCATATAGATAGATAGAGGACCTTAGAGAAGATATATGTATCTATCTATAAATATCTACCCTAATCCCCCTATATATATGGGACTGGACTAGACTCTATATGGTATGGTAGTGCCATATAGACTAGAATCTATTTAGTATGATAGTGTAATATAATCTAGACTCTATGCAGTATGATAGTGCCATATAGACTAGACTCTATATGACAGGGGGTTAGAGATAAGATATAGAGTGTTGGGTGGTATAGATAGATAGATAGTGCTCAACTCCCCCACCACCATACAATCTATATAGATCATTAGGTCACATCATAAACTATATATGCCCCTAGAGAATATATAGGTATCTATCTGATAATAGTTTCTATATAGTGGCCCCACTTTCCCTCTCTATATAGATGGAATGAGATGGGATGAGGGGTCTAGGATATAAATAGGGTGGAACCCATCTCCCAAATATCTAGTTTTTTTCCTCTCTAAAATATTATTTTCCAAATATTTAGTTTTTTTGGCCTCTCCCAAATATCTATTTCTCTAGATAAAGATCTAGTTATTTTTCCCTCTCCCAAATATCTAATTTTTTTGACCTCCCCCTCTCTATATATATGTGTATGGGTATGATTATGTGGATGGCTATGGGATGGGGGTATATAATGATATATACGGTCGCCTCCCCCTCCCTCTCCCCCTCCCCCTCCTTGTCTATATATATCACCATCTATGGATATGGGATATGTCCTCTCCACCATGTTAATGTTGCTCTCATGGCCTACCCTATTGAAATGAAGAGGTATGATCTTGAGAGAGAGGACTTATACCTATAATTTTTAAATATGGAAGGAAATAATCCTTTCATATAATTTCTAATAGGGAAGGGAATATACATTTTAAACCTCTACCTTTTAATAGGGATGTAAATATAGATTTTTAATAAGGCAAAACAAAGGCAGCTTTATCTCATGGACATTAGTATTACAAAGGGAATAATTTGTATCTTTATTGATCTCTCTCTATGATGATTATGAATAAACAAATAATAAATTCCACTTTAAATTCTAAACCTCAACATGTTGTTACTCATGGCATTCTATGATTAGTATCAAAAATGGATAGAGAAGTGGTAAAATGCACAGAACCACATATTAGATCACTCCATAGAGGCACATAGAAATTAATGGAGTTAAAAATGTATCTTAAAGATCTAACCCATTTTGATCATTTAGAGGGAAATCACAGAGTAACTAAATGAAGTTTATTTATTCTAGTTATAGAGAAAGTAAGGTAGAGATGAATAAGTGACACATAGAATATGGTAAAACCAACATGTCATAGAGATATTTAAACTCCTCAAGTACCCATGGAATAATGTGAATGTGAAATATGGAATTATTAGAATATATCCTCCCCTATGTGTTGGAGATTAAAATTGAGTGCACCATAGAGGGTAGAGGGTATATGAGAGGGTTTCACATGATGTATATGTATATACATTTCTTTTGAAGAGGTCCTTATATATTATCTCATTATGGGCCACTTGATCTACATATAACTATTAATATCAATAAGGAAGGGCTCTAATTCATGAACTCATATTTTTTATTAGAATTTTAAGCATAATCACAGTGACATAGTCCTTGTCAAAATATAAGAGGATTTGGTGGAGCCAGTGAAATATAATTCTCACTTGTGGATGTGTGGGATAGAGGGCTTATGGTACCTAATATCTAACATTATTATTCGGTAACTATGTGAATGGAGAGTGGGAATAAGGTAATGATGTCCTCATATGGATGGATACAATGGAATGGGTTGGTGTCCTAAATATATGTAGGGTAGGGTGTAGGGAGAGGAATTAATAATGAAGTGATGAAAGAAGGGATGGAATTTGAGCTTCTTTGATGAATACCATAGTCCTAGTTATGGGTTATATAAAAAATGATAGGTTTTATAGTATAAAATATAAATTCCCTAATTGAGGGCTTAAACCCATATATCTAGGGGTTTGTAAGCCTCCTTGACCTCATATATAGATATATGTGGGACCTCCCTCTTAGCCTCCTCAATCCCCTATAAATAAATACTATATAAAGGGAGAGGAAGAGGGAGAGGGAGAGGGAGTGATCACCATATAGTTTAATTATCTCAGGATGAATTCAATATGATAGATAGATATATATGTTATAGTTTATATTGATATAGAGAGGTGTTCACTACACTCACCCCCACCCCCCATATATAACCATATAGAGTTGGGGCTACATAGAGTTGAGTTTAATGGGGATTTAGATTAGAGAGGGGGAGGCCTATGCCCTATAAATTTAAGGGAAGGCCCCCAATAGATAGATCCCATTTTACTCAACATTATATGGTTGGGGGTAGCCTACTTATATCTATCATATCTTGAGCATAACACAATATATTTAATTGGCTTATCTTGAGCATAGCTAATATTATAGAATCTTGATCATATTGAATACTATCTAGGGTTCTTGGCCATATCTTATTTATATAAATGTGGTTAAAGCCCTTGACCTCCCAAATCTATTTATATCAATTACCTATATATTGATTGAAGACAAAAAATAATATATTATTAGTACAAGGGTAGTATATAATTGATTTTAGATATTATCTATGGGGTATGGGTCACTATCTATTTATATATGTAGGGGAAACCCCACCTTTTATATATATATATATATATATATTGAGTGAGTAAATATAGTGGGCCTCCCCAAGAGTGTCAGGTTGGTGCAAGGGTCTCCATATTATATAGTGGCATTCAATTCTTTATACCCATCTGGGGGGCTATCTAACCCATATCTATATAGAGGGTAAATAATGCAGTAGACCAAAATAGAAAAAATATATGTGATATACATAACTATATATAAAGGGACTTGATATATCCCACACATACACACACACATAAGGGATCCCTATCCATCTATCTACCCCTCTCTAACCCATATCTATATATAAGGGGCATAGTATGTATATAGTTATATAGATAGGCTTGGGTACTCCTAAATAGATAGATAGATGGATAGATAGAGAGGGGATGCCCATATCTATCTATCTATGCCCCACTCTATCTATCTATCTATCTAGGAAGCACTATCTAATTAAGAACTCTATATGGTCTTGTCTCTCCTCTTCTATATAGATATGGGCATCTATCTTTATATATAGAATTGCACTTCAAGATAGGATATATTATATATATGTCCCATATATAGATAGTGCCTTGATATATCCTTATATATATAGAGGGGACCCTTATCCATCTATATACCCCTATATTAATTATGGATCATATCCCCTATATATATAGATGGGAATTATCTTGGCACTCATAGTGTATATAGATGGCTCACTATATATCCCATATATACATAGAGGGGGGGCCTATCCATGTATATACCAATACCTATCCTATCCTATATATATATATATATATATATATATATATAGATTGGGGCATTAGTGAAACACTCATAGATAGATATATAGGATCTCCTATATATCTCATATATATAGAGGGGGAGAGAGCCCCTATCTATATTTGGTGAAGTGTAGTGTAGTATGTACATAGTTAGATAGATAGCGGACCCACTATATATATATATATATATATATATATACATATATATATGTATATATATATATATATGTATATACATATATACATATATACATATATATACATATATATATGTATATATATATACATATATATGTATATATCTATATGTATGTATGTATGTATATATATATATATATGTATATATGTATATATATATATATATAAATGTATATATATGTATATGTATATATATGTATATGTATATGTATATATATATATATATATGTATGTATGTTTATATATATATGTAGAGATATATATATATATATGTACATATATATATATGTATATATATGTGTATATATGTACATATATATATGTATATATGTACATATATATATATATATGTATATATATGTACATATGTACATATATATATATATATCTACATATATATACATACATATATATATATATACATATACATATATATACATATATACATATATATATATACATACATATGTATATATATATATATATATATATATATATATATATCAAGGGTATATGTAATGCCTATTTAGACTCTATATGGCTCAGCCTCCTAATCACTATCTATATAAGGGAATTCAAGAGAGTCACATCAATTGAGTGGTATCCAATTTGGAGGGATCCCATAAAACTATCTATAACTATGCTCTTTTGGTCCCCTCTACCAATATTTAGATACGGATAAATATAGTTATAGTTATAGTTATAGATATATTTATGATTATGATTATGGTTATATATATATATATATATATATATATATATATATATATATATATATATATATATATATATATATATATATATATATATATATATATATATATATATATATATATATAATGCCAAAGAAACTCCCCATATATGTAGGGAGTGAGGAGAGGGGGCCTAACTATATAAACTATATATATCTATATAAAATATAGAAGCTATATATCAGAGCCTATATATCTATCTAGGGTTATCTCATCAAGCCCCTATGTTTAATATTTATTAATGATGTCATGGTGATGTTATGGAGGTGTCTTAATGAGTGGATGAAGTTATTTGATAGCCTAAGTGACAATGCCAAAGTGTGAAATATGTTTATCCTAGTATGCTCAAAGTAGGCTTGGTTGTTATTTAGAGTTTGACTATTTAAAAATGAATAGGGATGAGTTTGAAGTATTGATCATATGAAATGAGTCCTATAAGAGATTTTATATGCTATTATTTCTTATTTATATGAGTTTATTTCATCTAGTTGATCATTATTTCCATCTAGACGTTTTAGATCTAGTGGCAAAAAATCCGAGTAGGTAATTTACTGACATCACCATTACCACGTATAGATGAGTCAAGGGGAGTGGGTCATATGGTTGTGATATAATTTATTCCTAATTAATATGTAATAAATTTTAGGTCATGTAATTAATCACAACATTATATGTGAAAGTGCAAATTTGGGCTCCCAGGTAGTTTGATAGTGTTTTCCCATACTTAGCCAACTTTACAATGTGGCAAGAAAAGTTGAGTAGTAATTCTGATGGTATTATATTTCACACATGTGAAGCTATGAAGATAACATGATTTAATGGTTTTTTTTAGTTTTTTTCCTATTTTTTATTTACTAAATTGTAGTTCATGCAATGAAGTGCACCAAAATATATGCATGTGAAAAGTTTGCCTTCCAAGAAGTTCTAGGCATAGTTGGCTCTGTGGCAGAAAATTTTAAGTAGGAATTTTAATGGAGATATATTTCACTCATGTGAATTTTTAAAAATATTATTGGTATATTATTATATTAAAATATTAAAGGTTATATTATGGTTCAAATCTCATATCATGCATATAAATTCAACAAATGTTATTGAGGTTCAAATTTGGCTTCTCAGATAGATTGCAATGGTTCCCATACTTAGTCAATTTTACAAGAGATAAAGATAATGATAAAATAAAGATATGATAGTGAGAAGGTGTTCATTTAAATATATATTAATTTTTTATATTGAGTGATATGATTTCAAAGTGTTTGAGGTTTAATGTTAAGAAAAGGTAAAGGATAAGGATCTAACAGTTTGCATTTAGTCATGAGATTAAGATCGATGACATGAGTGTTATCAAAGTGGTCAACCTATTTTAAGTTTAAAATAATTAAATAATGAGATCCTTAAAATAATAAAAATGGTGTGTGATTTATCTAAGATGCGAGGACATGAGATGATATCATAGTGTCTTAGTTTTAACTGTGACCATTTGAATTCAAATATTTAAATTTTACAAAGGAAAAAACCTATGCTGTATATTTTATCCATAATGTTTAATCTAGGATGAATTTTAAGGTGTTATAAAAATAAGCATCAAATAAAAATCCATGGAACATCTAGTAAACTTAGTTATAATGTCTTAATGTACATACATTTAAAGATATTGAGCTCCAAATTTGGCTATGTTTTGCAAGTGACCTGAGAAGGATAAATGAGTTCATGTTAATGATATCTAGATGTCCCATGATGAATTATGTACTAGAGAGTTTTTTAGACTAAATAGCTATAATTTTATGGTAATTTTATGTTTGACAAATTTATATTCTATATAAACAAAGATGTAGAATTTAACTATGTTTGTTGAATACATTGGCACTTTGAGTGACCATCTTGTAGACGTAAATTTAAGGTGTTTTAAGCAGAGTTGAAGAAACAAACGAGAATTTATATTTTATATAAGTCTAAGAGTATTATTATAAGGAATTATGTTTCATTATATGCCTTTTATCAGATATGGAGATTCAAAATAACTTGACTATATTTTGATTGTATATGACCAGTCAGAGTGGTCATTTTATGTATGTTGTTTTGAGTGTTTAGAACATGTGTTGATGTGTCTAAATCACATGGAGGTATATATTAGGTCATGAATGGTTAACCCATTTTATATAATCATATTTTTACGTGAAATATTTGAGTATTTGGTTTAGAAGTCTAAGACTATGTTTTCTATGTATGAAGACCTAAAGAGTTAGGAGATCTAATTGGTAGGTCCAAGTGTGGAATTGGTGCCATAGATGGCATGTACACATGTGGGAGTGATAAATGGGATATTAGATATATTTTTTTATGTGTTAAAATAATTGGTAAAGGATGAATATGTTCCAAATAGTCTCACATGTAATGTGTGAGTATGAAGGGCTAATGGTTTTAGGTCTCACCTAGACCTAATGGTGGTTTGGGGGTAATGAGGCATAGGACAACCTATGGATTGTGTGATTATTACAAGTAACATGTATGAGTACATATTTAAAGGTATAAAAAATGTGGTAAGTATATTTTTTTACTAATATGGTTTATATGAAGAGTATGGTATAAGTACAAGGCCTATTTGGCATGTTTGTGCTAGTTATGTGTATGTAGAGCCAAGTAAAGAAAAGAACCTTTGAAAGAGAAGGAATAGTTTAGTGAGGACCAATAGAGAGTGAAGATAATCATACATACTTATATAATCAAGGCGATTAAGGTGATCACATAGGTAATTGGACCTAATAAGCCTAGAAAAGGTAGAATGAGTGAGTACGCTCAAGAGGCTATTTGAGGGAGTGTGTATTATGAGCAAAGGCAACATGAAGGTTGTGTGTGTCTAATGGATGGTTTAAGGTTATATTTGGTTTACGATGGTTTTTATGACCTATAGGTTTTATTTTTGATGTCATTATAGTGCTCTTATAAGTTTGAAGATTGAGTGTGAGAAAAGAGTCGAAGAGTGGGGTTAGTTGGGATATGTAATGTATCCTAATTGATCTTTGTGTGTTGGTTGAAGTATGTAATTGGATTTGGAAAATAGGGAGTTTTGGCTGAAATAATGAAGGTTAAGAGTAATAATCAAATTTAAATCATTAGGTATTGAAGACATCAGTTCAAAGGTGGAGGTGTTCATAGATGTTATGATTACTCAACATCTAGGGGGTTTTAGCCTCCTTTTAAGGTGAAGCTTGTTATAAGTCTAGTTGTTTTGGTCACTCATCTAGGTAGGTGTTGTATCTCCCTGTGGGATTATAGTCTCACTAAAATAATGGATGGTAGTTCCTTGATTAGTTGATTGTTAGTCTAAATTGGTTCTTGTTATTATAAGATAGTAGTTTAATTGTAGGTTATAGTGGGCTTTCCTCCCCAAGAGGGTTTCCCACACATGTCATGTGTTATGTTCTTGATATTTCATTGTATCTCTTATTAATTGATATGAATTATGTATATGATCCATGAAATAATGTATTTAATGATTAAGGTTATGAAGGAATTGGAATTGAATTGGATTATTTGGCACCACTGATTCACCACCCCCTCTTAGTGGCTTGTACCTCTAATAATTGGTATTAGAGCTAGTCCTTTGGAGGAATGTTAATATCTTGAAGAAGATCATAAGTTGGTACAAAGATGGATAAATAGTTGAAGAAAGAGAATCAATAGTGGAAGGCTATGATGAAGGAAATTTAAGAGCATATATGTACTTTAAAGAAATATGCCAAAGAGGATAAGAATGTTATCAATGATCTCAAGGTTCAACTAGTAAATGTTAAGACAAGTTTGTGTTCAAAAGAAAAGGACATCATGTTTGATAAATAAGCTTTCCATAATATTATATAAGATGACAAAAAGGAAGAATAATTTGATCTATAAGTTGAGCTCATGACTACACTTGGTGAACTAAAGAAGCAGAATAAGAGGAATCATAAAATGAGGAATATGATCAAATGTCTTAAAGCACAAGTGATTTCTCTTAAGGGAAGTTTGTTAGGCATGTCCAAGAAATAAGAAAATAAGTATGAATAATAGATAAAGTATATTGAAGTTCAAGAATATAGATTGAAAGACATGTCCAACAAGGCAAAAGAGGATGAGGAGAAGATTAGTATTATTGAAGATCAATTAAGGATTATAAATACAAATATAAAATAAAATGAAGATGAGTGAAATCAACTAAAGGTTGAGATGAAGTCATTGAAAAGTGATCATGAGTTTGTTATATTAAAGTTGGATAAGCTAGAAGAGAATTATGAAAAGCTTGAGTATGTTAAGGAGAATTTAAGATTTGAAATCAATATAATAATTTCTATTAGACAACCAAATGCTTCAAGGTATGCTAGTCTATTGCATGGTAATTATTATACATGTATAAAGTATGGTCATAAAGCTAAGGACTGTAGAATGAACTCAGTCAAGAATGAGTCCTCATGGAGCCTTAGACAAAGTAAGTGGTATTAGAGAAATCATAACTCAGATCAGTCAAGATCAAAGAAGTAATTAGATATGAAGAAGATACAAAATTTGTCTTTTGTGTTTATAGAAAATGAAGATCACAATTATCATGAAACAAAAGGTAAGAGTGATATTATTTATTTCAAATTTCATAAAGTTGGTCACATTTTTAGATACTACAAGAACAAGAAAAATAAGGTGTATGGAGCTCCTAGTGTGCAAGGAACTTATCACACATGGGTTTAGAAACCTAAGTTCTTCAAGACAGATCACTTTGAGATAAGGCATGGTTTGTTTGCCATGATAAATAAAAAGCAAAATCAAGAGTTTATGTTGTTATCACTTATTGACAAATCTAAAATGAATTCAAGCATCTATTCAAAACTAGTTAGATGATGAGGAAAGATTACAAGTCAGTGAAAGATATGGAGATATAAGAGTCTCCTACATTTTGGGACTATTAGTATCTTTATGTCAAAGGGGTATCTCTATATAGGCTTCAAGTAGACACTTGTCAATTAGAGAAAGCTTGGTGGATGTTAGATATTATTTGATGAGAAGGTATTAAAACAAGATATTTTTGTGAAGTCTTTTTATATATCTATCTGTTGAAGAAAATAATCTTGTGAAGAATATTAGTGGTCCTATTTTGAGAAGGAGTTAGCTTGTTGATCATGGTTTTGATGCTCTGGTATAAAGGTGAGTTTCAAATATCTATCTACATATATTTTTGTGGTAGATTCCAAGTGATCCTATAATTTGAAGGTCTCTCTTCTAGGCTTATGGCATAGATCTTGTTAAGCCTGTTAAAGGCTTATTAAATAGTTGTGTATGCTATGGAAGTTCGTAGTGTTCTAAAGATGAGGTGTCTCTATATGAGTATTGATAGTGATTAGAAAATATTTTAAGACTTGTTGAATATATATTAATCCAAGTGAATCATGGATTTATTGGGAGCCTTATAATTGGTAAGGTCCTAAGATCATAGGACTGAGTAGTTGAATCTTAGAAAGAAGGTATGGAGGTTTTTGTGTGCTCTCAGTTTTATGTATTTTATTTTAGATTAAAATCCATGGTATAGGAATTAAAGGTTATTAAAGGCATGGAATATAAAATATTGGTACAAAAGTGTGTGATGGTTGTCTATAATTTTCCAAGAAGTTTTAGAGGTGGATGATGACTATAACAAGGTTTGTTGACCTTATTTGTTTTGAGGTTCTAGGGTTTTGAGCTATTTAATATAAGTGGTTTACCTTATAAATTAAGGTCTAAGTCTTCTTAATAAGTTTTATGAGCCAAATTGGTTATCAAATGAAGATCCACATAGATATTAAGGTTTGTGGTTTTTAAATTATTCATGTTTTTGTTAAGATTGAGTCCTAATTGGATAGTAAGTTATGAAGGAAGTATGTTGACAAGTATGATCTAGGTGATGGAAATTGGTGTTATTTAAGGGTAATATGAGAGGGATATATATATATATATATATATGAAGTTTAATATATTTAATTTGGGTCTACATAAAGTTGTGGTCTCTGTAAGTTCGAAGTAGGGTAACAAGGACACTAGATAGACCTAGTGTGAATAAGAGTGATTTTTTCTTAATTTCTCCAAAAGAGAAACATATGTATGTTTCAAGGTGAGTTATAAAGTTGGTTTATAACATGTTTCCTATTTGGTGAGTGGCATGAATTTCTATTATCCTTGAGTATCTTAAGAGAGAAGTCTAGAGAGCCTATGTAGTGATTCTTCATGGTGTATGGAGATTTGAAGATGATAAAGAGGTGTAATGGCCCAAAATCATAGGGAGAGTCCCATTAAAAATTTTCTTGGTGAGTTACATAATATTTCAATATTTTTTGGTTTCTTTATTCATTGGTTTCAATGCTTGGTTGAAGGAGAATGTTGGCATGTAGCAAGAAGGATGTTATCAAGGCAAGAAGAGTTAGGCTCAAGGTAAGGTGGAGTTTGTACCATCTTTATAAGATGGTATTATCCTATTGGTAGTATTTTTAGGTCCTCAGGATCAGTTTTTGACCACTTTTTCATTTTTTATAAGGGGGAGAAATTTCCTATTGTGGAGTGCTTGAAGAGAGAGAAGGAGGGTGAGATATATATTCTGTTATGATGGGTGTCATAGAGTTGTCATAACAAGTGGATGAAGTGCCTTGATAACCTAAATGATAATGAAAAAGTGTGACATATGGTTATCCTTGTTTTTTTTAAATTAGGCTTGGTTATTATTCAAAGTTTGACTATTTAGAGATGATTAAGGATGATTTTAAAGTATTGAGAATATACAAGGGGTCCTATAAGAGGTTTTATATGCTATGAGTTCTTGGATCAATGACAAAAGAGGAGATTATTGGAGAGTTTTAAACTATGTCATGGATATGTATATAAGGGGAGTTGAGTGCCTTATATCTTTCCCTAGATAGGATAGCCATATATATATATATACATATATACACACACACATATATATATACTTATATACATATATATATATACACATATATATATACATATATATATATACATATATATATACATATATGTATATATATATATATATATACATATATGTATATATATATGTATATATATATGTATATATATATATGTATATATATATATATGTATATAAGTATATATATATATGTGTGTGTGTATATATGTATATATATATATGTATGTGTATATTATTTAGTTTGATATATATTATTTATTTAGGGGTAGAAAAGAGCAAGAGCGGAACTGCCCACTCCTATCCCATATATATATGGATAGGGGCCCTCTCCTATGGGTCTCCTATCTATATATAGGTTTGATATCACTCACCCACTCTATATATATATCCATCCCTCTCCCCTCCCAATAGATATCTCTATATAGGGACACCATCTAATCTATATAGATAAGGGTGCCTACTATACTCTATATTATATTTTACAGGCATCCTCGACACACACACACACACACACACACACACACACACACACACACACACACATATACATGTATATATATATGTGTGTGTGTGTGTGTGTATATGAGTATATATATATACTCATATATATATATATAATCATATATATATATATATATATGTATATATATATATATATGTATATAAGTATATATATATATATGTGTGTATATATGTATATATATATATGTATGTGTATATTATTCAGTTTGATATATATTATTTATTTAGGGGTAGAAAAGAGCAAGAGCGGAACTGCCCACTCCTATCCCATATATATATGGATAGGGGCCCTCTCCTATGGGTCTCCTATCTATATATAGGTTTGATATCACTCACCCACTCTATATATATATCCATCCCTCTCCCCTCCCAATAGATATCTCTATATAGGGACACCATCTAATCTATATAGATAAGGGTGCCTACTAGACTCTATATTATATTTTATAGGCATCCTCGACACACACACACACACACACACACACACACATATACATGTATATATATGAGTATATATATATGTGTGTGTGTGTATATGAGTATATATATATAATAATATATATATATATATATATATATGTATGTGTATATATATATATATGTATATATATATATATATATATGTATATACATATATATGTATATATATATATGTGTGTGTGTGTGTGTGTGTGTGTGTGTATGTGTGTATGGCTCTCTATCCTCTCTATAATGATATGCCTCCCTCTATAGTGATGGCATGGGCCCTAAATCTATATGGGGTGGGCAAGTGTGTAGTCTCCTATCTATACAATTCCCCATATCATATATAGATATGTTTTATGGTATCTCTTATTTGTTGTTTTGAATAATAATAAGTTATCACTCACCTAGGAGACAATTGGCCCCAATCTCATGTATGTAGTAGAGCTAAACTAAATAGACAGAGGATCTATCAAGTGGGAGAGTTGTGTTATGGGTGACATTTACATGATTTAGAGATAACTTGTGTATATGAATAAATATGTAAATTCAAAGGGACTCAACTTATTATATAACTATTTGGAGGGGACTACCTATAGTCTAGTTGGCCCTAACAAGAAGTCAAGGGAAAAGATAAGATATATTTATCTACATATATATAAGGGTCTAATAGCCTTAACCTACTCTATGTATAGCTTGATGGTATATATATATGGGGTAGGTAGAACCCATAGATAGTGGTGGGATAGAGGCCCTAATACGCTTCCCATTTTATTGGGGAATGTTACCCCTAGATAGTGGTGGGAGAGAGGCCCCAACAACTTACCCTAACCCTACACTACCATAATATATATAGCTTAGACATATTTACCTATACACATTTATATTTAAACTAAACTAAACTCAACTCTATATTATATTTAAGGAGGTATGACCCCTTAACTAACTCTATCTAACTCCCTACATATAAAGATGGTGGGGAGGGGGATATGGGAATAATGGATAGTCGATTGGATAGTCAACCCATTGGTTGAGTGCATGAATATTTTGATAAACATATATAGGGGTTGAGATAAATGGAAATGGTCTACAAAAATTCCCAAAAATTCTATGTTAACCCTAGTCACATTTCTATGATGACACAAGAACATGGTCATTCTTTAGTCATGGAGAAACCTTTGAGTTGTGAGGTACTATTAAAAGATCAATATATATGAGTTTTATTTCATGAACTCACTCAAATTTAAAATAATTAACTTGATCCAAACACTCATGATATGTATGTGGGACCATTAACCCTATTATTGTGTGATTTTGAGGAGTAGAGAAATTATTGAAATTATATGAGAGAGTCTTGGGAGCCAAGATGCATGATAGTTACATACCATAAGGTGAAGTGGCACAAGATCTATTCATTATCTTATGCCAAGATATTTATGACTTTAAATGATAATTAACTTATCGTATTGATGAGTCAAAATAATTATTAACTAATAAACATATCTAGAAATAATGATTAGTGGATATTGGTACTATTAATGTACATTAGGCCAAAGATTGGGGATTTAGTTGTATAATTCCAAGAGGTTTGAGAGTATGATGGTATTTGAGAAAAGTATACCTTAAAATGCCCATGACCAATTGGATTTTTATGTACTAATGGGTACCAAGGTAAATTTCTATGATCACTACTATATCTACATTGAAAAGTGTGATAAATTCTGAGAATCATTGTGTAATGTACTAATCGAATACCTTATGGTATGGTAAAATCCAATGATAGTAATCTATGTCCCCCATCATTATTACAAATGAAAATCTCCATGGAATTATCAATCCATCATTTTAAACTCTATATAGAGGGTTTTAATATACAAACTTCTTCTACCTATACTATAGTTAAAGCAACTAAAGGAGAATTTGTTGTGTTTTTGGTCAGTAATGGGAGAAATAATCCCTATTTTAATATAAAAATATCACATATATTTTCCCATTCACAAGGACCTTATTTTATGTCCAAACATCACACGTTATAAAATGTGGTCACCATCATCAGTACTTAAGATATTATGTTTGGAAATGTAGATAGATAGGAAGAGGCAGTTGATCACCTTCATTATGAGTTGGGATCACCCAGTGGGTTGAATTCATGTACTCATGATTACACCACCATCATGAATCATGTTACATATATAGTATGGTATGGAATCACCATCACTATAACATCACCAATATATCTAACTAATATAGTATGGTATCACCATCATTTTACCTTAATATAGTATGACATCACTATCAATAATATGGTATAGTAGAGGTTAAGGTTACCCCATTTCTAAACTCAATCCCCTATAGATATATATGGCTCCCCTTTCTATATATAATTAATCTAATTAATAATCTATCTATGGGGTGAGCATAGAGAATACCCCTACACCTCTTTATATATATTCTATCCCCTATCTATTTAAACTAACTCAATCCCCATATACCTCAAAAATATATAGATTAACTTAACCTAACTCCCATATATAGACTATATGTGTTGATAAATATGATAAATATAAAAAATGATAGATAATTGCCAAAAAATGATAGATAGTTTCCAAAAAAAAGATAGATAGTTGGGCATGGCATAATATAGTTCCCATTAAACTCAACTTTATATGGTTGAAGGTGGCTCCCCTCTCTATATAGATTATAGATTAGAGTTATATAGAGCTAGTTGAGGGACCCTCTATATAAGCTAACTCTAATATAGACCATGTCAATTCCCCATATAAAATATTGACTCTATTTATATGTTGTGGGGGTGAGTGTAGTGAATACACCTCCCCCTCTATATATAGAGTCTATCCCATTAAAATCAACTTTATATGTTTAGGTGTGGCCCTCTATATAAATTAACTCTAATCTATATAATCCCCATATAAATCCATATTCAATCTAAAATATGCCACCCCCTCTATCTCTATCTATCATAGTCAATCTAGACTATACCCCCCACCCCATTAGATAATATCTAAACTAAATGTCAATTCCCCATATAGATATAAACTCTAACTCTATATATAAACTATGGGGACTAGAGCTAATTAAACTATATATAATTTTCTTACCCTATATAGATATATATATATGGAAATGAAAGAGGAGGCCCCCTATCTCTACCTACTCTAAAGATATATTTAATTAATAATCTGAATTTAAATCCAATTAATAATATAAGATATATAGGGAGGGCCCCTACCCACCTCTCTCTGTATATTATATCCCATTAAACTCAACTTTATATAGCTAGGGGTGGCCTCTCCCCAAGCCCTGTGTGTGTGTGTGTGTACACACACACACACACACACACACACACACACACACACACACACACACACACACACACACACACACACACACACATAGGGCCTATCTATCTATAGGGTGGCCCTCCCCATCTATATAAACAAAATAGAACAAAACTAACTATAATATAGATTATGTTAATAAACTCTATCTCTATCATGACACCCCCTTTATCTATATGGATCATAGTGAATCTAGATCATGCCCTTGAATGTAGTGAATACAATCTTTATCTATCATAGTGAATATAGATAGTGACTTCACCCCCAAGATAGATTTTTTTTGGTGCTCCCCTTATATATAAATGTAAATAAACTAAATTAACTCTAATATATACCATGCCAACTATATACTAAAATTAGATAGTGTCAATGCCAATGAAACTCTATCTCTATTTATTTACAGTGAAAATGAAACTCTATCTCTATCTCTATCTCAATATCTTCTAATTAAACTATAGACTATGCCCCCACCCCATAGATAATATCTAAAATCAATGCCAATACCCCATATATAATAGAATATATACCAAATCTCAATGATCCATATAGAATATAGATTCTATCTCTATATAGTGATGGCCATCCCACTATGGTGCCTTAATTTCCCCTATAGATATAGGTGTACCCTTATCTATATAGATGTTATTATCTCTCCCATCAACCTACAATAGAATGTATAGATGTGTTAGTTCAATCTAGTGTTATCACAATAGTATGTCATATGGCTTATACAAAGAAGGTTTTTAGAGTCTCTATGTGATCTATATGTAGTGAGAGTTGTACATACAATTATGGGTGGGGTTCATATATATCATATTATGTGGTGCCCTACCCCATTTGTTTGATGATCTATGGATCAATTAGAGTGACCCACTTTAATCAATTAGGTAATATTTTCATTAGATATGAAATGACTTTATTTGATTATCAATTTTGTGTTATTTTTGTGAGGATTCTAATCATCATTATAAGATCTTGATCCAAGATTAGTGTAATTCCCTTTCAGGAACCTATAAGATGGCCACTTATGGGTGGATAATAAATTGTGACAAATTGATGAAACCAACTCTCTAGGAGGATAAGACATTTATGGGCTTTAGAACTATCTATAGTTTCACTTAGACCCCCCATATATATATGAGATAGGGATAAAATCCTGTAGTATAGATTCCATTAGGTGCTAGGTAGATGGAGAGGCTGAGTTATCCCATTTATAATATAAGAGGGCCCACCTAGATAACATATATTAGAGTTAGTTTATCTATATATAGAGATGGCCACCCTATATATTTAATGGCATAGACTCTATATATAGAGGGGGAAGAAGGGGTAATCACTATGGTCATCCTATTTAAAGTATATATAAACATATATATCTATTCCCACCAATATATATATAAGGGGGTCTTTAGATAGTTATATAGGCTCCCAATCCCCATCTATATATAGATTCTAGTTAGATAGAGTTTAAGTTATATATACAAGGACAACTTATATATAGATCCCAAACAGATATATAGGTTTTGATGGGAGGGGCCTATCCCTATCACTATCTCTATCCCTATCCCCATCCTTATCCCTATCTATTAGATGATGATGATAACACTATCCATCCCATATAGATCCCGTCTATATTTAGAGGGTCTCACCCCTTGGACCCTCTAACTATATATGGGATAGATAAGGACTAACCTCTTGGCCCCCTATCATACATGAGATAATTATTAGACTATCCACTTTAGATATATTTTATTGATAGTAGAGGCCATCGATATATATAATAGGGGGTCCCTACTCTCTTGGCCAAAAAATATCTATATTGGAGGGTCACATGATAGATCAATGGAATTTATGTTCTTGACTAATAGGGAGAGGAGAGCATGACTCATAACTACCTTGTGTAGTAATTTATACCATGGCATGTTACACACCTTTCTCCATATCCACCAACCTAAAAGAGACACTTATTATATAGTGTTATCACACAAGATAAGCACTATGAATCAAAGTTATCTTCTAGTTAACTATCCACCTAGTGAAGTGTGAATGTAATAGTGAAATGCCATGGTGAATGCACACTCTTAAAATAACATTAGATTATGATATCAATAGTTTTCACTAACACATCACAACACAAAATTAATATTGTGGATGTAGTTTCTTGTGGCTCCTAATTGTTAATAAGGAAAGAGAAACAAGGTTTAGATTTGAAAGTGACTCAACATGGGAACTGATCACCCAAAAACTCTCTAGGAATAATGGGAAAAAGGATATCATAATAATTTAAACCATAGGGGGATGTATTTTTAAAATAAAAATATGAATAATTATATTCTCTAAAAGAAAATGTTAGCTAGAATTCTTAAGAACTTTAATACTAGTATCTAGTGTTTTGTACCCCCCAAATAGATATATAGGCTATCTCTTTATAGATATAGTTTGGGTTTTCATATATAGGGGCTCTCCCTACCGCACTTCAACTTTGAGTTTTACCTATATATAGTTTTTTTTTTCCCCATATATGTTCCCATCCCATTGAATCCCATCCCATCCCATTTCACCTATATCTATAGGGACATGGACAAGGATAAGGATAGGGATAGGAAGATAGATGTGGGGATGTGGGTAGTTCCCTACATATAGAATTCTCTCCTATCAACCTATGTATATATCATTGGAGTGTTGAATTTTGACTATAAATGCCCTATAGATAGATAGGAGGTCACCATATAAAAAAAAATGCATACCAAATAAAAATAGGGGTTAATTGAGTGCCTAGTCTAAGTCTATAATACCAATACCATTAGTTTATTTCTTAATAGATTAGGTTGTTTGAGGAGTCTTGAATATATATATATAAGGGAAAGACCCTATTTTATATATAGAGAGGGGAATGAACCCAAATATGATCTATTAATTATAGGCAGGGCCTATTTATAT
>JARHVA010003712.1:47500-145000 GCA_037957365.1 Torreya grandis
CTATTAAATATTTGCTACTACATCTATATATATATTGGGGTGAACCCATATATATATAATATAATTCTATGAAATTTTGGGTTAATCAAACCTATAATATATTGAGCCCTATCTATATAATCCCAAAATCGATCCACTTCGGTGAAGTGAGATCAACTCTAATGAATGATCAACCTCTCATTCTCTTCTCACTTCTATAAGTATGTTTGGATTGGTTTATTCCATGCCTAGATAGGGATATAAGGTCCCTAAAACATCATAATTATATTGAACCTATTAATTTAATCAATCATATTACTCTAGTGTACTCATCAGTAATAATAAGACTTAATGATAATTTGGCTTGTTAGGGTAAATTTCAATCTTTGTAGTTTACAAATGTATACTAAGTCCCTCTAAGATTATGTATTGTTACCTTATATCTTCTCATGGTATTAAAAATGGCCTTTATAATCCTTGGTTATAATTTTTTAAGGTTATTTTCATTAAAATTAAGGTAAATGTTAATCTTGACCTTATAGTTTTAGTCAATCCTAGGATGGTCAACTGGGTCCAAGGGTGTTAAGTCATATAGGGGGTCATTTTTAGACATTTAATGTGGTCTAAAAGTCATATAACATGTCTTATAGTCTATAAAACTCCTAGAAAGGTGGAAAATCAACTTTACAATATTACATTCCACTCTCAATGTGTTTTATTGATATATTTGGTAATTTTCAAGAGGAGTTTTGATAATAAATGATAAGTGTATAGTATAAGGGAGATATTTAAACATATATACATGTTTTATATGAATTTACAAACTTTATGTGTACTTGACATATCATCTCCATCAATTTTCAAAGAGAATGGATAGTTCTCATAACAAAAAGAGAGGCTTTTTAGGTAGTATATATGGGTTTGTCAAAGCAAGATCATGTTAAATAATGTGCATGACTTAATTTATTTCTCCCAAACCAATATCCATTCTTTTAAGTGAGTTAAAAGTCAAAAATATTCAAAAATATATCCATTTTCTCCATTGAGCTCCTTGGCAGCTTAAAAGAGCTAGTCAGGTTTTTATTTGGTACAAATAGAGGAGAGGGAATTAGGACATCAAATTTTTGGAAAAGTAGGGTATCCTAGCTATATTAAATTTTATTGAATAAATTATTATATTAGATTCCCATACTTTATTAATAATCACTAAGAAGGTCAAGGACTCACTATGTTTTCTCCATCCAAGCAAGGCTTAGGTTTACTTTGGTATCTCCATTTATGAGTATGATGAAAGAGGATCAGAAATTTGGGTGACCTATCAAGTGTATTTTTAACTATTATACACTATCCTCAATCCCAATTTCACATGTGTGACCTTAATGATATAATAAACCTTATTTTGAAGTAATTAGTAGGTTGATAATTTAGGGTATCCAATAGTAATGAAGTGTCCACAATGTCTCAAAGCTATTTAAAACATAATTGAGGCTTTAAAAAAATGGATTTTAAATGATTTCATGGACTAAAAACCCCATAGAATAGTGATCACCCATAGTTTCCACATACAATCAAGTAATTTACACAAATCATGGAAAAGTAACCTTGTTTAAGTATCATGCAAGTGTTGTCATTAATCAATATCTTTGAAGGAAGTTTAACACATTAAAATAATCTATGTAGACTACCTATAATACATTTTGAACACCAACTAGAAAAGGGGTCATAGTTTCTCTTTTATAAGTCAATACAAGATACTGTTAAACCTACAAGTTTGTAATATCTCTAGGCCACCATTGTTACAAAATTTTGGTTGTATAAAACAATATGATATTTTGAAATAATAAATTTAGTTTAATATTAATTCCACCAAGGTAATATAAGCACAGTGAGCACTTGTGAATCTTAGGTGTAATTTATTTTGTACTCTAAGGGAATGTTTAGATTGAGTTGAATTATGTAAGTCTATATGTAAATAGTTACATGAACATAAAAATATTTTATCTCTATTGTATTCATAAATAAACAAAGAATTAAGGGTGTTCCTCTTGACAAAACTTGGTTAAAGAAAGCTTTGAGCTCATATAGGCCTGTCTTTAGTGAAATGAGAAAAGGAATGAAATTTACATTGAAATTAGGACTCTAATGATCAATTAGGATGTGAGAATTCATGATAGGAGTTTTCATAATGATAAGAGGCCTAGTATTCTATCAAAAAGGAAACTCACCTCTTAAATGAGCACTAACAATCAATAAACTCAAATTTGAACATCTACAAACCTGACTATAGATGCTGAACATGTGAGAAAATGAGTCCTATTTTAATGTGAGAAAATTTGATGATAAAACAATATTAAATGGTTTTATAAGACTCAATTTATGAAGAAACCTCACCTATAACCTTTCACACATAGTCAAGGATGTCAATTGTTACCTACAAACAAAATCTTGGAGAGGTAAAGTGACTGAGTTATAAGTATTCTTGATATAAGGTTTATAAGGTTAGAGGTAACAATGAAGGTTCATAAACATTATGATGGCATTAAAGGAAATAATGAGTCATCAAATAATAAGAATTTTGCGTCTCTAAGTCCGTAGATAATCTCCTAAAGGTCAACCTAAGAAGGTAGGGTAGTTGAGTGGAAGATGGATTAGGAAAGAAACTTAGAGGTATATAAAATTAGGATGATATCAGACAATATTTTATCCATGATCAAAGGGACCTCATGATGCCAACAGAGGAAGATAACTCTCACATAGCCACATGACACATATATGCCACCTATAGGAAGGGTAATGAGGAATGAAACTGTGTAAAGAGATATGCATGGATGAGAAAGAAAGAGGTGAGAATAGATATATATAATTATTTTACAAAGATCATTGTCATTAATTAAATTACTTTAATCCTCTGAGGCATGAGTATCCTACTAGACTAATTGGTCTTAATATACCTAATTGGGAATGTGCATGCCAATCATGAGAAAATAGGGCTATGACTTTAGGTTGGAAAAAAATTAGAGTATAAGTGAAGGTATGAGAAGATAAATAATCATTTAAAATTAAAATTCCATAATGACTATTGGTGGTTTAATTAATTTTAGAAAAGGAAGATCCTAATTACATAATTATACTTATTAGGCATAAATAGGCATGTACAAGCCTAGACATGGAATTTGATGATAATCAAAAGTTTGGAGAGTGGTTTGAATATTGGAATATTTAAGAGGGTGAGTAACAACATTATAGAAAGGACCATCAATTTTTCGAACTCAATTAAATATAATAAATCTCAATTTGTAAACATCTAGGGTCAAACACGCCTAATAACTCATGAAAACTAAGCATGAGCTAATAGGGTTACATAAGACCTATGGAGGAGAGATGGAAAAGATGAACATGGAAATAGATGAAGTGGGTTTTAATATACCCCTTAAAGGTGTTTCAGTTCAAAACCAAACATGATTTTCTATTTTGCACCATTTGACTCTCTATTGACCTCATAGTTATAGGGTTTTGAGATTGAGAGGCACTTTCTTCACATTGTATCTCTAGGAAGTAGATGCATTGGGTCCTCAAATCCTAATTTAAATTGAAATAGGTTTTATAGTTTATTTTATTGGCATTAATTTTGTATTTCAAGCCCTTATGGCTATGAATAATGATTAAGAGTCTAAACTTATCTAACACCCTAATATAATCCCAATGGGAAATATATTGATAAATTTTCACTCATATGATTTGAATTGTCTTGAGAGAAAACTATAACATCTTTTTTAATATAATAAGTTCCTATTCCTACCATTTTTTTGTACATACAACTATATAGATAAACTAGAACCCAATCTTTTATAGGGTTAATGATTTATTTAAGGAACAAAGCTTGATGAATAGTTAAAGATCATTCAAGAGAGTAGTTTGAAGTGTATTCCAAAAAATTATATCATAAAAAACTATCATTTACTCTTTAAAATTCTCCTACATGCCTACACTAAATATCCAATCGATAAGTGATAGTTAGAGGTGACCTAGTCACCGAAATGAGCAAGAGTTGTAGGTGGAAAATATTTTAAAGGAATATTTCATGGTGTTATATGATTAATTAGAATTGAAACATTATTATTTACCTATTATTAAGGTTCTATGCAAGTCTTATGGCCATCCAAATAGCTGGCATAGAGTGACTAGGCCTAGTTGCGTAATAGTCCTATTTGGTCAGCTAAGGGAGATGTTTGTTAGCATGGAGGATTGTAAAAGAGTAAATGTAAGGTCATGTAAATCCTTATAAGTTGCTCATATAGTTTATTAGTCACATTTCATATCCATTATGGAGGATGGGGCAAGGTTTTTAAGTCTTATTGACATGAAAAAAGGGAAGGTAGGTTATGTAATGCTTTATGAAGACCAAGATGGACCAACTTTCTTCCTTATAACTATCAAAATGAGAGTTATTTGATTAATTTTTAATGATAATAATTTTTATGTGGTCAACCAAGATAAAATTAACCTCCACTAGACCATTTCATAAGCCATACACTCATTGAAGGACATCAACTAGCCAAAGCAATGCATGGAGAGATCATGGAGTTATTAATAATGTTTATAACTACTAAGTGAATGAGTATTATCATGGAATATTATAAAAACTTAAACACCATATTATTCCTCCCTTTTCTTCTATTTTTCTATAAATTGAGGCATAAAGGCCATTATATGCATCCCTCAACTGATTATGAAGAAAATCTACCCAAGTTATACCTTATAAACCTTTAAATGAAAATAATGACTGGTTCAAATTTTATTTATAGATTAGTGTGTTATATAATTGTTAATTTTTAGATGTGGTGAAGTCGTATTACCATTTACATGTCTTTATTCTCAATTAGTTGATAGAAAATTATCCTAAATAAGTCATTTGATATGTGAATGTGCTAGTGAGTGTGAT
Source organism: Torreya grandis (assembly GCA_037957365.1). Lineage (NCBI taxonomy): Eukaryota > Viridiplantae > Streptophyta > Pinopsida > Cupressales > Taxaceae > Torreya > Torreya grandis. The sequence goes on from JARHVA010003712.1 coordinate 52,422, forward strand.
TGAGTTGCAATTTGATTGGTAGTGTCTTAAAGTATACCTATCATTAATCACCTTCAATTTTTATCCATCTACCATAAACTTAATTTTAATTAATAATGCTTAGGAGTCTCTTAGAAAACATATTTTAGGCACTAGTCCTTATCTAGTTCACAAGTGTTTAAAGGGTCAAATAGAATGGATACTACATGTTGGTGTATCACCTCCCTTAACTTATGTTTTGTTTTATTCATATTTTTATCCATTTACATCATAAATTCAATATTTTTTAGGAATTGAGATAATATATGATGCATCAAGGGAGTTGTCCCCAAAACTAAAGGTTCACCTCATCAACTATATCGCCCACACATAGAGGTGATCCCATTGTATCAGCTAGATGAGGTAGGTTTGAAACACTTTTGCCTCAAGGGTTCAATATAGATTGATAAACATTTCTATCATGATTTATGGGACTAGGATTTAATAAAATTAGAGAGAATACCTATAGAATTTAGTGATCTCAAGGATTTTGAAACACTTTAGTGTTATATTAGCATTCAAGATCTCATACCAAAAGTCATTATAAGGACTTCATCAAAGGGTAAGAACATTTTTTACTACTAGTCACTTTATTTTGAATCTATCTCATGATGTGTAATTGATGGATATGAATCAAAATTGTATTCTATACCTCCTTATCAACAACATAATGACCTATACCAACCTCACCATGAACCTTATTAATCTTATATTAACCCTTATTAGTATCATGATGGATCACATCAATCTTATGATCCTCCTTATAGACAATGGCATAACCCTTACCCTCTTTGTGAGCCCTATCATCCTCCTTGTTATCCTTTTTTAATATAAGTACTACCCCTCTTTCCCTCCCTAACCACCCTTTCAAGCTACACCTAGTTTCTCTAATGAGTTAATGGAGTTAAAAATCGTAAGTCAAATCACTGCGAGTGAGATATTGACCTTTAAGGATAAAAAATCTCAATATAACCATTTATATGATCTTCCACCTCCTATTTCTCCATTTCAATATCCTTGGACCACTACTCCCATGCCAAATACAAATTAATAAGAGAGGAAGGTCACAAAAGTCATGACAAAGAGATTCCCAAGATTTCAAATCCTGTCATCTCTTCCTCAAGCTCAATCTATCCATGGATGGCTAGGTATGAAAAGAGAGAAATAAGTTGTGAGTAAAAATCCTAAGAAGTTACCAAGATTTTAGAATGAATTTTCACCCCCTAGACTCACTCAATAATATCTTATAAATAATTATGTTCCAACTCCTCTAGTTAGACATTTTTGTCCTCCCATCATATTCTTATTTTAAGTAAGACCTGTGGTTTAAAGAGTGATTGAGGAGAATATAAAAGAAGATGAAAATTTGCTTTAAGAAGTAAATTAGAAAATTTTATATGTAATTGTAGATGATGAAGGTGATTCAAATGATTTTTAGGAAGATATTTTCATTGGGACACCACTTAGTGAGGATAAACATAAGTTAGCATTCAATGATGGAAGTGAAGATGAGGATTAAAGAGCTCAAGGTAAATATTATTTAACCTCTTTCCCCCCCACCATTTCCTCTTTTTTAAGGTAATATAGTTTTATTTAAGTAAAAAATAGAGCACTTAGATGTGAGAGGAAACTCAATAAAGAGCATTCATAAGGTGGTAGTCATTAATGAACTTGATTATGTTGTAGATGAAAGTGGGTTCCAAGAGCATATTTAAAAGGAACATTCAATCACATATAATTTGATCACCCCAAGAGATCAAAATTTGATCCTAAAGGTATGTTAGATGATGTAGAGTAGTCATAACGGCATGACCTTGAGGTGGATGAAACATAAATAACTTTTCCTCGAGGAGACAATCATGAGAATAACCCCCATAAAGAAATCATTGAAAATAAAATCACTTAAATTTATTTTAAGGATCAAGTTGCATCAAAATGTGAGCTTTATTATTACCATTTTATATAGTTAGAGACACTTGATCACTATGTTGCTTCATAAGGAAATGGTAAGAGTGATAGTAAGGTTCATGTTTTTTTATTGATCATGAATAGAGCACCTTTTAGGAAGACTTTGAATAGTTTTGTTCAATTTTAGATGATAAATCTCCACCTAATAAAGATAATGATAAAATTTACAACTTGACAATGATCATGGTGAAGAGATTAAGAATAGACTTAAGGATAACACTATGGCAGTTAGCCATGTTGAGTCTCAAGAATAGATCCATGTTCCTAATAAAATTAGGTATTCCTATTTAGAAATGATCAAGTGAATTTAAGATATTGTTATAAATTTCCTCAAAAATAAAAATATGAAGTTGTTAAGGAAGAATTCAAGGTTCCTAGTGAGCCAATAGCTTTTGAAGATCATCTTCAAGAGGTTTAGTTTTAAGGTCCACAAAGATATGATGAATATGGTACCTTCAAAAATGAAAAAAAAGATTATTTTTGAGAAACTAATTGAAATAAAGGTTTAGGTTTCTACCCTTATTAACAAATATGTAACCATCTTATAAAAATCCCACTTTCCAATGGTATATACTAGTTTGATGTGAAAAATGAAAATCAATAAAAATATATCTTTATAGGAGATTGGTTTATAGCTATCACCTCAATTGAGAGCATGATGAGAGGAACAAAATCTAAGTAAAGGATGAATAAAATTCCAAGAGGATACTCACCTCATAACATTCTTTATCTCATGGAGTGAAGGCTCTAAGAAACTTCCCAAGAGGGAGAAAAAATGTTTAGGTCAGTTATAGATAGTCAATTGTTTTCTTGATTGCCTGATTTCCAATAAGTATCTATCAACACATGTATACTTACTTATTGATTGTGTGTGTGATATATTTGTATATTTACTAAAGATATTCTAGTCCTTAAAATTTTTCAAGGTGATAGGTTATTTTTTCAGTCTCAGGTAGAGTAGTCATCTAAATTTATGTTGTCATGTATGAGTCTTGCGCCTAAAATAATGATATAGTTAGTTCTTTTAACTATCAGGATGGTCAACACCTATGAGTCACTAAGAATATTCATAATTTGGCATCATAAGCTAAATTTCTATCCATGTATTTTAAAAATTTATACTAAGTCCCTCCTATCTTGTGTATGGTTACCTTAGATCTTGTCATAGTCCTCAATTATATTTACAAGCCTTGGTTAGCATTGTTTAAGGTTATTTTGATAAAATTAAGGTAAATGCTATTCTTGACCTTATAGTTATATAATAATTACTAGAATCTTCAAGTTGGTCCAAAGGTGTTAAGTGGTATACAAGGTCATGTTGATACATGTCATGTAGTGTCAAAGTCATAGCACACCTCCTATAGTCCATACAACTCTTAGAAAGGTGGAAAATCAACTTTATAATGTTTCATTACACTCTCAAGGTGATTTATTAATATATTTGATAAATTTTAAGAGGATTTTTGAAAAAAAAATGATAAGTGTATAGAAGAAGGAATAGATCAAAAAATCACTACATGTTCTTACAAGAATTTACAAACTTTAGGGAATCTTGACATATCATATCCATCAAATTTCAAGTCAAAAGGATAGTTTTCATTCCAAAAAGAAAGGGTTGTTAGGTAGCCTATACAGGTTTGTTAGATAAATATCATGTTTAGGCATGTGCATGGATTTATTTATGCCTCCCAGGTCTATACTCATTTTTTTGAGGGAGTTTCAAGTCAATGAGTAAAAATTGATCCCTTTCCTTCATCAAAATCTTTGGAAACTCAAAAGAGTCAGTCAAGTTTCTATTTGGTATAGATAAAGGAGAGAGAATGAGGACCTAAAATTTTGGGCAAAGTAAGGAACCATATTTATCTTCCATTTTTTTCATTTATTATATTGATTTCCCCTCCTTTATGAATAATCACTAATAATGTGAAAGAATCACCATGTTTTCCCCATCTGGGCAAGGTACATGTTTGCTTTGGTTTCTCCATTTTCTAAGAATAATGAAAGAGGAATGAAAAACTAGGTGAATTATTAGGGGTTTGTGAAACTCTTCTTTACCATCCTCAATCCCCATTTCACATGTGTGACCTTTATGAGATAAGAAACCTTCTTTTAGAGCAATATGTAGGTTCATAACAATGAGGTTTTTGATACTTTAGTGTCTTCAATAGTAGTGAAGTGTTGGTTAGTTCTCAAAAATCTTCTAAACCTCATTGAGGATATATAACAATGGATTTTCAATGATTGCATGGACCAAAAAACCCATAAAATGGTGATCACCCACAATTTCCACATGTAGTCAAGTCATTTGAACAAATCATGTAAAACTAACCCTATTCAATTCTCATTATAGTGTCTTCATTTATTAAGATATTTTAAGGAAGTGTAGCACATTCAACTAAGCTATGAAGACTATATAAAAGAGGTTTTAAACAATAACTAGGAAAGGGGTCATAATATCTCTTCTCTAGGTCAATACAAGAGACTGGTAAACTTACATGTCTACAATATATATAGGCCACAACTAGTACAAAAATTTGGTTGTAGATAATAATATTATATTTTGAAATCCTAAATTTAGTTAAATATTTATTACAACAAGGTCATCTAAGTGCATTGAGCACTTGTGAATCTTAACTGTAATCTATTTTATGCTCTAAGGGGCTATATAGACTAAGTTGAACTATGTAGTTTTAGATAGAAAGTCTAGTTATTGTGAGGGGACCCAAAATTATAGTTATATGGAGATCATAATGTTTTATATATATTGGATTCATCAAGAAACTGATCATAAATGGTGTTCATCTTGATAAAACTTGGTTAAAGAAAGCTTTGAGCTCATATAGGTTTATCATTAGTGAAATGAGAATAGGGTTACACTTTACATTGAAATAGGAACTATGATGATCAAGGAGGATGTGATAAGTCATTAAATGAGTTTTAATGATGATGAAATGCATTATATGCTAGCAATAAAGGAAACTTGCCTCTTAAATGAGAACTCATATTCTAGAAACTCAGAGTTAAACATCTACAAACCTAACTATAGATGGAGAACATTTGATCAAAGGAGTCTTGTTTTATGTTGAGAAAAGGTCATGATAAAATAATTTAAAAGGGCTATGTAAGACTCATTTTTATAAGAAGCCTTAGCTTTCACCTTTCACACATTGTCAAGGATTCCAATTATTACCTATAGGTAAAGTCTTTGGGAAGTAAAGTGACAGAGTTTTGAGTACACTTAATAGAATGTTTAAAATGTTAGAGTTAAGAATGAAGTGTAATAAACATTATGATGGAATTCAAGGAAATAATGAATCATCAAATAATAAGAATATCTCCTCTCAAATGGTCTCACACAGTCAGGACCACAAACTACCTCGTACAAGTCATCTTAAGAAGGCAAGGTAGCTGAGTGGAAGATGGTTTGGGAAATAAAATTAGAGGTATATATAAGTAGAATGATATTATGTAATATTTTCTCTAGGATCAAAGGGACCTCAAGATTGTAACAGAGTAAGAGACATATCACATAACTAGAAAACATAGAACTGTTACTTACAAGCAGGGTTATGAGGAATGAAAGTGTGTAAATAGCTATGTATGGATGAGAAAAAAGATGTGAGAATATACATATATAATTATTTTCCAAGGATAATGGTCATTCATTTAATTACATTGGTCCTTTGAGGCATGAGGATCCTAATAGGCTAGTTGGTCCTTGTAGACCTAATTGGGCATGTGCATGCCAATCATGAGAAAATAAGGTTATGAATATAGGTTGTAAAATATTGGAGTTGAATTAAAGGTATGAGAATATACCTAGTCATTTAAAATCAAAATTCCATAATGTTTATTGGTGGTTGCAGTGCCTTGAGACAAGGAAGATCTTAATGGCCTAATTAGACCTATTAGGTCTAAAAAGGCATATACAAGCCTAGACATAGAATTTAATGAAAATTGGACATTAAGAGAGTGTTTTAAATAATAAAATACTTATTATTATGAGTAAAAATATTATAGAAAGGATCATGAAGTTTTGGTACTCATGAAGGTAGAAAAAATCTCAATTTTTAGACCTATAGGGTCAAACTAGGCTAGTAGCTCATGAACCCTAAAAGGTATATGAAGGAGAGATGGAAAAAAGGAACATGGGAATATGTTAGGTGGGTTATCAAAACCCTATAAGAGGTGTTTAATGTCAAAACTAAATATATTTTACTCTTTTGTACCCTTTTCCTCTCCATCGACCTCACAATTGTAAGGTTCTGAGCTTGATAGGCACATTCTTCATATTATAACACCAAGGAGAAAATGCATGGGGTCCTTAGATGCTAGGGGAAGTTGAAAGAGGTTGTATAATTGATTTTATTATAATTAGTTTTATATTTCAAGATCTTGGGGTTATGAAAAATCATTGAGTCTAAACCTCTCTAAAACCCTTATAAAATCTTGAAGGGAAATATCTTGAGAAATTTACACTAAAAATCATTTAATTTTATTGAGATACACTTGTAACACCTTGTTTAATCTAATAAGGCCCTAGTATTGGCATTAGTTTATATGGATATTTGTATGGATACACCAAAAACCTATCTTTTGTAAGGTTTAATGATGATTTCAAGGTACAAATATTGATGAATAGTTAAATGTAATTTAATATGGTAGTGTGAAGCGTCTTCCAACCTCTAAAATAATAAAATACTCTCAATTAATACTATAAATGTTACTACAAGCATGCACTAAAGAACCAGTCTATAAGTGTTAGTGAGAGGTGACGTAGTCACATAAATGAGCAAGAGTTATAGGTATGAAATATTTTAAAGGAATATGTCATGGTTTGAGGTGATTTTTTAAACATAAAACATGTTAATTTACCTAATATTAATACTCTATGTAATTTTCATGGCCATCCAAGTAGTTAGCACCGAGTGATTAGGGCTAGTTGCCTAATAGGCCTATTTGGTCAACTAAGGAAGATGTCTATTGGTGTGGAGGAATACTAAGAGAGTAAATTTAGGGTAAAAAATAATACTAAATAAATCATGGAGGCAATTATTCACATTTCATATCCATTATGGAGGATGGTGAATTTTTTTAAGCCTTATTGACATGCAAAAGGGGAAGGTAGGCTACTTAATACTTCATATAGGACAAGATGAACCACATTTTTACTTTTTAAATATCAAAAGGAGAGGTATTTGAACAAATTATAATGATCCTAATTTTTATGGCATCAAAAAATACTAAATTAACCTCTAATAGACTATTTCTTACACCATACTCTCATTAAAGGACATCAACTAGCCAAAGCAATGCATGGAGAGATCATGGAGTTGTTATTGATGTTTTTAACTACTGACTAAGTGAATGAGGATAATTAAGGCCTATTATCCACACTTTCACTCTATATTATACCTCCCTTTACATATATTATTCTTTAAATTGAGCTAAAAGGCTATTGAATGCATCCTTCAGATGGGTATGAAGAAACTTTTCCCAAATATATCTTGTAGGCCTTTGAATGAATATAATGACTAGTTTAAATTATCTTGATATCCTAGTGTGTTCTATATAATTATCCTAAACATGTCCTATGATGTGTGAAAGTGCTAGTGACTATGATTGAAGTGCAATCTGATTGGTAGTGTCTTGAGCAAACTGCTCATTCATCACCTACAATTTGCATCCATATATCATAACTTTCACATGAATTAATAATGCTTAGGAGTATATTGGAGAACACATTTTAGTCACTATTCCTTATTTTTTTCACAAGTGTTTGAAGGGTTAAATAGAGTGGATACTACATATTGGTACATCACCTCCCTTAATTTAAGTTTTTTTGTGCATATCTTTCTCCCTTTTCATCAGCAAGTTAGTAGGTTTTATGAATTTATCCAATAGATAATCCATCAAGGGAAATATCCCAAAAACTATAGTTTCACCTCATTAAATATTCCATCCACACTTGGAGGTGATCCCATGTATCAGCTGGATGAGGCATTTTTGAAACACCTCTACCTCAAGGGTGTAATCTAGAATTATAAAAAGACACTAAGACATAAATTATTTATGTTATCATCACTAATTAGATTTATAGGGTGATTGAAATAATAAGAAGGGGGAAAAACATTGAAATTAGATAGATTAAGATGCCAGGTAGGGATTTCTATCTAATTCCATGATAGATTCCTTGATTTAACATTTGTGTTCCTTGTAGTTTTGCATTCCTAGTTCTATATTGATTATAGTGATAGTAGTTTTATGCCAAGAGCTTAGTGGAAATAGTCCACCAAGTTGCTATTACAACTATATATATAATTCAAGTTTTTATATAGATTTTAGGGAAGGATATTCCTCTAATTGGTGAGATAAGTAAATGGTTGGGTTGGAGGTTGGTTGAGTCACTGAACTAAGTTCAACCCATGATCATATATAGAGATAGGGCCAACTCCCCACCTTATTATATCTATCCCCTCCCAATATATATATATATATATATATATATATATATATATATATTTATCCCAAACCTTATATATCTATCTGAGGCTTATCTATCTATTGGGTGTCCCCCTTCTCTGTATAGATTAAATCTAGAGAGAGTTAGTTGAGGGGCCTCTTATATAAACTAAACATTATATGGGAGTTTAAATTTTAGAGTTTAGAATTAGTTATAGTTTAGTTTAGTTTATGTAGAGTGGGGATCCCCCTCTATATATATCTAATATAGATAGATATATAGGGCTTGAGATTAAAAAACGAAAATCTATCTTGGGGGGAATCCACAAAACTAGATATTTGGGGTGGGGATCCAATATATATAGTGGGAGGGGGGTGGTGACCCACATATCTATTTATCACTAGATTATTTTCATAAATAGAAAGAATTTAAACCTCTCCCTCTCTATAGTAGATTAGGATATCGGCCTCCTTCTCAATAAATATAAACTATATCTTATATAGAGATAGAGCCCCTCTTCCTTATCTATATATGGTCAAGCGGGGCCATCAACCAGTTATGCCTCATTAGGTGAGTGCAATATAGAGTTTAATTTTTACACCATCCCCATAGAGTTTAATTTTCACAATCACCCCCATATAATAGATAGGCCTCCTTGACCTCCAAAATTTGGCTATATATTGAGATAGAGAGTATGTGGTCCCCTACACCCTAGACTAGAATAGAATCAGGCTAGGTTCCTTGTATATAGAACTAGAACACTCTCCTTTTGCCTTATCCCTATTCCAAAAAAGAGTTTTTTTGTCCTATCCCTATCCTTATCCCTATATATTATAGGGGGAGGGGGAGGCCAACTCTATATTAGTGGATATAGATATATAGAGCTAGTTTGGCACCCTACATAAATATATATGATGATGAAGGATAGGGAGACTATAGCTATATATAGTTAGGTCAGCACCTTATATATAGATATGTAAATTAGAGAGGGCTTATCCATATCCATGCCATCAAATAGATATATTTTTTATAGCTCTCTCCCCATATCTAGAGGGTGGGCCTATATTATATATATATGGGGGGGTGTTGAGTGATGCTTACATATTCATTGGGAGAGTGCATAAATAGTAATTCCCTTAGTTCCCTTCATAGGGAGAATAGTTAAATGAAAAGACCTTGGCCTCCTCCCTCAAATATAAGTTATAGCTAGTTAGATTAGGGTTAAGGGAAGGGTAGGCCATTAGGGCTTATATCCCACCACTATCTATGGAATGGCCTCCCCCAGTTATAAGTTATATATAGGGTAGAGGTATGTTTATGGGCATGTCAGTTGAGTTCCAATTAAACTCTCTCTCTCTCTCTCTCTCTCTCTCTCTATATATATATATATATATATATATATATATATTAGTGTACTAAATATATATGGTCTCAAGGTAGGGATTAGATATATATATATATATAGGGGAGTGCCATTGGTTCATCTAGTAATCATATATTGATTATATATGTAACATGACTTTCAAATTAGTCAAGAGAAATCTCCTATATCTATTTTAGTTGAGGGTTGAGGGAGCTATAGATAGATTGGGGTTGAGGAGTTTATATAGGCATATGCCATATACTATATATAAGTATTGGGGGTATAAGCTTGGATATTGGCCTATCTTTATTCATTCATATCTACTTTACTTATGTGGTAGTAGTTTGAACTGCTAGATCTATCTCACCAACATTGGTGCACAAGGATCATATCGATATAGATGAGGAATTCCCATAGAGAGATCCCCCCTACTATTTATACTTACCTACCTCCATATACCCTATATGGATGTGGTAAATTTTTATCTATATATATATATGTATATATATATATATATATGTATATATATGTATATATGTATATATATATATATATATGTATATATATATATGTATATATATATATATATATACATACATATATATATACATACATACATATATATATAGGTATAATGAAAATTGATTGATCAATATTGGGGTTGGGACTACCTATATATCTATATACAGGGGCACATCACTACCAATACCCCCACAATCAATATAATAGGTGGGTAGTCATTTATATATCTAGATACCCTAAATATTCACTTGCCCATATATAAATTCTATCTTCGAGGCTCTATATAGATATGAGTACATCTTATATAGATATATCCATGATTAGATTTGTATATGTAGATAGCCCAATATAGACTAGACTAGATGTCTGACTAGCCTATAGAGTCAACAAGATAATTGTCCCAATATATTATTTTATATAAGATAGATAAGGACCCTAATATAATATATATATTATTGGCTGAGTATTTTGTCGATCAGAGTACTGATAAACAAAATAGGTCTGATCAGCCAAAGTAAGAAGATTAGTCATCCAAATCTGTAGTTCTACAACATCAGAAGGGGACTGATCTCTCCTCTCATCAAGGGGAGGTTCCCTACAGATATGCCATATATATATATATATATATATATATATATATATATATATACTCAAGGGTAGGACAAATCATCCATCTCTTTTTTTTCAAACATGATGCATGTGGATCAAAGGAGAAATGATAAATATCACTCCTCTTCTTTTAGAAGTACTATTTAGCCAACCACAAGAGTACTCCTGGTAGTAACAAAAAAATGTAGCAAAGGATGTAATAACCAGCAAATTGAGATGCAGCACAAAGTCTCCACCTGAATTGATCAAGAGTAAGATACAAAGGACAATGAGGGCACAAAGTCATCCCAAGGTCCTTTACATAGAATGAAAAGAAAACACACTAAAGGAAATTATGGGGGCACAAAGTCTCTCCACACTGGACTCTTTAAGACACCTTCTTGACTACTGTCACTAATTTTGCTTGTTGAATTAAAGGAACAAAAGATATATTAAGGAAAAAGACATAAGAAGAGTTTCCCCAACAACAAAGATATTATAGCACAAAGTCTAAAAAACCACTTGCTTTCTTATTCCAATAACAAAATATGATAAATAAACTGAGCTCAAAGTCTCAGAATTGTCTTTCAATTTGGGTAGAGTTTCGTTCTGATTGTCAAAAAAGAGATCCATTTACAATAAAAGAGAGTCCCTTATATAGCCATTTCAAGAAGGATTAGGGAATAGTAACACATCATGTTACATTGGAATTTGTTAAGAAGATAGGCTAGAACTTAGGGGCATTTTACCCATTTGATTTTATCAATGTAGGGAAACAAGTCACGCTTATTGAAAGTTTGCAACTTTCAATTTCCACCCAGCAATCTGATCTTACCTTCATCATTCCTCCTTTTCTGGTTAATTGAATCGGGTCCTAGATTCAATTTGCTATTTTGTTCCTCCCTCACTTTTTGTTGGTCTTGGTATTGAAATTTGTGAATGCATTTTGGTCTGTAGGTTCAAAGGATCAATGGTTATTTTGTTGTCTTGAATTTGACATTCGCGCGCTCGTCACTATGTTTTCAATGGTTAGTTTGCTATGTTGAATTTGACGTCTTTGGGCATGTCACCCCTTGGTCCTATTTTAGCTCTCTATTTGGCACTTTTCTAGATTGGACTTGCCCTTTTGGGCCTTAAGAAATGATCCCTAAATGGCCTTCAAGCTTCTTGTTTTACATCCTTCTTGAAGGGAAGGTGACCCTTCAGCTTCAAGAAGTGCCCTTTAAGTTGGTAGCTGAGAGTGCCCTACAAGGGCACCTACCCTTTGGGGTCCTTTAGTGGCCCTTCACAAATTCTCATGGATAATTCCCATAGGTATTTCCTTGGGCTTTTCCCCAGGTAAATCCCTGCGGACAATTCCCATGGACAAATTGTCCACAAAAATTTCTCGTGAACAAAAATTCCACAAAATTTACCACGCATAAAAAGTCTATAGAATTTCTATTTTCTTTGATTATTTCTATTTGATTCAGGTTTTTTTTCACCGAAGACCACTTAAAATTATTTCAAACTTTTTGCCTAAAGGAATTCCTTTAGACAAAAAGTCTGAAGGAATTGTGCCTTAGACTTTTTTGAATTCTGAAAGAATTACCTTTGCAAATGACCCTTCTGAAGGGTACTTTCATTGATCAAGTGTCCTCCACAAGGGAACTTGTCCTTCGAGGGGCCCTTTGAACTTTTGCATTTTGAACTGCTCCTTTGAACTTTGGTGATGAACCAACTGTTAAACCGTTCTATTGAACTAAGGCTTTGAACCACTTATTAAACCTAGGTTTTGAACCAAAATGGTTCAAACTGATGAACCCTTTGTTTGAACCAACCGTTGAACCATTTCATTGAACCAATTAGTTGAACCAAGCTTTGAACCAAAATGGTTCAAGCTGATGCTTCAAGCCAATGGTTCAATTGCATGAACCAGGCCAATGAAATGCTCCATTGAACCAAGACATTGAACCTTTTCATTGAACCAAGTCATTGAACCAACCATTAAACCAAGTTTTGGTTCAACAGTTCAAACAAACACTTGAACTAATTGACGAACCATTTCATTGAACTAAAGGATGAATGAAAGCATTGAAATAAAGTGGATGAACCAAATGAGTGAAACAAAGCATTGAACCACTTGATTAAATCCACCTTTGAACCATTTGACATTAAACCAAAGGATGAACCAAATGTTGAACCTACTGTTGATGCTTGCTGATGGAGATTTTTGTTTGAACCAAGGCATTGAACTAATCCTAAAAATGACCAAGTGTTAGAAACTGATTCTTTTGGTTGAACTTGCCTGTAGAAGCCTTTGAACCTATAGAAATGAACCTGCCTGCATAGTCCGTAGAAACCAAGTCCGTAGTTTTCTCTAACCTTGAAATAGTCTATAGATTTCAACCTGTAAAGCTCATTAAACTTGACCTATAGAGTCTATAGATTTAAGCCTACAGATTTTGTAGATTTAAGCCTACAGAGTTTGTAGATTTAACCCTATACAAATCAACTTGTAAAGCCCATTGAACTTGGCCTACAGAGTTTGTAGATTTTTGAGAAGCTTGAAAAATGAGGAATTTGAATGCCTAGGATAAGTTTTGAAAAGGAAAGAGACAATTTTGGTTTGTAAGACCAAAATAGTTCAAATGTTGTCCCAAAAATGAGTGATATTTTTGAGGGACAACAGCTTGCTCTAGTTTGGGAACTTTTGTCAATTGCAAAAAGAATTGAAAGGAGTAGAATCCAAAATATCCAGTGTATTCATGTGTACCATTGGGTTATGGATTCATGCTACCTAGAAATGAAAGGCATCAAAAAGGAAAACAAACAAAACAAAATAGAATTAAAAACTATACAAATATACATATATACAGATGGAATGATCTGATACTTTAAGAGTTAAAGTATTTTAGATGCTGCTTCTTGGGAGATAATGAAAATAGTGCTCTATCTTGGTAAACTAGTAGGAAACCATTTTGCCCCCATAAATGGTGATGGGCGAATGGAGCTCAGGCTATTGGAACATCAGCCACCAAGACAGTCATCTTGATTTTCTTGTCTAGAAAGGCTGCCAATGCAAATTGGGCATCTTTAATTTGACCCAGCAATGGTACTTGTTTGTTCTCCATGGAGAAACATCTTCCAAATGTCTTAGTCAATGTGAGACCCAGAGACTCAACTAATTTTGTAGGCATGACATTGTTAGATGCCCCAAAATCAATGATGCAATTGTTGAGCTGATAACCATTAATTAACAAGGAAACATAGAAAGGTTCTATTTTCCCAAGAGTAGCTATAGGAGTAAAGATAAGATTATTTGGAATGGGCATGTTCTTTAGGGAATTATGAATTATCTTTTTAGCTTTTTGCCCTACAGGGATGGTTTGGTTCTTGATACATTAGACCAATTTATCTAATTGATCAGGATTGGACTGCAAATATTCAAATTTAGACATTTGAATTTTGGTTTTCTTGACATGATCAATTATGTCAAATGGCTGAATTGGACTAGGAATAAAAGAAAGCATTTCAACCTTTTGGGTTTTAGGAGGGATGGGAGGAGGGCTGACTTGCGAAATGGGAATAGAAGGTGAAGGTGAAATTGATGTACTTACATTTTGGGTGATCACCAAATCCTTTGACTAAAAAGGAAGAGGGGTTCCATGCTTAGCAATCATAACTGCTAGTTAAGGTTGCTCCTCTATCTTCCCTTTATCATCTTGCTAGACTGATTGGTTTTTGGACCTAGTAAACACTGCATATGATCCATCAATAGATTTTCCTTTATTTTATGGGTTCATCCTGATAATTTATGAAACCAATATGGGAGTCACCAACTGATTCTTCTTGATCCTCCATGAAGAGATCAACGTAATTTTCTTGATCAAACTCAGGTTGGAAAGAAAAAGCATGTTCTGTTTTTAAATTCTAACTACTGAGTTGGTTGGAGGAGCTTCAAGGGCAAGTTTCCCTTATGAGGGAAGAAGGTGATTTTGTTGCCCTTGATTTTTGGTAGCATTGCCCTGATATGACTGATTTGGGAATGTCTTTCTTGGCATATCTCTGTATGAAGGATCAAAAGATATTCCTTGCACCATTTGCTTTTTTAAGGCTAGCACTTCATTTTCTAGCTTTTGCACCATTGGATGAGTGGTGCTTGTAGATGCATATTCAGAAGATGATGAAGATCTATTTCTATTTAGATCTCTTCTTATCTTCCCTGCTAATATGAGATCATCTTATACCTTAGTGGCCAAAAGTTGAGCTGTAACAAGATCTATTAGACTAGCACGTCTCAAAAGAAAATTGACTTCAGGCAACTGAGAATTAATGAAAAAGCATATGAGGTTCTCAGCTATAGGTTGAGCTATTATAGGAATTATGTTCCTCAGTTTGTCAAATTTGGCTATGAAGTCTCTCATTGGTTCATGAGGCTCTTTCTTCATCTATGTAAGTTGAGCCAGAAGTGCATGTGTATCTTCTACAAGTTTGAATCTGGCTTCAAACTTATCTTTGAGAGTATTCCAATCAGTAACTAACTGAGCCTATAGATGATAAAACCAATCTGCATACCTTATAGTGTCTCCACAAAAATCCTGACTACTACATCTTCAAATTCTACTTTGATTACTCTATAAGCTATGCTGAATGCTACAATGTGTTCATCTGGATGAAATTTCCCATCACCATAAAATTTGGGGAAATTCTTCCTTGAACTACATGGAAGTTCATGTAGAGGTGGAGTAAGATTTAGAGGACCAAAAGCATTACCCCAAGGGCCTTGAACTGCCATTATAAGATTATGAAAAGGAGGGATAACAAATCTCAGAGGGGTAACTATAGACAAAGCTTTATCAATAGTAGAAGTAGATACTTCATCTGGCAATGGAGATCTGACTTTAGTAGGAGGAAAACTCTTGGTTCATTGAAGATGAGATAGTGAAGGAAATAGATCAAAATCACTTTACTATACCAACTCGAACATAGGGTCAACAATCTTTTTAACCCTTTGGCTTCGTGTATACCTTGAATCTACCAGATTATGAAACAAAAATGGAAAAGAATTGACCTTGCTTTAGTTAAAGCTTGGGGCTTTAAACTGTGCTTTCTTTCCCAGTTAGTGTGGAGGTGAATATAAGATGGTAAGGCTATAAATGGATAATGGGTAAGATGTGAAATGGAGTCACCAAATTTTGTAATGGATAAGGTTATAATGATAATGGGTTATATATCCCCAGTGGAGTTGCCAAAAATTGTTGGTTGAATATTTTGTTGATCAGCGTACTGATAAACAAAATAGGTCTGATCAGCCAAAGTAGGAAGATTAGTCATCTAAATGTGTAGTTTTACCACATTAGAAGGGGACTGATCTCTCCTCTCATCAAGAGGAGGTTCTCTCTCTCTCTCTCTATATATATATATATATATATAAATGGAAAATAATACTCAAGGGTAGGACAAATCATCCATCTCTCTTTTTTTAGAGATGATGCATGTAGATCAAAGGAGAAATCTCAAGGGAAATGATAGATAGCACTCCTCTTCTTCTAGAAGTACTATTTAGCCAACCACAAGGGTACTCCTGATAGTAACAACAAAATCTAGCAAAGGATGTAATAACCAACAAATCAAGATGCAGCACAAAGTCTCCACTTGAATTGCTCAAGAGTAAGATACGAAGGACAATGAGGGCACAAAGTCATCCCAAGGTCCTTTACACAAAAATCAAAAGAAAACACACTAAAGGCAATTATGGGGGCACAAAGTCTCTCCACACTTAACTCTTCAGGACCCCTTCCTAACTATTGTCACTAATTCTACTTGTTGAATTAAAGGAATAGAAGATATATTAAGGAAAAAGACATAAGAATAGTTTCCCCAACAACAAGATATCACAGCAAAAAGTCTAAAAAACCACTTGCTTTCTTATTCCAATAACAAAATATGATAAACAAATTGAACTCAAAGTCTTAGAATTGTCTTTCAATTTAGGTAGAGTTTCATTCTGATTATCAAAAAAGAGATCCATTTATAATAAAAGAGAGTCCCTTATATAACCATTTCAAGGACTAGGGAACAGTAACACATCATGTTACATTGGAATCTATTAAGAATACCCACTAGAACTTAGGGGCATTTTACCCATTTGATTTTATCAATGCAGGGAAACAAGTCACACTTATTGAAAGTTTGCAACTTTCAATGTCCACCTGGCGATCTGATCTTACCTTCATCATTCCTCCTTTTCTAGTTAATTGAATCAGGTCCTAGATTTAATTTGTTATTCTATTCCTCCCTCACTTTCTGCTAGTCTTGGCCTTGAAATTTATGAATGCATTCTAGTCTGTAGGTTCAAAGGATCAATGGTTATTTTGTTGTCTTGAATTTGACGTTCACATGCCCATCGCTATGTTTTCAATGATTAGTTCACTATGTTGAATTTGACATCTTCGAGTGCGTCACCTCTTGCTCCTCTTTCAGCTCTATGTTTAGCACTTTTCTAGATTAGACCTGCCCTTTTGGGCCTTAATAAATGACTCTTGAATGGCCTTTGGGCTTCTTGTTTTACATCCTTCCCAAAGGGAAGGTGACCCTTCATCTTCAGGAAGTGCCCTTTAAGTTGGGAGCCGAGAGTCCTGCACAAGGGCACCTACCCTTTAGAGTCCTTTGGTAGCCCTTCATAACTTCTCATGGATAATTCCCATGGGTATTTCCCTAGGCTTTTCCTTGGGAAAATCCCCATGGACAAATTATCCGCAGAAATTTCCTATAGACAAAAAGTCTACAGAATTTCTATTTGATTTGATTATTTCCATTTGATTCAAGTTTTTTTTTCACCGGTGACCACTTAGAATCATTTCAAACTTTTTTTGTAAAGGAATTGTGCCTTAGACTTTCTTGAATTCTGAAAGAATTACCTTTGCAAATGGCCCTTCTGAAGGGTACTTTCATTGATCAAGTGTCTGCCACAAGGGCACATGTCCTTTGGGGGGTCCTTTAAACTTTTGCATTTTTGAACTACTCCTTTAAACTTTGGAGATGAACCAATTGTTGAACCATTCTATTGAACCAAGGCTTTGAATCACTTGTTTAACCTAGGCTTTGAACCAAAATGGTTCAAGCTAATGAACCCTTTGTTTGAACCAACCATTGGACCATTTCATTGAACCAATTGGTTGAACCAAGCTTTGAACCAAAATGGTTCAAGATGATGGTTCAATTGCATGAATCAAGCTGATGAAATGCTCCATTGAACCAAGACATTAAACCTTTTCATTGAACCAACCATTGAACCAAGTTTTGGTTCAACGATTCAAACAAAGCCTTGAACCGACTGACAAACCATTTGATTGAACCAAAGGATGAATGAAAGCATTGAAACAAAGTAGATGAACCAAATGAGTGAAATAAAGCATTAAACCACTTGATTGAACTTGCCTTTGAACCATTTGTCATTGAACCAAAGGATGAACCAAATGTTGAACCTGCTGCTAATGCTTGCCGATGGAGATTTTTGTTTGAACCAAGGCATTGAACTAATCCTGAAAATGACCAAGTGTTAGAAACTAATTCTTTCAGTTGAACCCACCTGTAGAAGCCTTTAAACCTATATAAATGAACCTACCTGTAGAGTCTGTAGAAACCAATTTCTTAGTTTTCTCTAACCTTGAAAGAGTCCATAGATTTCAACTTGTAAAGCTCATTGAACTTGACCTGCAGAGTCTGTAGATTTAAGCCTACAGATTTCATAGATTTAAGCCTACAGAGTCTATATATTTAAGCCTATAGAAATGAACCTATAAAGCCTATTGAACTTGGCCTACAAAGTCCATATATTTTTGAGAATCTTGAAAAATGAGGAATTTGAATACTTAGGACAAATTTTGAAAAGGGAAGAGGCAATTTTGGTCTGTAAGACCAAAATAGTTCAAATGTTGTCCCAAAAATGAGTGATATTTTTGAGGGACAACATATATCATAGTGATTTGATAAAATATTTTCTTGAGCTTATCACTGTATATATATTATTCCTTTTATATTCATACATATATATTAAGGATATACTACTTATCTATAAAGTCTATAGAGTTGATAGCAATCCTATCTATATATTTGGGGTGGGGCTCGTTATATATTTTTTCACTATTCACTATACTCAATAGATTTTTTCTAGATTCATTATGAGATTATATATATAATGCCTAATATTGGGCTCTAATTGAGATTAGGAGTGGGTGTCTTGTACTACATAATAGATCTAGTATGGCCAATATATATATATACACACACACACACACACATATATATATACATATATATACATACATACATATATATATATACATATATATATATATACATATATATATATATACATACATATATACATACATATATATATACATACATATATATATACATACATATATATATATATATATATATATATATATATATATATATGGTCATGGATTAAAGTCTCCATTCACACCTACAAGGATTGAGTATGAGTCACTAAGCCCACCTAAAACTCCCATATCTATATATAAGTGGGGCCATATATTTATAGTGGGCCATACACACACACACACACATATACATATACATATACATATATATATACATATATATATATATACATATATACACACACACACACACACATATATATATATATGTATATATATATATATATATACATATATATACATACATACATACATACATATATATATATATATATACATATATATATATATACATATATATATATATATACACACATATATATATACATACATACATACACACACACACACACACACATAGAGTTTTTTCACCTCTACTATATATAGATAGGGATAGGGAAAAGACCCATATAAATCTACCCTATATATCTATTTGGGCCCCAATCTATATTATATCAATGTGAATGCTCATATATATAGAGGAGTTCTATAAATGCCTTTATAGAGTGGGAATGGTATGTGTCAATGCAATGCCTACTATATATATTATGCATGAATGATGATTGTGAACTACAAAAAGGAGTATATAACTCATCGATCTAACTATAGACTTTATGTATATGTTTAGTCTACACTCTAGATAGAGATATTGAAGGTTGAGCCCTATCTAGAATGGAATAGGTGTCTACCCATATATAGATAGATAAGGGGGTTGGTTTAAATCTCCAACTTGATCATTCATCAATTCTTATACATATAGGGTATTTCATACCAATCCTCCCCCTCTCTATATATGTATGATAAATCTTGAGAAATAATTGGTTCAGTACATATCGATCATTCATCGAGTATGTATCTATATCCACTCACCCTCAATTAGATCATAACTATATGATACGACTATATAAACAATATATATAGAGAGAGATAGCCACCTCTATCTATATATCCACCCTTACCTTGATTCATTGGGGCCATATATAGATAACTCTCACTCCCAACAATATATATGAGAAAATTTATACATACATACATACATACATACATACATATACATATATATATATATATATATATATGTAGGGGTCAAGAGGTAAGTCTATGGAGTTTAATTAGCATAATGTAATCTATATAGAGTTAGATAGATAGATAGGGCCACTCACCAAATATAAGGGCAAGTTATATATCTATCTAGGAGTGCCCTTATCCCTATCCTTATCTAATTATAGGATAGGATAAGATATATAACTAAAATATACTATATACATAATTATTAATCATATAGTATGGGGTGGGGGTTGATCTCCCTATCTATCTATCTATCTATCTATCTATCAATATTTATATATATATGGGGTTGAGAAGGACTATCTAATCTATAGCTATGCTCTGTTGATATTGTTAACCAAAATTGACTTTTAGGTCAAATTCGGAACCCTATAAGTAAAAATATTGGTTTTAAATGTTATAGGGGTTATAACATTTTTCATAGGCTATATTATGGTTAAATTTACATTATCTAATGTATTTCTAGCCTTAGTCATGGTTTCATTAGATTTTTTATCTTTTTGGGTCATTTAATGTGCTTTTAAGAGTCTTAAATGCAAGTGGCATAGTTCTCAAGGTGCCTAGGTGTTATATTTTTTAATTAAAACATATAATAAATTATTTTAACTATTAGGGATGTCAGTTACATCAAAATATTTTAGGTTTTTTAACTTAAATCCAACAAACCAACTAAAAAAGGGAGAAAATGTCATTTGTATGGCCCATGGTGAAGTTTTCCACATGAGAAAAAATCATGGAAGGCCTATTAATATTAATAATACTCATATATATATATATATATATATATATATTTACTCTATAAGTTCCATTTTAAATCCAAAAATATTCTACTCCTTTTTTGTATTTTTAGACATATAGGAGTGACATTTAGGTTTTTGCTCAGTATAGAAACCTAAATAAGTTTTAGGAAAAATGATTTTGGGAGGTTGTATTGAACTCAGAGATATTTAGTTAAATATAAATATTTTTAATAATGGTTGTTTTTGCTTCATAAACCATCCTCATGAAGTTGATTTTGTTTTTCTACTAGTTATTTCATGCACCTTATAGGTTTTGCTCAATTCTGGTCAAATATATATGAACTAGTTGGTGATGTTGACTCTAAGGTATGTGAGATACCTTATTAGATGGTATCCTTTCTTATTTTAATGTTTCATAATGTTTTTATGAGAAAATTATTCCATGTTATAGGAAGATGCCACCATGTGCATTCTCAATCAAAGTTCTCCTAGTTTGTAGAGTGTTCTTCTCCTATAGAGGTCTCATGTAGTTGGGAAATGATGTTTCATAGTTATTAAGGTCATATGACTACCTATTTCCATGTTTTGGTTTCACCATAAGATATTTTGGGTAGCTTGTAGCCTTACCATATCTTATAGTCAACTCCATGCCTAGCTTCACTTACAATCACATATATGAGCTTGTCTATCTTGTTCATGGAGTTTTAATTATGGTCTATCAATTATACAATAAATTATTAGTGGAAATATTTTCACTTATATGTTTTTAAACTATTAAAGTGTGTTCAAAATCTCATTCACCATGCTAAAATAGTCATGAGATGCCTCTACTTACTAAATTCCAAATGTGTGCAAGTGGTTTCACATTAGAGATGATGTGTTGGAACTTGTTTCAATTATTATTGGAAAAAATCATTCATTTTAAGAGGTTTGAAATTATTTTGAGATGTCCATGAGGGTTTTTCCTTCATGACATTATTTTATTTCATTCTCACTACCCACTTTTATCTCAATACACATGTACAAGAGCCATTATTGACATCATACTGAGAGGTGTAAATCCTGATATGGTTCAAATATCTTAATATTACTAAAAGTGTATTGGAATATTTTATGAAATAATAAAAATTTCATAGTAAAGGATATTTTCATACTATTTATATTTAATTAATTGTTTATGCACCAAAATATCCACCTATAAGTGGCCAAGCAAGGTACTAAGATGCTTTTATGAAGAGGCTGAAATAACTTGACACCTACTTAAGGTATTGGTATGATAATAAATACTTTGTATACCCATATAAAGTGTCAAATGGTTAAGATAAGTGTGCAACCATGTTGAGAAGACAAGGAACTAAGTTTAGGGAAGCTTTCCTTAGAATGTCAAAATAGAGCTCTAGTGGGGTTTTGTAGACCTCTAATGACATATTTTCAAAAATCTTAAAGGTATAAATTGAGGTGAATTTTGTGACCTAAAGCATAGATAATAACTCTATGAATAATTTAGGCCATAAGTTTATAATGTGAGATATGAAATCCCTAAAGTGGCCCCAAAAAACTCTTAAAACATGATGTCTTATCTACAAGTTTGATCATTTAAATGATATTTTATATCCTAGGAGAAATAATGAACATAAAATTGATGGATATAGTGATTAAAATGGTGAAATTATATAAAAATTTAATGGAGATAATCAATTTAAGGTTTATGCATGATTTTTAAGCTTCATGAGTGCATACAGGTGTCCTTTGTATGGAAAAATACACACCTACAATAGGGTATAAAACAGTAAACCCAGTCATGAATCTAAATAACATACAAGGTGAATGATAGTTAAATAATGTATTTGTGACCAAATAGGGTTCAATTTAGGTTATAAAACATCATAATAAAGATCATTTGGATCCAAATACACCTACATGTAGAGTTATAAGGAGTAGTCATAGTTAAACATGAAACTTAAAGAGCATGTGAAGTGTTTAGAAAATTTGGAATGATAAATGAGTAGGAGGTAATATAATTATGTTTTTAATATTATCATTATTAGCTAACACATAATTATCAATGTATAAATGATATAATATGCACTTACAAGGGTGAAAAAGTAGGGTGTCTCAGTCAGAGGATAGTGGAGGACTTAGTTATGACCAAAGGTGCACAAGAAGGGATAATGGGAGGATGGGATGATGAATTAAACATATGGATAATTTATAAATATCCATTATTAATATAATAAGATAAAACAATGTGAATAATCCTATATTGACCTCTTAAAACCCTATGTTCACCTACAACCACCAAGTTATAGTCTTGAACATGAGGGTGAGATAAAGAGATGAACTTTTTTAGGGAAGAGAGGAAGCTATAAATAAATTAAAATTGGATAATTATAGGTAAAAATGTGTTAAAAAAATTCTATGACACTACCAATATTATCATATACATTCCCTACTTGGTCAAATGTCATAAGTCCGTACAACTACTCCAAGAAACCTATTTGCTCAATAGATGCATATTGGGAATCTAGAGAAGATAAGTATTTTGGGTGGATTAAAATACTAATAAGCATGAATTGATAGTTAATAACATGTTTAATGAGTATATAATCATTGTTTTATCTTTTAAATGTCACTCTTAGGTGGATTTGAGAAAAGGTGCAGGAAATAAGATTTTTAGAGGTATTTTTTGGGATGTTTTAATTTAGTTAGGAATATAAATAAAAGAATATAGATTAAAAAACTATTGAAAATAATCATAAATACCTTTATAAACTCCAAAAATACTCACTTTTCATTGGGGACAAGGGATATACCTCACTATTTTATCTCAGAGGTCAGCCAGTTTAGGAAAATCAAGCTTTAACAAAGCAGGTTAGTAAGTACAAAATGAGAAAAGGGCTTGATATGGAGATTTATGAGCCTTAGGAAAAATATTATGAGGTTTATTTAAGTAAATTATATTATATAAAAGTACTATTTCAATCTCATACCTTTTAGGATGACCAGAATACCCCTACACATAATCCAACTAGGCAATCTTTCACTAGGACTAGTTAGTGAATGAGAGAAAAGGAATAAAATAAGTTCTTGAGAAGTTTTTTTGGTGATATTATAATATTTAATAAAGTTTTAGCATGAATAATACACAAAAACAAACATTTTAAATTATTCCAAGTAGCCAAAGCTAACTGGGTGCATGCTAGGCCTATTACACCTTCAACGGACCTAGAGACAATTGGGGGTATACCTTCATATATAGATCTTCATGAGATATAAAAAATATTGGTATATTTTAAGGGGATGAAATTACACCTTTATAGTCATTTTACATGCAAGGAAACCTATGGTAAAGATACTTTTAGATGAAAGACAATCCAAGCATGCAAGAAAGGTAGAAACAAGCTCAATGGGGTGTCTTCAAGTGCTCATATTTTTTATAAGACTATGCATG
The DNA here is from genome assembly GCA_037957365.1 of Torreya grandis. Taxonomy (NCBI): domain Eukaryota; kingdom Viridiplantae; phylum Streptophyta; class Pinopsida; order Cupressales; family Taxaceae; genus Torreya; species Torreya grandis. The sequence goes on from JARHVA010003712.1 coordinate 77,056, forward strand.
GATACCAAAGAATTTTTGAGGGGTTCTTAGGGTCCATTATAACCATGGTTTTTGAATTTTTTTTTAGTTCCAATGTCAAATATTTATGAACAAAGCTTAATACTGAAAACTACCTAAAACCTTACTAAACCCTCAGCTAAGACCCAATGGAGAAGACAAGATTGGAGAGATATATAGATGAAATATTATTACCATGAAATATATTTTAACTTGAAAATAACTCACTAAGGCTCCCTCAAAATATTTTGAGTTATATAAAATTGTATGGATGGGGGGCAAAACATGGATTTTTTGACCATTTTATGTGTGTTGTAAGTGTTATAAGAGGTCTGAAGATTAAATAATGTTTGAGAGGAAGATATGGAATTTTAATAAAAATTTATGTTCATTTATTTCCATGAAAAAAATCCTAAATGTACAAAATATAGATCTAATCTATGCCAATCAAAATTGGTATGGTGAACATAATGCTGAGAAGGGTGAAAACTTCTAGTGTGAGCCATTTTAAGGTGTACATAAGTAGTATAATGACATGGAGAGTATTTAAAAGTGTCATTAACTACTTCCCACATATTTTCATGGAAAATTTAATCCAATTTTGAGGCCAAGTGTGAGGGATGATTGAAAAAGGAGGTTTTTAGACTACATGCAGTGATGGCTTCCTTCCAAGATTTTATAGATAAGTAGGATTGAATAAAGTGAATGGAGAGGAATTTTTTAAATACTTTAATATAATAATAATCATACCTATCCCTAGTTATTTTTTGGACACTCAAATAGGTCCAAATCATGAATGTAGTTTCTTGAGCCAAGACTAGGAGCTTTATGCCACTTTCTATAAGTTTCATGACTTGTATGGACATTTGGACCTCTTGAAATTTCATGGCTCATTTCACATTTATTTCACATGTAAATTTAACCTCTTTTCTTATCTTGAAAAGTGTCCAAGTGACATTTTGACTTCCATTGTATTGCTCTTCTCCCAAAGGCTATAAATATTGACTCTTTTGGCTCTTTTTAGTAGCCTTCATTGGTTGATGGTGAAACCATAGCCAATTTTATAATTTAATGTATATTTAATCAATAAAATAAGTGAATTTTCCTACTTACATGCTATAAAATTGAGTCTTATTTCAATCTTGTTGATCTTGTCTATTAGAAGATCATCTTTTCTTGTATGTTATCCTTGATTATTCACCAAATGTGCAGAAGAGTAATTGTTATAGCTCTTTGTCAATGTTCTCTTTTAAGTGTATGTGTGTTTAAGAAGTGTTCAATTTATATATTACATGAATTAATCATCCATTACCCTCATAAGCACAAAAATACCTATTGAACCTAACATATGAAACATTGATGTGACAATCCATCTTGAGTTGTGAGTTTTATGTGAAAGAAGTTTTATTTATCTCTAATTAGTATAAGTTTAGTCAATAGGAGGAGGAAATTAAATATTTTTGCATCACCTTTATTTTTCTTATTTTTTATTATTAACCCTTTTCACTTGAAGTTGATAGGTAAGAGAGTGTTTTCAAAGAGTGCATCAAGGGAACTAGCCCTTCTAGAGATTTATATCAAAAAATTATTAACCATAGTAAGAGAGATGTTTCCATTGTGCCACTTGAATGAGGAGAGCTAGGTATCTCCTAGATGGGTGCAAATCTAAGTGAGAATAGTTTTTGGCACCCTTGGTGAGACTCTAAGTCCTAGAACATTGTCCTACATTGGTGTTGGTATTGACATAGTTACAACTACAAGAACATTTATATTTAGTACCTCAAAACTCCACTAAAATTTTCAACTCTTTGGTTATTGATCAGTTCCTAATCTCCATGAAAAAGGTGACCACTAGGTCTATTACTAAAGTTATACCCTTTGATTTTGTGCAATTTCCTTTATATTCTATCAAAAGGTTTATATTTATGAATACTCATCCTTGTTCAAGAGATTTGGTGTTTAATAAGTCCAAGTTCCTACTAAGTTCAACCTCTAATACCCAAAGTCTATACTCAATGATGGATATAAACCAATCTTTTGTACCTTTCACCAGATCATCTCCTCTGAATCTTACCCCAATATGGCCAAATTATAGGATTAGCCCTTAAGAGTGTTCTATATTTTAGTAGATAAGGTCATATTACTCCCATTAAATACATTAAAAACATATAAAAAATCTTCAATATCCGTAATATCACTTAAAATAATGTGGCTATTGGCATTATATTTCAAAGGGAAATTTTGATATTGGTATGGGACTCTACTTAAAAACAATTTTGGTTCATGGGATAAACTCAGAGATATATTGACTAAGATGTTTGGAGAGAAGAGTGATCATATATCAATAGCTTGGAAATTGACCACTATCAAGAGGGAACTAAAAAAATTTATGAAAGATATTAACACTAGATTTTAGAATACATGGTATAGGATCCCAACCCTTGTGAGACCTACTCCAAATTATGCCTTCTTTTACTATATAAAATCATTAATTAGTGATGTATCCATGATGATCCAATCCATGGGTGGGAATACAATACATAATTCCTATGAAATATCTATAAATACTAAGCATTATCTTGTTCAATTATGGAATATTTAACCTAAGCCACCAATGCCATTGTTACCTAATTTGTAGCCTCTTAGTCAAGTTGTGTTACCTACTTTAGCTCCTTTTCCTAGTCAAGAAAATTCTACCATTTCCCCCACTAATGAAATATATGAAGTCAATAGTTTGCTCCAAAGTGTTACTAGTGAATTGGTTTCCCTTTAAAGGCAACAAGATCAAATTTATAGGCCATACCAATTGTATAATTAGTTTGAGCAAACAAATATGCCTCCTTTTTAAGGTAATGCTCAAGGATAAGGTTAAATCACTCAAGTTATACCTTACCAAAGTTATAATCCTAGTGCCCCATCATCTTCTAAGGCTCTTTTTCTCACTAAAAAAAACTTTTTTCAAGAAGAACCATTATATCCCTCCTTTGACCAAAATCAAGGCCAAATTGCATATGATAATGAAATGCCTAGTCAAGACATGACAAAGCAAAGTATCCAAGTACCTAAATTTATAAATTTTGAGATGTAAATGAAAAATTGAATGTAAAATAGACAAAAATAATCTAATTCTACTCTTATAAATCATTTGGAGGGAGATGTTTGTTCAATCAATCATTTGGGGAATGCAAGTAATATGAATGCTAGTGTGTCCTCTAACACTAGGTCTAAGAAGAGGGATGTTGAAGAGACACAAAGGACTAATAAAGTACATATTTTTAATCCTACATAATATCCAATCCATAAGGTATAATAAAATTATAACTTTTAAAATGTAAGGCTAGCTCCTACACATCCACCTTCACAAGCTACACCATAAGGTACTATTACTTCTAAAGAGCCTTTGAGGGTGAGTAATCCCTCTATCAATTTTGTGAATTAGAAGAAGAATTTACATATGAATATTTACTTATGGGATTAATTAACAATATTGAGACACAATTATATGCTTTAAAAGGAATTTTAAGGACATGGTAAGCAAGTTGGATTAGCTAGGAATGAGAATGTTGTCTTGGTAATTGGAACTTAGTCCATTAATGAACAACTGAATAAAAATGATAAGAGTCTTGATTTTTATTTATCCTTGATGATTTCTTAGTCCATAATTACATAATATATATTGGGCCTAGTACTTCAGTTATGCCCAAGTCAATAGTTGATAAACTAGGCCTCAATTATGAACCAATGGCTAAAGGAGTTATACAATTAGATGGGTCACTAGTAAAGACCTTGGGAGTAGTCAAATATTTTAATCTAATTTTACATGCTTATCCTACATTTTTTATCCCTCATGATGTGTTTTTGGTATATTTATCTCCATAATTTTCTCTTTATTTGTCAAGAGAGTTTATATCTAGGATAGGTGGATACTTGGTAGCCAATTAGTCCTATATGGTTTTTAAGACAAATTATGGCACTAAAGTGAAGATTGAATTAAATCCTATTCATCACAATAATCTATAGCCCTAAATTCATAAAGTTGAAAATGTAAATTATGCAATTATTGATGAGGATGAACTTCACATGGAGTAATCTCCAACTTCTTATCTTGAAGGAGTTTATAATTTGTATCTAGATGAATGAGGAGCTAAGTTTCAGGAGCATGATGATTACAAATTTGTAGAGGAGGATGGTCTAAAATTGTATTTAATTCATGAGGAGGACTCTTTCATTCCAAATATGATGAAGCCAAGTGAAAACATGGATGATTAATGGAAGCTATTCTTTGATGGATCTAGAAGTAAGGTTAGGGTAGGTGGTGGAACAATGTTGGTTTCCCCAGCAAAAAAAGGTACTATTCCACTTTCATATTTCATTTCTCATGTACTTATAATGTGGCAAAATTTGAGGAGCTTATTCATGGCCTTTAGTGGGCTAGGAAAATAGGTGTGAAAAAGTTATGAGTGTATGATGATAGTGAGTTGATTATGAATCAAGTAAGAGGCCAAAATATAACTAACAACTCTTTGATTAAGTCCTATAAGCATAGAGTGTGGGATCTTGTAGAATATTTCAAATATTTTAACATCCAATCTATCCCAAGAGAATACAAAAAACATGTTGATAGGTTGGTATCATTTGGATATCAGTGTGATGTTCTAAAGGGGATAAGAGAAGATAAGAACTAACCACATCTCAAGGTGATTGTAAATCCCTCTATACTTTATAATGTCACTAATTGGCAAGTTTTTGATAGTGACCAAAAAATAGGACTTTTTATACAAGAGGAGGCTAAGTTTTCTTCCAAGAATCAATCCAAAATATAGAAAAAATATGGAGGGAAGATTTTATAATTGAAAATAGACAATTTTCCTAAAGGCTTAGTCATCACAACTTACAAAATCTATTCCATGGAAGTGAAAGTTAGTGAAAGGTTTTCTCTCCTTGATGGATATTCTAGGTATAATAAGATTTTGGTGAAAGAAAGTGATCAATATAAGACAACCTTTAAAACTAAATGGGGTACATATTCTTACAATAAAATTCTCTTTATATTGTCTAATGCTAGATCTACATTTCAATGTGCAATGGATATGGATTTTCAAGGACTAATAAATGACATTATGTTGGTGTATCTTGATGATATCACACATTTTTCTAAGGATCCAAAGGATGACTTGAATCACCTTAGGTAGATTTGTGAGAGATGTAGAGAGTTTGGAATATTTTTAAAACTAAATAAGTGTGTGTTTTTGTTTCCATGAAGGTAAAATTTTAGGACACATTGTCTCAAATAAGGGCCTATCCATATATCCTAAAAGGGTGAGTACAATCTTGAAATTGATTTTCTCAAACAAAAGAAAGGTTTGAAAAGTTTCTTTGGGAAAATATATTTCATAAGGTGGTTCATTCCTAATTTTTATAATTTAGTCAAGCCTCTAACATATATGCTAAGGAATGATTAAATGTTCACTTGGACAAGAAGAAGGAATGAGAGTTTTGAAGAGATTAAATAGGATATTGCTCAAGATCTAACTTTTGAAAGTCCTAATTTCTAAAATTAACTCAACTTTTATACCTTTGTAAATGATGAGGTAATCTCTGTCATGCTGACTCAATCAAATAAAGAAAACTTGGAGTAGCCTATCACCTTCTTTAGTTAAGGATTGGAGGGCTATGAGGTAAGATACACCTATGTTGAGAATCAAGTACATTTAGTTATTACAAGTCTAAAGAAGTTTAGTAAAATGTTATCTAACAATAAGATTCAGATATTGGTACCTAATCCTAGTGTCAAATAGTTTTTTTTGAGTAGATATTTAAATGTAAAAAGGGATGGTTGGATCACAAAAGTGATAGAGTATGATGTAAAAATCAAGAAAACCATGGTAGTAAAAGGAAAGGGGTTATGTGAGAACATTACTTAATATTTGAAAGAATAAAAAGAGGTTGTTTTATCAATTATTTATGAGCCTAAGATAGTTGTATCTTCATCCATGAGAATTTGGACACAAGATATGATCCATTTTATTCAAATCAATGAGTGTCTATAAGGCCTAGATATAAATAAAAGAAGGTAATTTAGATTTTAATCTATTCCTTATTTAATTGTTTATGGAGTGTTGTTTAATAAGTACTTCTTATTTATTCCATTGAGATGTGTTGAATAAGATCAGGTTAATAAAATATTGCTTGAATTTCAAGAAGGACAAACTGGTGGTCACTTTACTCCAAGAACCATAGTAACTAAGATAATGAGTGCTCAATATTTTTGGCCTATTTTTTAAAAATAACCCATGATTTCATAATTAAATGTAAAAAATGTGATATCTTTGATGGTAAACAAAATATTACATCCTTGCCTCTTAATCCAATATAAGCTAATCAACTCTTTATGCAATGGGGTCTGAATTTCATAGGTCTAATCAACCCACCTTATAGTGTTATCTAGAAGTGGATGTTGACTACTAAAAATTAATTTACAATATGGTTGAATGATATACCTCTCAATTAATCAAATGAAAGTTCATTTCTAGACTTACATGAAGGCATAGTGCCATGGTTTGGGCTCCTTCAACAATACTTTTAGATAATGCATTAGCTTCCTTTGAATGAGGACAAGTGAGTGGGCTTTGAAACATGGAATCTATTTGAGTACTTCCTCCAAATATTATCCATAATGTAATGGAATGGAATAGATGAGTCTACCAATAAAAAAATAATCATGATTATCAAGAGGACAATGGAGGAAAATCGAAGGAATTGGCATTCCAAGTTGAAGACAACTCTTTAGGTTGATAAGATCACCCCCAAAAGAGCAAGTATAAACTCACCATATACACTTGTTTATTGGAGAGAATATATAATACCTATTTCACTTGAGCTACCATATTTGGATCTCACTTATTAGCTAGAGTTGATGGAAAATCAAAGCATGGAAGTTAGGTTGTGTGAGTTGATGGAACTTGAAGAAATAATAGATTAAGCTATGAAAACTATGAGAGATAAAAAATATCAAACAAAGAGATATTTTGACAATAAAGCCATGCCAAGAAGCTTCCAATAGGGGGAAATTATTCTAAAATGGGATAAAGATAGGGTTAATCCTAGAAAACACACAAAGTTTAATGCTTTGTGGGGTGGCCCTTATGTTATCACCTAATGCAAGAAACACAATGCTTTCCAAATCTCAAAGTATGATGGAGAGGAGATTAATATCCTAGTCAATGGCATATATCTCAAAAAATTTGACTAAGTTTCTCCTCTCTCCTTGTACATAGTTTTTGTTTTCCTTACTTTCCGTAAGTGTTTATGCACATGTGTGAGTCTTGCTGTCTTACTTTGTCTTATGTCTACTTGGTCTGTTGTGGTTGTTTTGTGTGTGTTTTAGGTAATTAATTGGTATTTTTATTCAATAAATCATTGACTCTCTTGGTCCCTGATAGGATAAGGCTACTAGTCCTTAATATAGAAGGCATATTACCCCTATCAGTCACCAATTTGTTGACCAAATTTGACTTTTAGTTCAAATTCAAACCCCTCTAGGTAAAAATATTTGTCATAGGCTATATTATAGTTAAATTTTTGTTATCTAATGTATCTATAGCCTTGGTTATGGTTTCATTAGCTTATTTGTCATTTTAGGTCATTTAATGTACTTTTAAGAGTTATAAATGCAAGTAGCATGGTTCTCAAAGTTTCCAAGTGTTCTATGTTTCTTGAAAACGTCTAATAGGTAAATTTAATTTTTAAGGATGTTAGTTACATAAAAATATTTTAGGTTGTCAAAAAAAAGAGGAGAAAATGGAACTTGTACAACCCATGGGGAAGTGTGCCACATGGGAAAATATCATTAAAGGCCTCTTCACCTCAATAAAACTCATCTCTATGTTTGATTTGATTTGTAAGTACCATTTTCAATCCAAAACTATTCTACTTCTTTTTCATATTTTTAGACATACAAGAGTGACCTTCAGGTTTTTTCTAAGTACAGATAACCAAATAAGTTTAAAGAAAAATGATTTTTGTAGGTTTTGTAAAAAATTATAGACCTTAATTTTCATATAATTTTTTTAATAATGGTGGTATATGCTTCATGAAGCATCCTCATGAAGTTGACTATACTTTTATACTAGTTGTTTAATGTACCCTATAGGTTTTGCTCAATTCTGGTCAAATCCATATGGAAAATTTGGTGATGTTGACTATAGCTTATGATGGATACCTTATTATATGGTATCCATTCTTATTTTAATGTTTCATAATTTTCTTATGAGTAAATTATTCCATGCTATAGGAAGGTGCCACCATGTGCATTCTTAGTCAAAGTTCTTCTAGTTTGTAAAGTGTTGTTTTCATATATATGTATGATGTAGTTATGAAATGATGATGCACAGGTCTCAAGGACATATTACTACCTCCTTCCATGTTTTTTTTCACCATATCATCTTTTAGGTAGCTTGTAGCCTTGCCATGTCTCATAGTCAACTCCATGCCTAGCTTCACTTTTAGTCACATCTATTAGATTGTCCATCTTGTTCATGGAGTTGTAATTATAGTGTATCAATTATGAAATCCATAAAGAGTGTAAAAAATTTAATTTATATGGTTTTAAAATATGCAAGTGTGTTCACAAGGTCATTCACCATGCTAAAATAATCATGAGATGCCTTTGCCTACTTTATTCCATATGTGTGCAAGTGGTTTCACATTGGAGATGATGTTTTGGTACTTGTTGAAAGTGTTATTGGTATAAATGACTAATTTTAAGAGGCTATAAATTATTTTTATCTATCCATGAGTCTTTTTCATCCATGACATTATTCTATTTCATCCTCACTATCCACTTTTAGCTCAATGCACATCTACAGGAGCCATTGCTGACATCATACTGAGAGGTGTAATTCTTGATATGGTTCTAATATCTTAATATTTTTACAATTGTATTTTAATTTTTTATGAAATATTATAATATTCATATTCATGGATAGTTTTCATACTACTCATATTAAATACACTATTTGTGCACCAAAATATCCACCTATAAGTGGCTAAGTAGGGTATTAAGATGCTTCTATGGAGAGGTTGAAATAGTTTGACACTTAATTAAGGTCTTGGTATGATAATAAAGCCTTTAAAGACACATATAAAGTGTCAATTGTGTAAAATAAGTGCGCAACCATGTTGAGGAGAAAAGGAACTGAGTTTAGAGAAGTTTTCCCTAAAATGTCAAAATAGAGCTCCGGGGGTTTTTGTAGACCTCTTATGACATATTTGAAAAAGGATTCAAGGAATAAAATGAGGTAAATTTTGTGACATATGGCATAAAAATAATTATACCAAGAATGGAGGCTAGAAGGTTAGTGTAAGGTGAGATTTGAAATCCCCAAAATTGCCAAACAAAACACTAAAAGCATGTCTTATTTATAGGTTTGATAGTTTGAATGATATTTGACATCATAGAAGCAAAAATGAACACACCCTTCATGGATATAAAATTTAAACTAGTTAAATGGTATAAAATTGGCATGGATACAATCAATATAATTTTGATTAATGATTTCAAATATTCATGAGTGCCTATAGGTGTCCCTTATATAGAAAAATACACACCTATAGCAGGGTATAGAACAGTAAACCCAGTCATGAACCCATAGATCATAAAAGCTGAATTATAGTTCAATAATTCATTTTTGACCAAATAGTGTTCAATTGAGGATCTCAAACATCATAATAAATCTCAATTGGAGATAAATACACCTATAGGTAGAGTTACATGTAGTAGTCATAGTCAAATAGGAAACTTTGTTACCTAGGCAAGAGTGTAAAGAGCATGTCAAGTGTTTGGAAAAGTTTGAAAGATAAATGAATTGGAGTTAATTTAATTATGGTTTTAATATTATCATTATTACCTCACACATCATGAACAAGGTCTAAATGAGATAATATGTACCTACAGGGGTGAAAGAGTAGGGTGTCTTAGTCAGAGGATAATGGAGGACTTAGTTATGACCAAAGGTGCATAAGAAGGGATAATGGGAGGATGGGATGATTAATTAAACATATGGATACTTTGAAAATATACATTATGAGCCTCATAAGCTCCACCAATGTAAATAAGCCTATACTGACCTCTTAAAACCCTATGTTCACATACAACCAACATATTACAATCTTGAACATGAGGGTGAGATAAAGATATGAAATTATATAGGGAAGAGAGAAAGGTTAAAATAAATTTAAAGTGGTTAATTATAGGTAAAAATTTGTTCACACAAGCCTAAGGCTCTACAAATATGATCATCTACCTTCCCTACTTGATCAAATGTCATCAATTCATACAGTTACTCCAAGAAACATCTTTGCTCAATAGATGAATATGGGGAATCTAGAGAAGAGAATTTTTTTGGGTGGATTAAAATACTAATAATAATTAAATATTATTAATAACATTTTTAAGGACTCTATAATCATTGGTTTATCTTGGAAAGGTTACTCTTAGGTGGATTTGAGAAAAGGTGCAGGAAATAGGTTGTTTAAAGGCCTTTGTAGATATTTTGAGCTAGTTAAGAGCATAAATCAAGGAATATAGATAAATAATTTGGTAAAAATAAACATCATGACCTTTAAAAAATACCAAAATACTCACTTTTCCTTGGGGATAAGGGTTATACCTCACTATTCTATCTCAATGGTCACCTAGTCTAGGAAAAGTAGGCTTTAACAAAATGGGCAAAGGGATTGATATGGAGATTTTAGAGCCTCAAAAAACATCAAATGAGGTTTTTGGAAGGAAATTATATGATATATAAGTAATAATTAAATATAATACCTCTCAATATGTCCCAAATACCCTTGCACACAATCCAACTAGGCAAGCTTTCATTAGACATAGTTGGTGAATGAGAGAAAATGAAGAAGAGAAGTTCTTGGGAAGTTGTGTGGTGATATTATAATATTTAATGAAGTTTTAAAATTAATAAGTAACCAACCCAACAATTCAAAATTATTCCAATTATCCAAATCCAACTGGGTACATGTTAGGCCTATTAGGCCTTCAAGGGACTTAGTGCTAATTTGGGGTCTACCTTCATTTATAGCTCTTGATAAGTTATCCAGATGATTTTTAAATTTTAAGGGGATGAAATTATACCTTTATAATCTATTTTAATTTGTTTAAACCTATGGTAAAGCTACTTATAACTCAGAGAGAATCCAATCATGTAAGAAAGGCAAAAGCAAGCTCGATGGGGTGTCTTCAAGTGCTCATATATTTTATAAGACTATGAATGGATACCAAATAATTTTTGAGGGTTTATTTTGGTCCCTTAACACCATTTTTTTTCATTTATTTTAAATTCCAATGTCAAATATTTAAGAAAAAATCTTGATACTAAAAATTGCCTAAAACCCTGCTAAACCTTCAGCCAAGACTTTGATGGAGAAAATAATCTTGTAGAGATATCTAGCTGAAATATTTTTAACATGAAATATATTTTAAATTATATATTAATCACTTCATATTCCTCACATTATTTTGAGCTACACAAAATTGTATGGACATGGAGCAAAACAAGGCTTTTTTGACCATTTTTTGTGTTTTGTAGGTGTTAAAAAAGGTCTAAAGATGAAATAAAGTTTGGGAGGAAGATATGTAATTTTAATAAATCCATATGGTTATTTATTTTCATTAATAAAATATTAATTTTCCAATCTAGATCTCTCATCTTAGTAAATCAAAACTAGTATGATGAACACAAAGTTGAAAAGGGTGAAAACTCCAAGTGTGAGCCCTTTAAAGGTGTACCTAAGTAGTATAATGAAATTTAGAGTATTTATAAGTGTCATTAACTCACTACCATGTATTTTAATGGAAAAATAAATCCAATTTTGAGGCCAAGTGTGTGGGGTGATAGAAAAAGGAGTTTTTAAGACTACAAGCAATGATGGCTTCCTTCTAGGAGTTTCTAGATGAGTAGGACTACAACCAATGCATGGAAAGTCATGTATAAAATAATTAACTCTCATTAAAATCATCATACCTATCCCTATTCATTTATTGGAGGTTAAAATAGTTCCAAATCATGAAAATAGTGTTTTGAGCCAAGACTGGGAGTTTTATGCCATTTTTCATAAGTTTCATGACTTGTATGGATGTTTGGACCTCCTAAAATTTCATGGTTCATTTCACATCTCTTTATCATGAAATTTTAACCTCTTTCCTCATATTTAAAATTTTACAAGTGACCTTTGGACTTTCCTTGTCTTATTCTTCTCCTCAATGCTATAAATATTGACTCTTTTAGCTCTTTTAGCAGCCTTTATTGGTTGATGGTGAAACCCTAGACAATTTTGTACTTGAATGTCTCTTGAATAAATAATAAAGTTAATTTAACTAATTACATGCTTTATAACTGAGTGTTATTTCCATCTTTTTCATCCTGTCTAATAGAAGATCATCTTTTCTAGCATGTTATCCTTGATTGTTCCCCAAATGTGTAGAAGAGTAATTATTGCAAGTCTTCGTTAGTGTTCTCTTTTAAGTGTAGGCATGTTTTATAAGTAGTTAATTATTTTATTCCATAAATGAATTATACATTACCCTCTTAAGCATCAAACTACCTCTTGAACCTAGCATATAAAACATTGATGTGACAATCCATCTTAAGTTATGAGTTTTGTGTGAAAGAAGTTTTGTTTAGATTTAACTAGTATAAGTTCAGTCAATAGGAGGAAATTTAATATTGGTGCATCACCTTTAGTTTTCTTAGTTTGTCTTATTAACCATTTTAATGCAAAGATGATAAGTAAGAGAGTGTTTTCAAACAGTGCATCAAGGGAACTAACCCTTCTAGAGATTCATCTCAATAAATTATTACCCATAGCAAGAGAGATGTTTTCATTATGCCACTTGGATGAGGAGATCTAGGCATCTCCTCAAGGGTGCAAATCCAAGTGACAATATATATATATCTAGGGGCCTAGCTCATAACTCTATATAGTATGGATTTCATGTTAATGGGGGCCTATTATATAGTTAAGGAATGACATTCTCTCTATATAATTATAGTTTATTTGGTCCCCTTATATATAATTAATACCCTAAAAAACTAGAGCATATGGGAAGATATAGATAAAGGAGATCCTATCTATGGTATATATTAGAGTTAGTTTATATATAGGGACACACCCCACACCTCTATATATATGGGGATTGAGTTAGCTTAAATTTTTGAGTGTAGAGTTAATTATTCTAGAGGGAAAGAAGGTGGAAGGGGAGGGGAGGAGATAGGGTATATATAGATATGGGTGGGTAGTTCTCTACGCTCACTCCATATATAAATGAGAGAGGGGGGTCACCCTTTAACATATATATGAAGAGTTTTTGGGATATGGATTAGAATTATCCTACCCTATTGGAAGGGTTATATAGAAGGCAAACATCTCCTTATTTATATGTGGATGGATATAATTGTATCAACATGAACCAATTTGAACACACTAGATCCATCAAAACTATGGTTTTCATCCCACTCCCCCTATCTATAGGGAGGAAAGCCATCCATCTGATACCAGTAAAGAGTCCATCCATTATAGGATGCCATAGAAATTAAAGGTGGAGTGGATATAGGGGTAGATGCCTAGGGGTGGCTACATTATTCTATTATATTTAATATGGGGTTGGGCCCTATCTAGATATATGGTGACTCACTATCTATATGGGAGAAGTGAGATAGCCATATCGAATAGATATATAGGTTAACCCCCCACTATCTATATGGGAATATAATATCATGATAGATAGATAGATTTATATTACTTATATAATAGAGAGATAGACTATCTACCATTCAAATATATCTACTAACTATGACTTAGATAATAAAGAGACTAGATATAGGGATTTTATTTATATATAGAGGGGGGTGAGATATATTTTTATTTTGGATGTATTATTTTCTATTCTAACCCCATAACTAATATCTAAACTCAAATCTAGATCATGGATAGATATATATGGATTAGATCTGCTCACTATGTATATATCTATCTATTCTAGAATATTGAATGATCTCAACTAACCAAATAGAGTGGCCAATCTATTCTCTAGGGGGTCACCTATCTATATGGGAAAATCAACCATTGATATCATGTAAGATCATTGGGGTATGGTAGAATGGTCATCTATCATGAGAGATCCATATAAATAGATAGGTGACCCCCCATCTATATGGGACTAGACTCTACTAGTTAGGGCTAGGTCTAGATAGATAGGGGTTGGGTTGGATTGGGTTGGTGGGGGTATGGGGTGAAGGGACATATAATATATCTATAGGTACTTGATATATATATATATATATATATATATATATAGATGTTGACATATTTATATCTATCCATAAGGGCTAGATAGATAGATAGATAAGATATATATGGGGCATAAGATATATATATTGGGATAGGATGGTGAGGGGTTAATAGTTATTACACACTCCCATATAATATATATAGATATTGGTCTAGTCTATGCCACCATATATATATCTATTCTATAGTCACCACTCATATCATGTATGCCCCTCTATCTTGGATGGACCCTATCTCTACTCTATTCTATACACCATATATATCTAGTAAATTTGACCCCCATCTCTATATGGGACTAGAATTTATATATATAGGGGTGGATAAATGGTCCATATATAGAATAGATAGGTTTATGGGTCTAGAGAGATAGGGCTTGAGTTAAGGTAGGGTAAGATAAGGGAAGGGAGCCCCAAATAGATTGATAAATAGATAGATTAACATTCTTATCTATCTATCTTAATTTCTAGATTTAATAGATATAGATATATCCATCTATTGAGAGGGAAGTGGCCCCTAATAAATAGAGTTCTTTTGTCCTCCCTATATATCTTATCTTGAGCATAGTGAATCTTAGCTTATCTTATTTATCTCAAGATCATCATCACTAGATTGATAGATATAATGGTAGATAGATATAGATACGGAAGTGCCCCCTTTATATATATATCTATACATACATACATATATGTGTGTGTGTGTGTGTGTATAAATATATATATATACACACACATATATGCACTGATCAGATGTGTGTGTGTGTATCTATATATATTTATATATACATATACATATATGTATATACATATATATATGTATATGTATATATATATACACACACACACACATATATGCACTGATCAGATGTGTGTGTGTGTATCTATATATATTTTTATACACACACAAACACATATGTATATGTATATATAAATATATATATATATATACACACACACACATATGCACCGATCAGGGCTCCACCATCTATATATGAATTATGGATCAATCACAACACCATCTACCACTATGGAGATAGTTGAAATGGTTGTATGCCCCATCTCCTATCTAACTAGATGGATATGGCTCAAGATATGGGTCAACACCCTCCCCCATTTATTTATAGTGGAGTTGGAGGAGTCCTCTAATCTATTAATACACCATTTATCTATAGAAATGGAGTGGCCCTCAGGACATATCTATATATGAGATTATATATTCTTTTAGGGGATATATATCTATCTATATAGACCCACCTGTGCACATTCCACCTTCCTCTATGTAGTGTTAGATTGAATAGTGATGTCATGGACCCAACCCATATGCATATATGGGGAGTTGATATATACACTCACTCTTGTCCCTGTCATAATATAGATAGATAAGGTGTTATCTATATGGGGCCCCTTATAACATAATCTCCCTATCTATATCTTTCTCTAATTCATATAATGTATATAATAGTTGAATGATGAATTATGGATGATCCTCTCTTTTCCATAGGATAGATATGCCCCCATATATCTATATAGAGTAGGCAATCATCCCCCTATCTATAGTATATATACCCAATATCTAGATCTAGATAGGGGCATATAGCTAGATAGAATAGATAGGGGTGGGGGAGTACCCTCAAAATATATAGACTAGAAATGTCGTATCCATACATAGTGATAGTGATATATATATATATATATATATATATATATATATATATATATATATATATATATATATATATATATATATATATATATATATATATATATATATATAGTTATAATGATATAGATAGTTATATCCAAGGTATATATAAGTATCTATATCACTATAACTATATATATATATATATAAGAGTAAGCTCCTCTCCCTATATATCTATCTATATGGTAATGGTCAAGATATCATATAGAAAGGAAATCAATCAATAACTAGAGGGAAACTAGATTATAGTCCCTGTATGGATAATAGATAGTCCCATTATCTATACTCAATCCCATATCCCTATTAAACTCAACTCTATATGGCCCCATCGAACTCAAATATATATGACCTATCCCCATTAAACTCAAATTTATATGGCCCGACCCATTTAAACTAAACTCTATATGGCTATATATGGGATGACAATAAAATATAGACCTTGGGGGTGCCAATTAAAATCTATACCATGGGGTTTTAGGGGGATATATATATATATATGGGGTATAGGATTTGGAATATATATAGATCTCTTGAAACTCTTCCCTCTATAGATATGGGCAGCTCCTCTCCCTCTCCCCTCTCTATTTAAACTAAACTAAACTCCCATACACATACACAATATACATATGCATGCATGCATGCATACACACACACACATATATATACATACATCCATATATATATATACATATATACATATATATATATATACACACACACACACAAATATAAATATATATATATATATAGAGAGAGAGAGGCCATATATATTTTAGTTTAGTTGATTTTAGGTTATATAGAGGGGGAGGGACAAAAATCCCTAATCTATAGAGAGGGGCACCCAAATATATATAGTTTTTTTGTCCAACCATATAAAGTGAAGTTGATTGAATAGGTTAGATATTTGGAATTGGAAGGTTGATAAAAAAACTCTATATATCTTGAGGTGGGCCCCCTCTTCTATATATGATATTATCTATCTACCATATCTAAGGGTCTTATCTATAGTAATACTAGGCTTCAACCCCCTAAGCAGTAACTAGTTAGTGCCTTCTAGATAAATGGGCCCCATATTCCATATAGAATAAAGGGGGACTCCAAAATAAAATAACACTCTTCCTCCTTAGATTCCTCTATAAATATAATGTCGGTGGGATATTTTTATCTAGGGGTACCAAGACTAGATAGGGCCCCTAGATAGCCCTCTTTCATCTCCACATAAAATATAATAGTAGTAGTAGTAGTAGTAGTAGTAGTAGTAGTAGTAGTAGTAGTAGTAGTAGTAGTAGTAGTAGTAGTAGTAAGCTCTCAAACTTTTAGGTAAGTTCCCCTAGGGAAGATATATCCTTCATCAATTTGCAATACTCTACACTATAAAGAGTAGGGTCAAGTTCTCCTCTATCCCCATAGAAAGTGGTAGATGATCTTGATATATATAGAGCCTAACCCTTAACCCACAACCAACATATAATAGTAGGTGTAGGTGTATGTGTAGGTTTTATTGTGCCCAACATCCCCTTTTTCCTTAAAAAAATAGGGACCCACTTTTTTTCAAACTATGGTCTTGACTTTGATCCCCTCTTCTATATGTTTATGCAAAATCTAGGAGAAGATTGATTATTGGCCATTTTATATTTTGTAAAAATAGCATAGGCATCATGTTTTCATAGAATAACCTTGTTAATAATTTTTGAGATTCTTTATCAGGTTCTATGTTTTCAAAATTATATAGTCAGTACTTTATCCTTTTTGGGATTTGGTATTCAAAACTTTTGTTCTACAAGAACTGGTCTTTGGGTTTATTGTGTCAGACATTTTGTCTATGACAATTTCCCCATGGTAATTACCCCACACCTATTTATCTAAAGTAATTAGACTTTATCAAACTTATCTTAATCAGACAAATTCCCTGAGTTAATTAAATTCTTCTAAATATTTTGTCTAAGACATTTTACCTAGACTGACTTATTCTTTTGGGATTTTTATTGTCAGTCATTTTGTCTAATAGAATTTGGTCTTCACAATATTTTACCAAAAATAATCTTGCTAGAACAAAAGGGACAAAAGACACCATTCAGGGCTTTTTCCATGGGCATTTTTCTTGATGGACATACCCTTCAATTTTTTTTCCATGGGTAATTTTTATAATGAAAATACCCTTCAAAAATGTTATCATGGGCATTTTTCCCAAAGAAATAGACTCTTTGGGATAATTTCTTCAAACATTTTATCCAAAACAATTTCCCTAATGAAATACATGCCTCAAACAAGAAGTCTATATTAATAGCCTCGAAACAATACCCTATTTCCAAGTGGCACCCCTACTTAGAGAGTATTTTATTATGTTTTGAGCTTAATTTAATATTTTAGCCTAGGTCCCAATCATATTTTTGTATGCTAGATAATTTAAAATAATGCAAGGGATCTTTTATAAATTCTAATCCTAGGTCCAAACTATATTTATTAATACAAATAAGACTATAGGATAGAGTTTTTTATGAAAGGTCATTTATATTAACTTATGTCCTTTATTATATGCTTGTAGATCTAATGAACCATGTTAACTCAAGCCTAGTTGATCAAATGAAGTGAGAGCAATAGTTGAAAATTTAAGGGACCTACTGAGCTCCATGAGGGTGATAAGTGTCACCATCATGGGAACCTAGTATAGTGATTGAATGAACTATGGGAAGAAGTAGGAAGCCTAATAAAAAAATCAAAGAGCCTTGAATAGTTTCCAAGTGAGTAGAGTAGACCAAGAAATGAAAAGTGTTGAAATTGTAGGGAGTTAAGTTAATTTGA
Organism: Torreya grandis; assembly: GCA_037957365.1. NCBI lineage: Eukaryota > Viridiplantae > Streptophyta > Pinopsida > Cupressales > Taxaceae > Torreya > Torreya grandis. The sequence goes on from JARHVA010003712.1 coordinate 95,917, forward strand.
TGATCATGTGGACATCTTTGACATTCACATGAATGTAAAAATTAAGATTAGAAATAAAAGACACATGTTTAAATTTTAGTGGTCATATAGACATCATTGATGGTCATGAGGACATATTTGATGTCACATGAATGTCAATTTTAAAATCAAGAAGAAAATTATAGGGGATTAATTTATGATGGTTGCATGGATTTCATTGATGTTTATGAGGACATCATTGATGGTCATGTAGATATCATTGATGATCACAAAAACATCATTGATGGTCATGTAGACATCAAATTTAATCTCATAAATTATCCATTGAGATTCAAAGGTTAGTGGACCCATGTAGATTGATGGCCAAAACAAATCCATACAGTCGATATAATGGTATGAGACTGATATAGAATTTTCAAAGGAATGAGGATATTTCAAGTGTCAAGCTCATAGGAGTCAATGAATCAAATTACTAAGATCTATGAATTGTATTAACTTGAGCATATATGATCAATGGTATGAGATCAACCAAGAAAATTTTAAGGTCCCAAAATAAGTGAGGAGCTACCAAATGGCATAAAAACATTTGAGATAGGATGATAAAGAGAACAAAGGCCCCATGGAGCTTGTAGTGGAATGGTTACATTCCATCATGTAGAAAATCAAATGGTACAAGTTGATAGTGGACTTTTCAAAGATATAGACCTAATGAGTTAGGGACATGTGTCCTAAAGGCAACATTCATATTTCAAAAGGTAGTAAATGGAATAACATGGATAGAGTATGTAGATATTTTGACACTTCAACTATATTATAGACAACCATTGGGTCTCATAGTTAAACAAGTTTAGGAATATGAATACCCATGTGAATATAGAAGTAAATATCAAGAAACAAAACATAAAAATATTATAGTTACATGGCATCTCAAAGGTAAATTAAATTGAATATTTTAAATTATTTTGAGTTAAAACCCTATAAATCCTTCCAAAGGGATATTATATAAAGGTGGGGGTGAACATGCAATGCATAATTCAGTTAGATTGGGCATAACGAACAATAGTGTCACTAGGTCTAAAACATTGGTAAAGCATTACTTATCTTGGACATATGTCTGAGATTCATTTAAAAATGGATATAATGAAAGATCGATAGTTTTTTCTCAAAACCTATAAAATGAGGTATTATCATTTATTTAAAGCTATAATAATAAAAAGTGACTTTATACACATGCACATGTTACGTAGCTTTAGCAAAATCTATTTTAAACTGATAACTATAATTGGACCCTTATACAATTTTTAACTAAATTTAGAACTCAAGTTTTATCTATCACATGTAACAAACTTGCATGAACTTGGAGGATGAGGTGACCCCTTCCCCAAGTCTATATAAACAATTGTAATCCAACTTAGATTTTTGTCAGAGAAGTTTGAATACAAGAGTAACATCAATTTTGATTGTTAACTAATGCATTTGTGTTTTTTTTCCAATTTCTATGTAATTAGATACAAATGGATTATTGATTATTTTGATTGATGTATTGATTTGTAGATGTGCAAAAACTATTGAGACATTAGTAAAATAGATTAGTTAAGATAGTCAAGTTATTTGATTCATAATTGTAAATGAATACTAGTGCTTTCTTTGATGTAGTTTTTTTTGTGTGGCAAATCTACCTTAGATAATTCACTATCCTAAGCCATAATCTCTTGGGTAAGAGTGTGCAATAGTTTACCTAAAAGGAGAAACCTTTGTCTAAGGCCCATGAATTTCTTACACCATTATCTCCTTAGACTTCATGACTATGTATGATTGTGTGTGTTTAATCATTGCTAGTAACAAGCATAGGTTCTTATAGCACATGAATGTTTAGAAACCAACTAGGGAAGTAGTTCCTAAAAACCATAGAGCCTTATTTTATACCTTACCCTTCCCTTATTTTTTGAGTTTATCTTGAGACTTACCCACTTTAGATTAGAATCCAAAAATCAATATAAATCATGTAGAGATTCACTACCCTTTAGGGACCACACATCTGTCCAAAAAACTTTCTCAACAACTTACATGCCCTACCAACTATTCCATCAATAGGTTGTCAAAAACCACATACCTACAACTTGTGCCCTATAGTGGAATTTATCTCTATTAAGATTATAAAACATTAGAGGCTACATAATTGATAATGGTGTGTGTAAAAACTACATCAATAGTTTTAATGGCATTAAAAGGAGGGTTGAAATCCTGATATTAAAGTTATCCTTTGTGTAGAGTTTCACTGGAGTCACCCAAGAGAGTGACCAAATATAATTCCTAGGCTAGTTCTCTAGTCTCACCCCTGACAAATCATATGAGACCTAGAAGTATGCTAATATTCCTAGTTCATAATAATCCACCTCCTCTAGTATATAACCCCTTACCTATAAGTAAATCTTTACCTATTAACCAACCAATGGATTAGGCCTGATTATAAAACATTAGAGGCTACCTAATTGATAATGGTGTGTGTAAAAACTACATCAATAGTTTTAATGGCATTAAAAGGAGGGTTGAAATCTTGATATTAAAGTTATCCTTTGTGTAGAGTTTCACTGGAGTCACCCAAGAGAGTGACCAAATATAATTCCTAGGCTAGTTCTCTAGTCTCACCCTTGACAAATCATATGAGACCTAAAACTATGCTAATATTCCTAGTTCATAACAATCCACCTCCTATATTATAGAACCCCTTACCTATAAGTAAACCTTTACCTATTAACCAACTAATGTATCAGGCCTGGTTAGTTGGATCTTTTATTTCCATTACAAGAGACATGCATGATTTACCTTGGAATATTGAAAAATACTTACCATCTTTTTCTCCTACAAGAGCAAGGACAATAGAGGAACATATAAAATATTTTAAATCTACATTAAGGCTAATGAATATTTTACATGATGTTACATGTAGGTTATTCCCTTTTAATTTAATGGGTTCTGCTTATGATTGATATTTAAATTTAATAAAAAAATTAATCACTTTCTAAGATGAATTTCATGTATCCTTTCTTTCATTATTTGGATAGGTCACCAATCCTAGTTTGGTATATCAGTACTTCACCAACATGAGGAAAAACCCTAACAAGCCCATCCATTATTTTAAGACAAGGTTCTAAAAGATGTACAATTGGTTGATCCCAAGATATAAAATAGATGAGCCACTAGATTTGGAGATGTAAAAGAATGCCCTAGATCCAATCACTATCATGTTATTGATAAGAGTATTTGCTACCAATAATTTTACATTATCATATGAAGAGGCTATGAATATAGATAGGCAGCTTAATCCTTAGATACATAGTGTGCCTAATGTTAATAGTAGCTTTTCAACATTAAATTTGATACCACATGTGAAGTAAAATGTTCCCATGTTCAATCAAAATCAATTGTATAATTTCCTCCATTATCACAAATAACATAGACAAATTTTAGCTTCTTAAATAATCATATCAAAAGCAAGAGTTACTAGTAGAATCAACAATCAACTACACTCTTCACTATTGTTTTATAAGGTATTGAATCTATAAAGGTAGAACTAGATTCTATTTAGAAGATGGTTCAAAAGTGGAATAATGATTTCTTAAATATGCAAAGGAGGATGGATAATGTAAATACACCTAATAGAAATCAAGACATTAGATTCCAAAGATACAATAGACCATTTAATAGGCTTGATTAGCCTAACAAGCTCTTAGAGATCAACATAGTAGAAATGGCTCTTCCCAATTGGTGCAAAATTCACAATACTTTTGAACATGTTGAGCTTAACTGCATTGAGTTATGTGCAATGTAAAAAAACTTTAAGATTAAAGTAGTCAAATACTTTTAGATGTATAATCCACTTGAGTATCATCTAGATTTTTGCTTTTTGATTACTATCATATTCTTTAAAACTCATGAATTTCCCTTTCGATGTGAAGATGATAATAAGTCAAAGGAAAATAAAGACAAAGCTCATGCTTTCTAGTAGTTTTAGAGAGGTACATATAATATAAGGAATAAGAATCCACTCAAAACATCAACTCCTTTAACTACTATTGTAATCCCACCTAATCCTAAATCTAACAATAATCCACCTCCTCCAAGAGCAAGCAATTAGCCTTAGACTAAGGAGGAACCTAGCAAGGGAGGATATAACATTTTCAAAGACATGAAGAAGATCAAAGTAAATATAAATCTTCATGATTTAACTTATTTTAATAAACAAAATGAGTTTCTCTATAAGTATATTATTGGGAAGACACCTATGGAGAAATCAAAAGCATCTAAAGGTAAATCAAAAGCATTTAACACCAATGCTATCTAAAAGAGTAAGCCATCAGTTCCACCCTTTTTACTCACTATCAGGGCATTAGGTAAGAACATTCATAATTCTTTAGTTTATTTTGGAGCTTCTACAACTATCATTCCTACTTCTATATGTCAAAATCTTGGTTTCATTCCAAGACATTCAAAGATAGTAGTTTCACAAATGGATAAAATAATAGTACCAATAGTTGGAGAATTGACCAATGTGCACATTTAAGTATCATATGAACCAAAATTCCAAAATACCATTAATATTTTGTGGTAGACATACTCCAAGGCTACAAACTATTGTTGAGAAGTGATTATCCCAAAACACTCAATGGATATCTCTCTATAGACTTCTCTCATATCTGGCTACCATGGAGAGGAATTTCAAATCAAATAAGGATTGATAGAGAGCTAAGAATTATTTATCCCATTACAAAATATAATGTAAAAAATGAAGAATTAATGTATGAGTTTCCTAGCCTTGGTATTTATAATTTTACTATATAGAATCTAGTATAAAAGTCAAAACCTGAAGGTTCCACATAGCTATGGACTTTAAACTTTGAAGGCACTAGATCCAAGAAAGGATCATGCTTAGGAATCAAGCTCATTGATCCACAAGGTAAAAATTTATTAGCAACATACATGTTGCATTTTCCATGCATGAATAACATAGTTGAGTATGAGGTTTTAGTTTTGGGATTACAATTTGCACTCAAGAATAATGTGAATCAAATATTAGTATTTGGTGACTTAGATCTAGTGGTCAATCAGGTATAAAATAAATACCAATGCAATTTGTCTCATTTAAAGAGATACAAACACATATAATGGGACTTGATTAAAATATTTAAAGCTTTCAACATATTATCACTTCTTAGAGAGAAAAATCAAACCACTAATTCATCATCTACTACTATGGCTAGTTTGGAGATGCTACAAGAATCTAAGGTAAAAGGGTTCTCAATTGATTTGGTACCATGTCCATCTATTTTGGATAACATAGAAAATTTTTAGGTCATTAATGCTGACTAGTAAATTATCTAGTTTTTAACTAACTCGGGGAAATTCAAATCCCAAAGCATTGATGAAAAGGACATTAATCACCTTTATCAAGAGGAATCAAATAAAGAAGCCATTCTCCATCTCCAAGAAAATAAAATTCTAGCTAGGTTGGTTTCTTTATAAAAACCATTTGACATAGATCCTTAAGCTCAGTAACTCAATCAACCTAGGGTCAATGAATCAGATTTAAAAAGAGAAAATCTAGGAGATGAACATAACCCATGTTATGTTAAAATCGGCCTTAGTTTCACCCTCACTTGGTACAAGGACATCATTTCTTGGACATATGAAGACTTGAAGGTGTATGAACCATAGGTCATTACTCATATGATTCCATTGAATCCATATCACAGGACATTTAGATAGATGTAAAGACCATTCAATCCTATCTTAGAGCCTCTCATTTAGAGAGAAGTGGAGAATCTATTAAGCACAAAAATCATCTTTACAGTAAGACATTATACTGGGTGGCTAATTTCATCTTTGTAATAAATAATAATGGTGAGATCGGATTATGTGTGGATTTTAGGAACCTGAATAAGTATTCTAAAAATGATAATTATTCCCTACCTTCTTTGGATGAGGTGATATAGATAATAAGTGGTTATAAAATGATGTCCTTCTTGGATGGATTTTCAATCTATAATTAGGCACTACTACAATATAAGGATAGAATGAATATGGTGTTCACAATTAAATGGGGAACTTACATATATAAGAGGATGCCATTCAACCTTATAAACATAGGAGTGACCTTTCAACATGACATGGATCATGCATTCAAAATACTAATAGGAAAATGCATAATCATCTGCATGGATGATCTTATGATGTTGTCAAAGCATAGGAAGGATCACATAAGCCACCTATAGTCCATATTCAAGAGATACATGAGGTTTGGTATTTCACTAAACCCAAAAAAAAGTATATTCTAATTGACTAAAGGCAAGCTTTAGGGGCACACAATTACCAATGATGAAATCACCTTTAATCTAGATAGAATTTAGGTGATTTTAAGAATTCAACCACCAAATATCAATAAGGAGCTTAAATCATTCTTTAGAAAAATTAAATTCATAAGGAAGTTCATCTCAAGATTTGTAGAGATTGTTAGACCTATGAATGTCATGCTCAAGCAAGATGCTAAAATAGAATGGATGGCTAAATCTAAAAGTCCTTCTAGGACATTAAAGATGTAATGTCATAGGCTTTAGTATTAATCTATCCAAATTTTAATAAAGATTTGTACTTGTATTAATTTACTTCAAAACATATGATTGTAGCAGTCATCACATAGAATAAGGACAAGATTTATAATCCAATTATGTTCATCAGCACTAATCTAAAGGATTTAAAAATCAAATATTCTATGATTGAGAAATAGATTCCCTCCATTATCAAAGTAGTGAAAAAGTTTTAGCATTACATTTTGAGGAATAAAACCATTTCTATCTTACCTAATCCTATGATAAAACTCACCCAATCATAAAATGAATTAGGGAAACATCATGTCAAGTGGATGACAAAATTATAAGAATTTGACATAGAGATCAAATCTACAAAGATAATTTGGAGCCAAGGAATTGTTTAGCTCATGACTAAACCATATCCATGCATCACCATTAAATAGGTATGTAAATCTCAAATATTTAAAGGAGAGTGGTATAATGATACAATAACATATTTACTTATAAGAACTTGTTCCCTAAAACTCAATAGAGAGAGGATAAGATATTTGATGATAAAATATGTTAATTAAATGATCAAGAAGGGAGTCATTATAGAATAAATTATGAATGTATTTATCTTACATGTGTATCTATAGAATAAGATAAAGAAATTTTGGAAAAATTACATCATAAAATAGGTAGTGGTCATCCTTTTTAGAATACCATGGCCCAAAAGATCTTGAGAATGGGCTACTACTGGCCAAAAATTTTCAAAGATGATCAAAATCATGTTATAACATGCCTTGAATGTCAATCTCTAGCCAAGAGAGAATTACACACAATAATGCCTCTACAACCAATTATTAAAGGAAGGTGATTCACCCAGCGGGGTTTAGACTTCATTGGTGTCATCAACCCAAACTCCTTGGTAAGCCACAAGTCTATGCTTACTACTATAGACTACTGCACTATATGGATTGAATCCATAACCACATATAATTGTAGAGCACAAACCATGATCTACTTCTTGGAGGAACACATAACAACTAGATTTGGCATGCACATTTATTTGGTTTGTGATAATGGACTAAATTTCATATCAATAAAATTTATTGAGTTTAAACATGACAAATAGATTATTATCATGTTAAATTCTAATGATTACTCTTAGGTAAATGGACTAGCAAAATCAAGGAATAAAAATATGATAGATGCAATTAAGAATCAGCTAAGGACAAGCCTAAGGAGTGTAACAATTTATTAAAGTATGCCCTTTAGGTAGACTAAACAAGATACAAATAATCCCTTAAATCTTAACACTATTTATTGGTGTATGGATGCAATCGTGTATTCCTAATTATGTTGAATTTATGCACTTATCAGTTCATGCAGGATCATATGGATCCATGTGATGAAACTAAGTCAAGATTGTTGAACATAATATAAATGGAAGATTCAAGGATTTAGGCATTACAGACATTTAAAAAACATTAGGATGTGTTCAATATGTGGTTTGATAAGAGAGAAAAAGTCAAAGCATTCAAGATGTTGGATCTAGTGCTACTTTGGGATAAAGCCCATGAGAAGAAAGGACAACATGACAAGTTTGCCTCTATGTATTAGACCATACCATATTTTAGAGATCATGGGCAATAATTCATTTAATTTGAAGGACCTTAAAGGCAATAAGCTTACCTATCTATTCAATGGATAGTTCTTGAAACATTACTTTAGGGCTTTGTCATTTATAGATATTACTGATTAATGAAGGATGCATAAATTTATCTATAGGATTAGATTATATTTACTACTTTTTTAAATTAATTCCTTGCTTTCATAGATTATATTTCATAGATCAGTTTCATTATTTCTAGATAAATCTTTCCTACTTTTAATATTTTACTTTATAGATTAGATTTCCCACTTTCTTATAGTAGTTCCTCACTTTCTTAAATTAGTTATTCTTTACTTCTTCTAATGATAAAAATTGTGTCTAATCTAACTATAAATAAGCTATAATATCAAGACAACTAAGATTATGACTTATAAAGAAGGGGAAATTAAAATCTTGAAATTTTGGGACTAGTTTAAAGATTAGGTGTATTTCTGTGTTTTTGAATCTTTAGGATGAAGGTAGGTAATCATGGATTATTCTGGATGGTGTCACAATTGAATAATTTTACCAGGTATTTGGAAGTTGCTCTCAGAGTGCTTCATATAAATTTAGAAATTTATCCTATTTTATTGGATCAAATATACTTATCACATTAAATACCTATCGGAAGTGACAATTATAGGTATAGGTTAGCTATTAGGGATGTTCTAGTAATGATTTGTTTTATAATTATACTATTTTATTAGGGTTCTAGCCATTATCTTTCAATCTAATAACAAAATAAAAATAAATTAAGAAAATATCCAATGAGCTCAATAGATAAAAATAAAATACAAATAAAATCAAAAGGCTTTCATGACGAAATAGGGTCAATGTACCATGCATCATGATCAAAATAAAATAATGGAGAGAGCAGAGACAGAACCTAAGGTATATCTATTGGGTCTACATATGTCTAACTAGTAGTAGATAAATTCTCAAGCTTCCCTTATTTTAATGATCTTGAAGAGATACTAGAATGAAACCTACAACCTTATCAAAGCCTTTGAAAAACTCATCATAATAACAGTTAAATAAACTATACATTTGACACACACAAATCCAAGAAATTAGAAGGCAAGTATGTTTTATGACTTAATGTAGAATTATATTTAATGTTTCTGATTTAAGTATTCTTCTATGACACATTTCATGATTGATTTAAGACTACAACCCAGAGTTCTAGCTTCTTGAATAATCATGAGTATTCCCCCTGTAAGTCATCACTTGTTGTACCCAACATCCTCTCTTTGTTTAAAAAAAAATTGGGACACACTTTTTTTAGAATATGGTCTTGAATTTAATCCCCCCTTCCATATTTTTATGCAAAATCTTGGAGAAGATTGCTTATTGGCCTTTTCATATTTTGGAAAAAGAACATTAACATCATGTTTTCATGGACTAGCCTTATTAATAATTTTTAGGAGTCTTTATTAGGTTCTATGTTTTTCATATTATATTTTTTAGACTTATCTTATTTGGGATTTAGTATTTAGAACTTTAATTCTAAAAGAATTGGTCTTTAGGTTTATTGTGTCAGATATTTTATCCAAGATAATTTCCCCATGACAATTCATCTGCACCAATTTCTTTGAAGCAATTGGATGTTATAAGATTTATCTTAATACAATAAATTCCCTGAGCCAATTAAAATATTTTAGACATTTTGTTTGAAAAAATTTACCTATGGTGACTTATTCTTTTAGTATTTTTTCTATCAGACATTTTTTCCAATAGAATTTGGTCTTCACAATATTTTCCCTGAAATAATATTATTGAAATAAAAGGGCTAAAACATACCCTTCAAACTTCTTACCATGGGAATTTTGCTTGATGAATATACCCTTTAGAATTTTTAATTCAGGCATTTTTCTTGATGAGCATACCCTTTGGACCTTTTTTTGTAGGCATTTTTCCCTATGAAATAGACTCTTTGGGATAAATGCTTCAGGCATTTTGTCCAAAATAATTTCCTTGACAAATTACATGCCCCTAACAAAAAGGCCATAATAATTACCCTAAATGAATACGTTATTACCAAGTGGCACCCCTACTTAGAGAGAATTTCATTATGTTTTGAGCTTAATTAAAGATTTTATCCGAGGCCCCAATCATATTTCTCTATGCTAGGTCATTTAAAATAATTCATGGGCTCTTTTATATATTCTAAGCCCATGTATAAATCATATTTATTAATACAACTAAGACTAAAGGATAGAATTTTTTATGAAAGGTCCTTTATATTAATTTATGTCTTTTATTTTATGCCTATAGATCCAACAAACCATGTTAACTTAGGCTAAGTTGATCAAATGAAGAGAGGGAAATGGTTTAAAATATAAAGGACCTATTTAGCTCCATGAGGGAAACAAATGTCATGACCTTAAAATCTTGATATAGTGATCAAATGACCCATGGGAAGAAGTAAGGAGCCCAATACAAAGAGATAAAAGGGCCCTAAATAGCTACCAAGTGAGTAGAGCAAACTAAGAAATGACAAGTATCAAGCTCGCAAGGAGTTAAGTCAATTTTATAGTCATGTGGTTATCTTTGATGTTCATGCAAATGTCAAAATTAAGTTCAAAGATAAACAACACAAGTTTAAATTTTGAAGGTCACATGGACATCATTGATTGTCATGATGATGTATTTGATGGTTGCACAACTATAAAATTTAAGATAAAAAATAAAATGATACATGATTAAATTTTTATGGTTGTGTGGATGTCATTGAATTTCACGAGGACATCATTGATGGTTGCATGGATGTCAATTTTAAGCTCATAATTTAGTTATTTATATTCAAATTTTAGTGGACCCATATATATCAATGACCAATGTTGATCTATATAGTTTATTCCATGGTTCAATATTGATAGAGACTTTTCAAAGGAATGAGGATGTGATAACTATCAAGTTTGTAGGATTAAATGATTCAAAGCACTAAGATCTATGAAAATTGTTGACTTATGCATAGATGATCAATGGTGTGAGATCAATGTTTAAAATTCAATGGTCCTAAAATAAGTAAGGGGTTGTTAAATGGCACAAAAACATTCTAGATAGGACTATAAAGATCACAGAGGCCCTACAAATATATTAAGTGGCATGTGGTAGTCATATAAAATAGAAAAAATGGTAACTTGAGTAATGCTAATGACACCCAACCCATAGGTCCCTCTTGTTTACTCTCATGACCCTCATAAGCTTATTTTCACTAATTCCTAGTCATATGTAGCCTTTCAAACTTGACCCTAGCTGATCCAAGACCTTCTCTTCATGACTAATCCATCCCCTAAAGTCCCATTTGCCTATGATAATAGTGTCCAACTAGGACATTAGCATTAGTACCACTATTGTTTACTTTTAGAACCATTGTCCAATCTCATATTTGGCCCTAATGGTCAATTTATTATGGTTTCCCATCCTTCTCCTTGTTAGCCTAAAGTGATAAAATTCAATCCATGACCAATAGATCCCTATAAAATTCCATTCAAAGATCATTTGTAAAGGGTTGACAAATATTATCAATAAACCAAGAATACAAGTGAAACCACTAAGGTAATCTTCCCTATTCTCTACATAAAACCATCTAGTACAATCTTAAGCACATCCAAATCTCTACACCAGTCCCTACCCACCTTAAGCATATCTAGTCTAGCATTTCTTGCATTCTCATATCATAATTGCACCAATAACTTTTAAAGGAAGAACTACATATGGATTGATCCCTCTTCCAAGTATTGGTATGTAGGTAACATGCCCACACATGGGGTGTGAATTACGTCTAGTGCATATTACACACACTAATCCCTTTTACCTATTTGTTAAAGTGTTGCCAAATTATATTGAAGACTTATAAATGAATAAAACCATCTCTATAGGGAGTACTGTTGATAGCAAAGCTTCAAAAATTTAGAGATAGTGTCACACAAACCTACCACACAAAACCTAGAAATCTCAAAATCTTAGGACAAAAACATCAGATAAGGACTATTGTGCCAATGCCACTCCTATTTAATTAGAGAATAAAAGCTAGAATCCTATTTGTAATAGTATCCTAGGCCTGCACAATGAATATCAAAACTATGTTTCAGTGAGATCAACATATTCTAAGCTAAGTCTTATTTTATTCCTTTTATTATTATTTTTATAAAATATCTAATTACCAATAAATTTCATAAATCAATAGCTTAATTTATTTATTTATTAATCTAGACCCTTTAACTAAATTAGGAATATAACCCCAATATTCCAAAAATTGTTAAATCATTTGGTGAACTCAACTTACTTTGTTTGCACAAAAAAACCTTAGGGTAAAATTCCTAATATTTTTTTAATAAAATTTTGAATTTTTATTTCAATATTTAAATAGAAAATTCATTTAAAATTTTAAAATTTGGTAGTAAATTTTACAATAATTTTCTTTCAAACCCTAGGTGCCCATATTACATACTAGTATTTTTCCAGTAATTTTCTAACATTTTTAAAAAAATTTACTAGCATATTTAAATCAAAAAATCCATTTAAAGTTAAAAAATCAATAGTAATTTTTTTTTAAAAAAAAAATTCTCAAAACCCTAGTTGCACATACTAGGTCCTATTCACTCAAGCATTTTGCAATAATTTTTTGAAATTTTAAGTTGAATATTTAAATCATAAATCCAATTTCATTGTCAAAATTCCATAGTATTTTTCAAAAATATAATTATCCAAACCCTAGTTTCATGTACTAGATCTTATTCACTTCTTGAGGTATCACCTTACATGTTTGTGAGCTTCATATCCTTTTTGTGCAATTTCCAATTCATTATTTTTAAAAAATTACATTATCTATAATTAGTACTTGCTTTTCCTAGCACACTGCCTATGACAATTTTTTTTAAAAACTTTAAAAATATTTCAAATTGTTTTCCTACCTTAATAATGGCCCAATACACTGGTTTTGATAAAACCAATAAAAAGGAACTTTAAGAACTCCTAACCAAACACCCTGACATGCAAGATGACATACTCAAAATACTCTAAGAAGAATAATAAAGAGTAAACAAAGGCCAATCTTCTCAAACTATAGAGAAACCACTTGAAAATGATACTATAGGGGTAACTATGTCTCAACAACCCCCTATAGTAGCCCAACATCCCTCTATGTAACCAGATATAGCTTGTACATCCCTATTTCCTAATGTGGTAGCCCTTATGCAAGAGATAAGATCTCTTCAATCCAAGGTGATACATCTTGAGTAAGGTGACACTAGACCTACATAGGCCTTGTATTCTTTTGCTCATCTACATACACCATTGGTATGTCACATTACTTTTACACCCTTACCACAAGGTTTTGTTCAACCCAAGCTTACTCTATATGGTGGCAAGGGTAATCCAGAGACACATTTGAGAGCTTTCAATGAAGCATGCTTGGACTATTTACCCAATTATTGGCTACTTACCAAGTTATTTCCATGAATCCTAAAGGATTATGCTTTACAATGGTTATATAGTCTATCAAATCATTCAGTCAATGCATTCAATCCTATATTCAATCTAGACCATTTATTACATGCTATTTACTAATTTATCAATCTAGACCCTATAAATAAATAAGGAATAAAACCTCTATATTTCATAAATTTATAAATCACACACTCATATTCCATCATGCAGAAGATCGAATGGTGTGAGTCAACAATGGAATTTTTAAAGATATGAATGCAATGAAGTAAGGATGCATGTCCTAAATGTAGTATTCATATTTTGAAAAGTAAAAAATAGAACATGGACAAAGTATCTAGATATTTTTATACCAGAGCTATATTTATTGACAATCATTAGGTTTCACATTTAAGCTAAATCAAGAATATGAACACACATGCAAATATAGAAGTAATGATTAGGGAACAAAACATAATAAGGTTTTAGTTACATGTCATCTCAAAGGTAAATTAAAGTGAAAATTGTCAATTATTTTGAGTTAAGACCTTGTAAATCCTTCTAAAGGGATATTCTATAAAGGCACGAGTGAGCATGCAATGCACAATTTAGTTAGATTGGTCATAGCTGACAATAGTTCAACTGGTTCTAAAGCATTGGTAAAGCATTACTTATCTTGGACATATGTCTAAGATCTATTTAAAATTGTATAATCTAAAAGATCAATAGGTTGTTCTCACAACCTATAAAAGGAGGTATTCTCATGTAGTTTGAGCTTTAATTGTTAAAAGTGCCTTTGTACACATGCACATGTTGCATAACTTTGTCAAAGGTTATTTTCAACTGATAACTATAATTGGACCCTTATAAAGTTTTCAACCATAGTTAGGACTCAAGTTTTGACTATCACATGTAATGACCTTACATAAACTTGGAGGATGAGGAAACCCCTTCCCCAAGTATATATAAACAATTTCAATCCAACTTGGATTCTTTTTGGAAATTTTTTAAAATAGGAGTAACATCAAGTTTGATCATCAGCTAATGTGTTTGTGTATTTTCTTTCCAATTTTAGTGTAATTAGTTGTTACTTTATTTGGTTGTATGTTTCAATTATTTTTAGTATGCAATAGTTGTGAATGGATTATTGATTATTTTTATTGATGTAATGATCTATATATATGCAAAAATTATTGAGATATTGGTCAAATAAATTGGTTAATATAGTCAAGTTGTTTGATTCATAATTCAAAATGTGTACTAGTGCTTTCTTTGATGTAGTTTTCTGTGTGCACCAAAGTTACCTCAGATACTTCTCTAGCCCAAGCCATAATATTCTAAGTAAGAGTGTTAAAAAATAAAATAAAATGAGAAACATTTGTCTAAGGCCCATGAATTTATTTCATGATTATCTCCTTATACTTCTTGACCATGTTTGATTGTGTGTATAATTGCTACTAACAATAAGCATAGGTTTTGAGATCATAGTTTTGTTTAGAAACCAACTAAGGAATTAGTTCCTAAAAACCATAGAGCATTATTTTATACCTTACCCTTACCTCCTTTTGTGAGTATTTTTTCATACCTACCCACTTTATATTATAATCCAACCATCCATCCAACTCGCATAGATATTCATTACCTTTTAGGGATCACACCTCTGTCCTAAAACCTTGATAACAACTTACATGCCCTACTAGATATTTTATCAACAGGTTATTGAAAACTACATACCTATAACCATGCCTTAGAGTGGATTTTACCTCCATGTATATCATAAAACATTAGAGGATCACTCATTGATTATGGTGTGTGTAAAAACTACATCAATAGGTTTAAGCAAGAAATCCCTAGAGTAGGCTAGAGGGATTCCCCCTATCTTATCTTAGCGAGCATATCTATATCCATGCCCTCTGGTAAAGTAAATAACATCCTTATATTTCCCTATATAAATATCTATAATTGGGAGGGAGGATCCATCTATCTATGTCTCTAGAGTAGAGATCTTGTTGGAGATTCCTTGGCCCTATACATATAGGGGATGACTCTCTACATCTTGATAATTTTAGAATGGTTTGAGATCACTACATAGGGATATTGAATCATCATAACTATGATCCAATATAATATATATAGGGAGGGTAAGGTCCAAAGAAACTCTATCTTGGGACACCTTATAGATAAGATAATATCCATTATGCTAAAGATAATTTAATTTAGATAGATATAGGGGGACATGCTCAAGATAAGATAAGATATATAGGGAGGCCACTCTCAATTATCTATCATTTTTTTGAAACCCCTATATATATGGGAAGATAATTTGAGTTAAATTGGCTGTATATATTGTGGGGGTGGGGGGGCTCAACCACTCCTAATTGGGTTGGGATAAGGTCCCATATATGGCTAGGATGGGTTAGGTGCTTCCTTGACCCATATCTATATATGGAAGTACATATGGTTGGTTTGTTTATCTTCCTGTCTAGTCTATATAAAGTCTCAACTTTATATATTTGAGATGGAGACTCTATCTACTCTCTTCATGGAAACACACCTACACCATACATATATAGTTGGCGATATAATCTCATTCAAAAATTTGTAGTATGAGTGGGATATGGGGATGGGCCCTCTATCTATATGGGAAGATGACCATATATAGATAGGGACCTCCATAGCACCTATATATACATATATATACATACATACATACATACATATATATATATATATACATACATACATACTTACATAAATATATATATATATATATATATATACACATACAAATATATATATATATGTATATGTATATATATACACACATATATATATAAATATATATATGTATATATATACATATATACATATATATATATATACATATATACATATATATACATATATATATATATACATATATAAATATATATATACATACATATACATACATACATACATACATATATATATATATATATATATATATTGTCATTTCCATATATATAGAGTGAGTTGAGCTAAGATAGTTCTATTGGGTTTTTTGACGAGTATATATAGGGTATATATTTTATATCAACTCTATTGGTAGGATAAATATCTATATACCACTATGCCATGATTAGATAGATGGATCCCCTATCTATTTCTATGATGAGTCCCCCTATCTATGATCAAGTGTTTTGCAAACTCCTTGACCCCATCCTCTATATATATATATATTAGACATAAGATATACATAGATATATAAAGATCCCTATTTATAAATATGTCAAGCCCTACCTCTATATAGGGTGTTGATGTGTAATCTATATGCTATATCTAAGCGTTGATCCATATATTGGTAAAGGCCCAAGGCAATGAATCCCATCCCTTGAGAATAGATTTGGATCCATATAAATATATAGGGCCTATATATGAATCAACCTTGATTCATAATTTACTCACCATCCTAGGAGGGTCTCTTTTCTTGAACTTGAAAGGTAACAGGGTCTCCCATGAGAATATCACCCTATCAATCCTATCTATATATGGGCTCTAGATGTAGATAACATGACTAGAAAACTATAGAGATAAAGAGACAATGATTAAGAGGAGGGGTGGAAAAAATGGATGTTGGCCCTATATATATATCTATTTTGGATCTATTGTGATCACCCTATATCTCTATGGTATTTATGCTCTATAGATTATTAGGAACTAAAAACTAGGGGGGGGCTCTCCCAATGCCTTTGCTTCTCTAATTAATTGAGCCTTCTAATGACATGAATCTTTTAATGACTATATAGATATATAGTATTTTCTCTCTAGACTCTAGATGGACCCCCCTTTATATATAGAGATAAGAAAAAGGCAATTTGATCTCCCCTATCTAACCTCTCTATCTAAGGGGGCATATATAAATGCCTTCCCCAACTATATTCTATATAGAATAGAATATATATGCATAAATATCCCTATATATCTCAAGGTAAAAATAATATATATATGGGAGAGTTATACATAAATAATATACACATTAGTGCCCTCCCCTGAGTAGGGATAGTGTCAAATCTACATAGCTTAGTATCCATCTCCTCTCCCTAATCGAGGGCCCAACCTAGATATGGACTACATCTAATATCTCCTCTTCATTACATATAGATAGGATCTCAATATAATGGATTCTTAGTTGAGTCCCTATCCATATATAGGGTAGGAAAAGTTGAGGAAAGTCAAGGGCATTACTCATCTCATGTCTATGAGAACACTTTATATATATGACCCTTACCACATATTTGGATATATCTATCTAGGAGGCATTGGTCAGGGGAGTCCCTCCCCAAATAGATAGTTTAGGGATGTAGTATCTCATATACATAGAGGGGATCGAGTGATACCTATATTACATATTAGATTAGATCTAATATATTTATAGACTATGATCTAGTCCTAATCCAATCTAATCTATATAGAGAGGTTGGAAAGCAAAATAAAAAATAATATATATAGAAGAGAGACCACCATATAGATAAGATAAGCCAAATAGACATTATATAGATATGGGGAGCTATGCTCAATCATATATCATATTCTCTATACTCAAGAGCATATCATATTTTATATACTCAAGATAACCCAGATAGACCTAACCCTATATATAGAGGGGGATTATGCTAAAAATAATCTAGATATACCCTATATAAATGATGGGGGGCTATTCTCAATATTCTATCCTATTATCTAAGTTCAAGATAATATATATAGGGGTGGGGGATGAGGAGCATGGCTACCATATACATATTATATAGAGGGCCCTAGTTCCCTATATATAGGGCCTCTATGAGTACTCTTTCTCATACAATTATATATCTATATGGGAGACTCCCTCACCTCTTTATTATCTATATATGGGTTCTCCCACTATGATATGAACATGATAAAATATATGATGGGATAGGGACATCTAAATGAAAACATTATAGGGGCATGTGATGACCTTAATTTTGTTTATAGATAAGTCTCATCATATATTTATTTCTATATATATAGATGGGGCATACTCCTCTTGTTTTTTATCTTCAATGCTTGATCCTTCTCTTTAATGCTTTGATCCTAATAGATTCAATATGATAATAGAGGGGGCATATATATATAGGGAACTAGGGACCTCTATATAATATGTATATGGTAGCCATGCTCCTCACCCCCCACCCCTATATATATTATCTTGAACTTAGAGAATATGATAGAATCTTGAGAATAGCCCCCCATTATTTATATAGGGTATATCTAGATTATTTTAAGCATAATCCCCCTCTATATATAGGGTTAGGTCTATCTGGGTTATCTTATAGATAAGATAAGCCAAATAGACATTATATAGATATGGGGAGCTATGCTCAAGCATCTATCATATTCTCTATACTCACGAGCATATCATATTTTATATACTCAAGATAACCCAGATAGACCTAACCCTATATATAGAGGGGGATTATGCTCAAAATAATCTAGATATACCGTATATAAATAATGGGGGGCTATTCTCAATATTCTATCCTATTCTCTAAGTTCAAGATAATATATATAGGGGTGGGTGATGAGGAGCATGGCTACCATATACATATTATATAGAGGGCCCTAGTTCCATATATATATATATATATATATCACATGCCCCTATAATGTTTTTCATATAGATGTCCCTATCCCATCATATATTTTATTATGTTCATATCATAGTTAGAGAACCCATATATAGATAATAAAGAGGTGAGGGAGTCTCCCATATAGATATATAATGGTATGAGAAAGAGTACTCATAGAGGCCCTATATATATATATATATATATATATATATATATATATATATATATATATATATATATATATGAGCCAACCTACCTTTATGATCATCATTAGACTCACCTCACCTTATATATATCCAAACCCCACCCACCCCTATCTATGTATATGGCCACTCTATCTATATGGGTCCACCTACATTCTCTCTAGATAGAAGGCCTATCTATATATATTTAACACACTTCATAAACCTATATATTTCCAATCCCCATGTATCCCTATCTATCTATAAGGCCACTATGGGGAGAGATGAATCAACTAGAGGGATAGACACTAGAAAATGTTAGAGCTAGTGGAGAACCAGAAGATTTTTAGTACCAATCCAGAGATTTCAATAGGACCAACCTAGATAGATAGAGTTATAGGCACCAAAAAATATACAATAGAGATGGGCCAAAATAGATATAGGTTCCAAATAATAGATAGATAATGACCCAACTAGATTAGTGACCTGACCAAATATGACTTGATATCTGATCAACATCATGGGGTATATATATAGAGCCATATCTTAGCCTAGATTGATATCTATTGTCTAGATGGATAGGGCCCCTTAGATATTATAGGGGGTAAGGGCCAAGGAAAAAACACCCCCTCCCTCTTTAGATAGATATATAGGTAGGAATGCCATATGGATATAGTTGGTGCTAAACATATCTATAGATAGGGGTCCCAATCATATATATAAATAGGGATTTTGAACTTATATATCTTAGCCTATCCTAGCCTAGCCTAGCCTAGCTTCCCTCTACCTATTCTCCCATATATATATAGGGGCCCACCCACCTCCCTTCCTCCCTCCCTCCCTCTATATAGGGATAGGATATGGGATAGTGCATGCCAATAATCACAATTCTAGCTTAGCCTCATGATACATTCCCCCTTCCCATCCAATTAGCCAAATATATGTGATGGCCTATAGTTAGAAGAGTGGGCCATATCTGTAGATATATATAGGCCAAAAATAGATATATAAGTTATAAATAGATAAGATAAGATATATAAGGGGTGGGGGGACCATATCTAATATCCCATCTATATATAAAGGGAGGGAGGGAGGTAGGTAAGGATAAGGGTGACTCTCTAAAGTCTAGTTAGCTCCCATATACATATGATAGGCATCCCAAATAACATATGATGTTTAGGGACCATATATAGATTACAAATAAGGAGGCAAGTTAACCAAATTTAAGGTCCCCCTATCTAGATTGTAGGTTGAGGACCACTATCTAATCAATGACATCAATCTCTTAAGTGATGCCCCAGAACTCCCTATAAATTTAAAGGGCTATCAACCTATCCGATTTATATATAATAGCTTGACTTGACCATTAGGAGAGAACTGACAACCCTATCTATATAATGGGGTCCTATAGTCTACATTCACATAACGACCTACTCCTACTCTTCCATTGTAGATAGGGGACATGGTTTCTATATATATTAGATTAGATATATAAGATCTAGGTGCCCCCTCCTCCCATATAATTGTTTATGAATATGGGCCCTATCTATATATGGGGGGGTGACAGTCCCCCTCTCATTTTTATATAAGGGGTGGGGGGATCAATTATATATATATATATATATATATATATATATATATATATATAGGGGGAGGGGGAATTGATTGATAATAATGGATGAATCAAATTGAATAAATGATACATTGGTCTATCTCCCTTCACTGGTCTATTAGGTAACTCATTGATGGTATATATATGGTCTAGAGATGGCATCATGCACTCAAGGTCTATCTCTATCAAAAAAATGTATATATATGTCAAATAAACATCTCTAGTCTATAGAGGGTCAAAATATGGTACTAGGGGTATATTATTAGTCTAGAGAGGGTTAGTCTCCCTTCACTATATAGAGAATGGAATCTACTTTATATCTATCAAATGATAGTTAGATATTGGGCCCTTGATTAAATGAGAGTTATATCTAATCTCACTGCATTACTACTATTGAATGATAGTGAGATGTACTCTATCACTATATATAATCTCATTTATATATCTCTTAGGAGATAGATAAGATATATAGGGGTGGGGGGAGTATCCCCCTCTATATAAGCTCCCTATAGTGAGGGGCGATCAATAATATATATATAGGGCATGTATTTTACCTTAGAGTCATTCCATATATGCATTTGGGTTGTGTATATTCTATATGCCATTTAGAGATCAAGCCTTTTGTTAAGTTGAATTCGGATATTTATAGTCATTCCTTACAAACAACATATAGATGTTTAATTTAGATATTTGATTGGTTTATAAAGTCTAGATTGAACTGTTAGGCCAAGCTAAGGGAACTATAATATAGATTATAGAGGATTCCCCTTGCCCACATATTATATTCCCTCCCTATATATCTATATTTGATCAAGATAACCCTCACCCCACCTCACCCAACCAATACATAGAAAAGGGATAGGGGATAATGGTGGGATTTAATGGTTCACTATCCCTCACCCCCTAATATATCACTCATGTTACATATATAGTATGAAACTCATTTAATACTTACACCTTTATTTTTCAAAGATATAAACTAAACATCTATATGTTGTTTGTAAGGAATGACTATAAATATCTAAATTGAACTTAACAAAAGGCTTGATCTCTATATGGCATAAGAATATTCACAACCCAAATGCACATAGGGAAAGACTCTAAGATAAGATACATGCCCTATATATGCACGATTAGTAGTGGAACAAGGCTTAGAGTGGAACCAAAGCTATCTTTGTCAAGATATGGATGCCTAACTAGTAGAAGAGTAATGCCCAAACCTTACCCTTTTATAAATCATGATTAATAATGAATATATACATATTCTAAAAGTCTATGTTAGTGACTAGGGTCATGAAATCTATAAGTTATTATCTAAATCCCAATGATAATCACTAAATGAATCAAAACACACATAAAATGATTAAATTTTTATATTTGATATTAATTCTATATTTTAAAAAAATGAATTATGAATTGATCTTGATAATGGTACTTGATCATATGGAATGATTAGTCTAGTTATTATTTTGAGCTAAAAGTATCTGAATTCTAACATTCTACAATGTTTTCCCCATAAGTCACCATTTATTAATGCCAACATCCCCCATTTCTAAAAAATGAGGACCTTATGCAAATTTTTTAAATTAAGCTATACATTAGGCATTCAACTTGATTGGAGTACATTATTAAGTATCATGTTTTGATTTAGCTTACATTGAAATACTAACACATAAGCTTTATTTGATCTTATCTAATTTTTATAAAATTTGGCCCATGTGTTTCCATATTATAATATCAATGGATCTTCATTAGAATGAACAAATATTCATGGGTTTATCCTTCAATGTTAATTTGACCCTTAGTTGGTTAACTAATATGGTCCTATTCGAGTCACTATGTTAACATTTAGTCCTTAATTGATTAATTGAATCCAATTGTAAATTATATTCAAAACCTTAGTCTAAATTATTTTAGTCTAATTTCTTATTAAAATGGATTGATATGTTTGATGGGTCACTTTATTCCATCTTAGTCTTATTTTAATTTCATCCTAAGTTTTGATCAAGTTTATTAATTCATTAAAACTTTAATCTAAGATTTATGGTAAGTCATTATATGTCCTAAGCACTTATTATTTGATTTTATTGTTCACATGTATTAATTAGATATAGGGTTTCCAAGCGTTAAAACCTCACTCAATTGGAACAAAGATCAATGGCATGTGAGTGATCACCCAAAGTTAATAATTTGAAGTCCCTAATATCAATATTGATGGTACATATTCTTATGTATAATTTTTGTTTAATGATCTATGCTAAAGACTAGGGTCAATAAGTCAATATAGATCTATGGTGCACCTTCAACCATGTAGATGGAGATCTAATGGTGAGCATGAATGTAATAGGTCAAAATATACTAAGAAGGCACATAGGGCTTCCACGTGTCACAATCATGGTGAATTGGTAGAAAATCAATGACCTGTGTTTGATCATTTATTTAGAAGAGCAATAATGTGTATTTGAACATGCAAATCAAATATTGATGGCATCTATTCAAATATGCAGATGGATATCGATGGTGTAAATCAAGTCAATCAGTCAATAATCCTAGATTTTATGCCAGTCCACCATGTGGCATAGTAGTATTAAACAAATGGAGACTAATAGAAGGGTGCAAAAAAGTCAAATAAGGCTACCAAGTGTCATAATCTCGAAAGCTTGAATTAAAGATCAATGACCAACATTCAAAGTCAAGGCCAGGAATCTCCCAAGGAGATTGATGAAGTGAATTTGATAAAGTTATTAGGGGGCATGAGATAAAGACACATGTCTGAAGTGATAATAGTCATATTATAAAATTAAATAAATAGTGTGGCAAGGAGATGCCATATAGGCAAACATGTTAAATCACAATATTTTATGGACCCAAGCATGAGAATGAACAAATATGAAGTCAAAATATGATTTGGGTTACTAAAAAAAATAATAAAAATTCATATGCCACCATTAAAGCTTAGTTAAACCCCCCAAAATGCCTTCTACATATGAAAAATCCATGGAATTATTCATTCAATAATTATTTCAAGCCAAAGGAGAGACCCTGATAATCAAAGTTATTCAAAGAGTCTAACCAAATAGACAAATGTTTTGAATTATTATTAACAAGTGGATAATTTAATCAAAATCATAGTGATGGTAACCTATCGACATAATTCTAAGAAAGTGGTTGAATTATACTTATCATCAGATGTAGAGGGTAATTATTTAAAGCTATAGAGTTTGTGGCTTCTTCACTAAATATAGGAGACAATAACTATTCCAGATTATTTTGGACCATAGAGAACCAAGCAAGAGGAGAATATAATTTCATTAAAAATATTATATGATGACATCATGGACATTTAGTTTATAGGACTCCATTATTCTATCACCAAGCTAGAGGTATTTCACTTCATCAACATCCTTAGTCTCATTTTTAAACATGCTAAAATTGATAAGGGTATGCTTATCCATGAACCTAGTTTGATAAAATATCATACATATCCCCTTTTGAATTTTAATACTACTATAAAATACTTAGGCCTCAAATAGACCTCACCTCCATTAATGTATGGGTCCAAAGACAAATCATGGAGGAAATCCTAGTGAAATGGTTAGAAGCTAGTGACAAAGTAATTATTGATCCTAATAAGAAAATCCTTGTGAGCCAATTCATAGTAATATTTAAAATTGTTATGACCATGTTGAAAAAATTAAATTTTTTTACACATACTTCACATGTGGAACCTATATGGGTACCTATTGTGTATTTAATTATTTAGTAAATGGTAGAAACCTCCTTTAGACAAAATCATTAGCATTTTCTTAAGCAAGTAGATATCTGGGATTAAAAAAAATAAGATAATTGATTTATTTATGATGTGATATTTATTATATGACCTATGTGATATAAATAAAATCACCAACCATATAGAGTCATCCCCCAATGGCAACCAAATTGTGTCTTAATATTACTCAAAATTACATATTTATAAATATAGGGACCATATCTAATTCATTTGTGACTTTGTATATATTTATTTGAGCCAATCCCTCAATGGTATATCCATGATTAGGATAACTCCTATATTCAATAAGTCCATTGATACAATGGGAGATATATAGCTATACCCTAATTACATAGTTATTAGAATAGAGGGAACCTATTGTGCCCCACTTATGCTACCAGTACATGTGTTAGATAAATTAATAGAATATAAAGTAACATACCAAATATTTAATGGAATATATGGGATTTTCAAGACCAATAGGAAATTACTTCTCCATGGTTTTCCTATGACTATTGTCAAAACCACTTTCAAACAATGGGACCAAATTGAAGTTGCTTCAAAACACTAGGTTTCTTTCAATTTGCTAATGGATGTAAATAGATAATGGGATATCAATGGTATGGTAAAGGAGAAATTAAAGAGTAAAGGCATTATGGTGCTACCTTATGAAAAATAAATTAGATCATATTACTTTGTGTACACTAAGGCAAGCACCTATTATAAAGTTACTAGAAGACTAAAGGAACATAATATAAATCTTGAATCTAGATGGTTGTGAGATCAGAAGATGGAAGATAGATGGCAACTTGGTCCTAGACAATATCATCTGGTAGATGTTGGCCCTTTGAGGCTTCTCTCAGCTAATGTAGAAATAGAGCACGAGAATGTGATTCAATCTCATCACTCCTTGATTCTTATGGAATAGTAAAACAAGATTTGCCTTAATAGGAAGAAATTCACATGATAGTTTTGAATCCATAGGAATCTCTTGAAGATATATTGAGAATGGTCTCCATTACATATAAAACCTACATAAATGAGAATGAAAAAAATGTTGAGGAAGCCAAAAAGGAAAAAGAAAAATAAAAAGAGGAGTCATTAGATTTAGTGATCATTGATCCTCCCAAGAGGAAGGTTGAGATTGTAATTATCCAAAAGGTAAAGAAAGCAAAAATAGCCATCATTTTAGGTAGTTATTAGGTACCAGCACCATCCAAATCTTACATACTTATTTTCCATTTGAATGACATCAACTTATTTAGTGAAGAGAACCCAATCTAAGGACCAACTATACCTAATTATTTCATATATAAACCAAGGATGGAGAATATTCCTACTTCATATCACCCATAGGATATAGTAAATACCATAGACATCCCTCAAAAATAAGAGTTAAATCCTTGGATAATAGCATTGTAAAATTAAAAAGAAAGGAGACTTGATACTCCAACTCAATTAATAGTCTAGTTATGAGTAGAGGTTACAATTAAGCATATGGACTAGTCTTTAGTGGGAGTCAAGTATGATCCAACTACTATTGGAATACAAAAAGTAACTAAAATAATTGTCATAGAAGAAGGTCAGGAGGTTATACACCAAAGGGTTGATACTTTAGTTAACATAACTAAGAAGAGGGAATAAAGACTAGAGTAAGACCCCATGTTTGAATAAGATTGTCTGGATCTATCCCAATCCCAGTTAGAAAGGCTACAAGCTATAATCAAATGACTAAAAAAAGATAATTTTTTTTTTGGAATAATAATCTATTTTGTCAATACCAATATATTTTATTAATAAATTTAAAATAACTATCTATGAGACATTCAATTCTTTAAAGGCAATATGGCCCAAATTAGACATGGTGAGTAAACAACATACCATGGATCAAACTAATCCAATCAATGGTAAGGATTGGATAAGAATGTAAAGGTATTGATCAAGATACTAATGGAAAACTAGATCCTTGAACTAAAAATGGTCAGCCCATCACACTTAAATATGGTCATGATAATCCTAATGGAGAAAATTAGGTACATAAACAAGTGGTCAAAAATCATTGAAGGTCTCTCAGGAGACTTCAAACAACTAGAGGGTAGAATGATACATATACTAAGAGGTTTTATTAAGGATCCAATCATCCCCGTTCAAACAAGCCTAATGACTGAAGAAGAATTCTAGTAGAGATCTACCAAGTTCATCCAACAGGTCAAAAGTAGAAGCAAGGGCACCATAAGGGATGACAATAAGGATATCTTGAACTTGATCTTGTCATCAAATGAAAATTTTAGTAATGCAAGGAGCATAGAAGAAGCTATGGGAAAAATAGATCAAATCTTTAGAGATTTAGTAGGGCAAATAGAGGAGTTGTTCATAGATCCAATCATCAATCTCAAGTTTATTGATGAATAGTATGACAAATCCATAAAATTTTGGAACAAAAGAAAATAAAATAGCTCTAGGGTCATCTCAAAGTAAATAGGGTTTACTTAGAATATTATTTTGTATCAAATACCATGTAAATCATTTTAAAATAATATATTATATTTTAAATCATGTGCAACATGTAACACACATGGCTTATAGGTTAGTCACATTTAAAAAGTGTCATTGGTATGATAATATTTGTAAGAGCACATTTATCCTTGACACTTGTCTAATTCCCATTTAATAAGGACTAATTAAATACCCAATAGGTTTCTAGTTCAACATATAGAAGGGGGTATTATCAGTAGAACAAGGGAGGAAGTTTTGAGAGGAAAAATATTTTGTAAATTTTGGAGAAAATAATGTAAGAAAGAGAATTTTGTGAAGATCGTCTCATTTTTTTTATTTATTTGTTATCATGGCTACTTCCTTATATCTCTATTTTTATTTTTATATTTTAACTTATTTTATGAATTTTAGATACCCATATATTAATGCATATTTATTGATTTGAGCTTTACACTATGTTGACTGAAAGTTATTATAATTATTTCAATATCATTAATTTTCTAGAAGATGTGAAAATATAATTTTCTTGTTTAAGTAAATATTTAAAGTGAATATGATCTCTAATTTGCATGTTTCCAAATATCCTTAAACATTTTCTTGGTATATGATATGTACTATTTGGTAATTTCATGCCATATGTTGGTTTAAAGATGCATATCTTTGATGAGATAAGATCTTTGCCAAGATGTCTGAACTAAGGAACACAAACATCTCTCTTTATGCCTTAACCTACCTATTTTCTCATTTTTAGATCAAATCATTGTAGTTTACTTTCTCATTGTACATATTCATTATATATTAGAGTCATAGACTTTATATTATGATAATTATTCATTAGATTTAGCTAAAATAACATTTATATTCACAAAACATTACAAGCAAGGTTTCTCCCAAAAACCACTTGAATAATCATCTTGTGAAATAGTTAGATAGCTTGGTCGCTACTCCATAAAATATCTCAAGATGATCACAACTAGTAATTCATTCAAAATATTATTTGAATGTTTAAATGAGAAGTGTTTTCAACACTACCAAAACCCTATGATATATTTACATGAATCAGTAGGTGACCCTATATTATAATATATCTATATATCTTGAGATGCCTTCACTAGAATGAGCTTCAACTTTGAAACATATTAAATCATTGGTATTTGAAACCTAGACTCTATCTCCCTAGGGGGTAGGGGAGTGCCTAATATGATTAGTCTATGTTGATTACCTGACCTAACTCTTTATAATTCTTGTAGTCTATTCTTAATCTAATTTTATTGGTAGATATAATATATAGATGATAGATGTGAGAGATGGGCCCACCAACTAGCCATATTTATTTATAGGGGGATGCCACTATATAGAGTTTCATTATATATATATATATATCTATGCATATGTATATGTATATGTATATGTATACGTATATGTGTATGTATATATGTATATGTATATATATATATATATATGTATATATATATGTATATATATATATATATATATGTATATATATGTGTATATGTATATATGTATATATATATAATGTATATATGTATATATATACATATATACATACATACATATATATATATATAAATAGATATATATATATGTGTGTGTGTGTGTGTGTGTATATATACATATATATTTATAGATATACATTTATATATATATATACATACATATATATATATATACATATATATATATACATACATATATATATATATATATAGATGATAGATGTGAGAGATGGGCCCACTAACTAGTCATATCTATTTATAAGGGGATGCCACTATATAGAGTTTCATTAGCTATATATATATATATATATATATATATATATATATATATATATAACTAATGGAACTCTATATAGTGGCATCCCCTTATAAATAGATATGGCTAGTTGGTGGGCCCATCTCTCACATCTATCTATATATTATATCTACCAATAAAATTAGATTAAGAATAGACTACAAGAACTATATAGAGTTAGGTCAGGTAATCAACATATATATATATATATATATATATATATATATATATATATATATATTCTAGAGAGGGTTCTTACCTCCCCTATGTATAGAATCTAGAATACTCTCCCTCTTCCTCCCCAAGCCCCTATCAATTTTGTATGGGGTGGGTCCCACTATTACCTATATATATATATATGGGCCCCCTCTCTCATTTATCTATGGGGTGACACCCACTCTATCTCTATCTATTATATTGAATATAGAATGAGCCCCTCTATATTTAAACTTGACATAATATATAATTTCATTGGCACCCACATTATATATTTTTTTGGCACCCCTACCCCATATATAGATTTATCCATATAGAGTTTAATGGGTTCATATATGGTTTAATGTGGATTTATATTATAGAGATGGGGGCTCATTAAATACACTCAAGATAGGTTTCTCTTAGACAGGCTCAATAGAGATATATAAGGCTCCTATTGAGCTTGATATAGGTTGAGTCCTCCTAGATGGCCAACTATCTATCTATCATGTTAAGATGAGTCTAACTGAGCTTTCATACTCCTATATATTTTTCATACTAACATTTATGGGGTTCCATATAGATAAGTTAAGATAAGATAATTTAGATAGATATAAATAGTGAGATAGATATATATATATAGTGACATAGATAATGATAGTGATATAGGTGTTATTCTTAAGATAAGATAGTTAAGTTAGTTTAAATATAGAGGGGATAAAATATATATAGAGATCCCCCCACCCTATGTATATCCAAACATGATATATATATAGGGCTTGGGGGGTTCCAATGAAACTCTATATAATGCCACTCTAGACATAGTTAATATATATTTCACCCCCATGATATATATTAACTAGATAGAGATAGAGGGGGAAACCCCATATATAAATATAGATATATTTAATAAAGCAACCAATGAGTAGATATAATATATTTCATATGATGAATTCACCACTGAGAGATATTATATATGCCCCCCTCTTTATGTAGATGTCAAGTAGAGAAGGGGAAGCATAAGGTTAGGTCACTCCCCATTCTATATATTTGGGGGAGCATAGATAGATATATGGACCTGAAGGCCCTAAGCATGAGGAAGCAATACTCTACTATCCCATGCTAGAGTGGGGGAAAGCACCAATTGAATTGGGGTGGCCCAACTTGAGCATATATTACAAAACCACCCATTCAAGATTTGATGGAGAACTGACCTATATATCTATCTTCCAGCTTGAAGGACCAAAGTGAGAGAAGCCATCAATATATGGTATATGGGGCTTACAACCATAAATATAAAAAAGTGAGGGGAACTGTAGGATTCATGCTTCCCCCCACTCATTTATGTCTCCATATAGATATATAAGTGGTGAGGGGCTCATCTATCCATCAATATAATAGACTAGACTAGACTAGTTGTATTAATTGTATAATAGATAGATAGATAGATAGATAGATATACAATCAACCATTCTATAATATAACTAATATGACTCACTATTTATCTATTCTCTTTGGGGGGGAAATCTATATGTGAGAGATGAAGTGAGATAGATATATAGATTAATCATCTCAATCTAGTAATAGAATGGGAATGGTTGAATTTATTTATATTCTAGGTTACCTATCTATCTATCTATATAGAATGAAAATGGTTAACCTCCCCATATTTATAAATAGGTGAACCCTCCACTCCCTTTCCCTAATTTGCTTGTCTATATGGGGTTTATATAAATGATATTCATAACGATTGAGAGATATGGATTCTCTATCTCTATCTCTATTTAGATTAGGATTTTATCCACTCTACCCCACTCCCACTCTATACCTCAACTTATCTATCTAGTTGGGGTTCATATATGTAAATATTCATCAAGATAGAGAGATAGAGATATATGGATTCTCTCTATTTATATTAGATTATAATGGGAAGGATCAATTTTCCCATAGTGATTTATAGATAGATAGATAATAACTTTTATTATATAATTAATATGATAGGTATGGTCTAGTCTATATGTTATGGCATTCATCTTATTATTCCCATTCCCATATAGATTAGATATATAGACAACCTCCCACCCAAATCTTAGGTTGAATCTATATGGGAATGTGAATGGTTTACCCATAGAGATAGTTACCCCCCAAATCCCTTCACCTAACTTATCTATCTATATGGGTTTCATAGAGTGGGATTGAAGATAGAGAGATAGGGCTTTTCTCCACTACACCACCACTCCCATTTTATCCTCTGACTTGTTTATCTATATGGTATTCATAGAGTTGGAGTTGAGATAGAGAGATGGATATTCTATATCTCAAATGGTCAACTATCCTTATATTATATAAATAATATGATGGGTTGGGTCTATTCTCGTCTAGTTAAGTAATATAACTAGTTTGGTCTAATGGTATGGGGTTCATATTATTATCTCACTTCCCCATATAGATTCTAAAAAGAGGACAAAAATATCAGTTTATAGATAGGGGTATCTCAAATCAATATAGATTTGAGTTTAGAGTTTAGATAGAGAGGGTATTTCACTATGATTAACCCCTCTAGACTAACTAAATACTCTCTATCTCTCTAGAAATCTAAACTATGCCCCAAATCTAGGTAGATCAGATCTAATTATAGTTAGATGCCATCCCTTCTAGATCTAGTGGGGTGATAAAGTTTCATCTCTTCCTTATTCTTATTCCCATTTATATATATATATATATATATATATATATATATATATATATATATATATATATATATATATATCCACCACCCATATTTGTCTTATAGATAGGTCTCTATCTGGCCACCTCAACTCTATAGGTAGGGAATATGGCCCCAATAAACTAGATGTGGATAAACTAGTATGATAGGGGTTACATATCAACTCTAATCCCCTCTCCTTCCATCCCATATATATAATATAATATAAATGGTATGGCAAGGGTTCCATATATACTCTACTCCCCTACCCTATAGATAAAATCTAACTGATATGACAATGGTTCCATATATAGACAGACAGAAAGGAAAGGGGTTTCCATTTAGACTTTACTCTCTATAATAAGATGCTATTGATATATGAAAACTAGATAGACTCTATCTATCTATAATTTATCTATATGGGGGGGGGGTGGGGTGGGGGACCTATATAAAGGACCAAATTTCCATAGTTATTTTGAATTTCTATCTATGGGGAGGGGCCCTAGATAGAGGACCTAATTTCCCTATCTATATATCAATATATATATCTAGACTTTATACATATATAAGGGGTGGGGTGTGGGCCCTAGATAGAGGACTAGATTAACCTATATAGAATTTCTATGGGCCCTAGGTAGATGACTATATTTCCCTATCTAGACTTTATAGGGGGTGGGGCCCTATATAGAGGAATGGATTGACCTATTTATATATGGGATCATACATCTATGGGATGGTAATTAAACTATAAACTTTGGGGGTTAGATAAGATATAAAGTGAGATGCTTCCCTATCTATATATTAATCTATTAGAGAGTGGGGTTGGGCTGGGTATACATTGAGTTGGTTTTAGATCCATATCTATTACATTCCATGGGAAATTGGGTTGGGTCTAGATCCTTATTTATCCTATGGGAGTTTGTAGCCCAACCCCATACACCTAACCTACCTAGGGGTTAGTGTGTCATTATCTATATATATATATATATATATATATATATAGAGAGAGAGAGAGAGAGAGAGAGGGTGCTTGGGAGGGAGGGTGATTGGGAATAACCCATCCCAATATAGAGTAGATTTTCCCAACTCCTCTATAACCCCACTTTATCTAATCTATATGGGACTCAATCCCACCCATCTCTATATGGTATGTGGTTAGAGATAAGATAGATAGAAATGGGGAGGTGGTCTTAGATTGATAGATAGTGCTTGAATCCCCACCACCATACCATAACTATAAATCATTAGGTCATGACATCATAGATATATATTATATATGTGATACAATATTGAACTTGGCCCCCCTCTATCTAGATGGGACTAGACTCCTTATCCCTATTCATATTCCTATCCTTATCTAGTTGATAAAATGAGATGGGATGGGATGGTCTTATCCTATTAGATAGAGTCCCACCACCCAAACTATCTATTCTCCTTCAAGACTTATATTAAGCATGTAAACTTACATATTCCCTATCAAATCAGGGCATCTGGCATATAGACTTTGATGGGAACATATAATCAAAACCATGGGTATAGATTTAATGGGATGAATAACCCATAATATTATAACCTTTTAAATTATATGGGCACCTCCTAATATTGTCTTATCTATGATCTTGGGCCAAATAACCCCTGAGATTAAAACTTCTAAGATTAGATAGACTACCTAGAGATAACTATAAACTAGATTATCTATGAGCTTATAATATCATATATGAGATTCAAATACCTCTTAAGCCATATAGATGATGTGGATATATATTATATCTAATTGGTGGGTTCAATACCAATAGAGACCTAGCCATCCTCTACCCTATCTAAGTCAAATGACATCAAGATCACCCTATAGATAGATATAGATCTTTAAAACCCTAAATATATGTAGGGGATCTCCCTAACCCTATAGATAAATGTAGGCAACCTCAAACTCAACTTGTATAGTGGGAATATAATGTTGAGTATCCCTATATATAGGTCTAGGTAACCTAAACCTCAACATCTATAGTGGGAATAAAATTTTGATGACCCCTGTCTAATCTATTCTAATATAATATAGTATAATATAATATAATATAATATAATCTATAAATAGGGGAAAGATTGAGATTAACCATAGTGATAGATAGGCATCCTTTATGTATGTCAAGCACTACTTATCCATCTGGAAATGTTGATGACTACCCATCCCACCACTATTTAGGTATAAGCAACATTGGAATATGAATGGAAATATTGATGACCAAATATAAATATAAACATCCCCTAGATGATTGGATAATAATATCAACTTCCCCTATCTATATTTAGGTAACCTTAACTCTATCTAGGCTATGTATAGAAAGGGGAAAGATTGATGACCCCTATCTATATAGGAAACCCTAAATAGATATAAGGCATCCCTTATTTGTCTATCTATAAATCATAACTCTATCTAGGTCATCCATCTATCCATAGATAGCATGGATCTCTTCTCCCTATGAATAGAAACCCATAGATAGATTCTATATGGGGGAGCATCCGTTGTAACTATAGATAAGTTGTGAATCTGTAGATAGGTTTTCGGATTACCATTTTCACACATATATAGATAGGGGTCATGACCTATACATATGGAATGGATAGGGTGGGACTTCATTCTACCCCATGTATCTATATGGGACTAGACCCTACCTATAGTGTTGATAGGTCATTTATAGGAACTATGTAGAGATAAGTGACCTAACATGTTTAAAACCCTATTTCTAAGCTATGAGACATATATATATATATATATATATATATATATATCCACTCTATCTATCCAATCCATTTATAGAGAGGGGAGATATATATGTATAGTTTGAAACTATCTATGTTTTTTTGGCAACCCCTCTCCTAAAAATCTATCACTTTAAATCTATATGGGGGAGTTTAGATATAAATAGGATTGGATATATATATATATATATATATATATATATATATATATATATATATGGGTTAATCATAAAAAATACCAAATATATTAATTGGATAGATATATATAGATAAAGGTAATTGTATCATGTATATAATAGAGGGTATCTCACCAAATATATAGATAAGGGCACCCCTTCTCAATCAAGTGGAATAATATAGAGATATCCCATATAGATAAATAGGACCAGATAGAGTGGTAAATTATTCTCTAAGGGGGACCACCTATCTATGAATATCGTATAATCGACCATTCATCTCATATAATATGGATATGGGCTAGTCTATCAATCTATAGGGTCTCGATAAAGACCTATATATTCTCTGGGGGCATAAATAATCTGTCATGCCCTAAAAGTATATATCTATATATATGGTATGGTAGTGGGGGAGTTGAGTGATATCAATCTAGGACCCACTTTATATACTATCTCTAAACCCTATCATACCAATTAAATATAAGGAGTCTAGTCTCATAGAGATGGGGTCACTTATATATCACTATGGGCTAGACCTATATATTCTCTAGGCATCTTATCAATCTATATGGGAATGGAATAGATTGATTCCTAACTTATCTCTATATATCCCCTCACCATACCCCTATATATCTACATGGTGTAGGCCCTAATCTATATATAGATGAGCTCCTCACCCTAGATAGATAGGATACATAGGGGGATCGACTCCCCACTCCCTACAATATAAAGTTTTTGTCTCAATCTTTAGATGTTATGTTTTTGAATGGATAGGATAAAATATTTAAGATAAGATATATATTGGATGGGGGACATCCCTAAAAGTACATCTTTTCATTGGCATAATTTATATTCACTATGAGATAAAGATAGAGATAGAGGGGGTGGCATAATATCTATTCACTATGTCTATGGGGATAGTATATAGATAGAGACATAGTTTATTTTCATTATAACCCCATAGAGATTTATATTTAGATTATATTAGATAATATTGATAAATGGTGATAAATAGATGTATGATGGTTGATTTGTGATAGATGTGTAACTCGACTAGACTTTATCTAGTTTTTTGGCAACCCTAACCCCATCCCCATCCAGAAAGAGATAGATATATAAATAAAGTTTATTGGATTGGTATTGGCCCCCATTATATATATATATATATATATATATATATATATATATATATAAGGACCCATAGATAAATATATATAAGGGTTGGTAGGGATAGGATATAGATAATCAGATAGTGTGGACCAACCAACTAAATCAAATAGTATAAATTTATATGGGAAAGAGTCTCTATCACTCATATCAATCCAACCAAACTAACTATGAGAGTCTCTATCATTTGTATCGATCATCAATTTTTATGGGAATGAAGTTTAGTGGTTTCCTACTGTATGTACCAAAAT
This sequence comes from Torreya grandis, assembly GCA_037957365.1. Lineage (NCBI taxonomy): Eukaryota > Viridiplantae > Streptophyta > Pinopsida > Cupressales > Taxaceae > Torreya > Torreya grandis. The sequence continues at coordinate 132,306 of JARHVA010003712.1, forward strand.
TGGAGCCCCTATATATATATATATATATATATATATATACACATACATACATATATATATATATACATACATATATATATATATATATACATATATATATATATATATATATACATGTATATATATATATATATACATACATATATATATATATATACATATATATATATATATATATATATCTTGATTTGGGTATTAAGATAGGGATATATTATGTTGATTCATATCAATATATATAGGTCATAAATACCCCCACTCTATATGTGATTATTAGAGATAGATCAAGGCATTAACCTATTCCATTTCCCTACTCTCTCTCTATATATATATATTTATATAGCTGACAACCCCCTATATATATAAATATATATATTTATATATATAGGGGGTTGTCAGCTATATAAATATATATATATATATATAGAGAGAGAGTAGGGAAATGGAATAGGTTAATGCCTTGATCTATCTCTAATAATCCCATATAGAGTGGGGGTATTTATGACCTATATATATTGATATGAATCGACATAATATATATATATATATATATATATATATATAGGGATTAGGCCCCTCTTACTTTATTAAACTCAAATATATATATAGAGGGGAGCCAAGAAAATCTATAAAGGGAGGGTCACCCCATATATAGTCATATAAATTTTAATGGGCCATATAGAGTTTAATGGGGATAGGGTCATGAGTGGTGCCTATCTTCCTATCTTAGGATGTATTTTATAAATCTTATCCATTCATTATACAATATGAATAATATTAGTGATTAATGACCATAATTTATATAGAGGGTTGGATTAGATTCTTAAGTGGGATTTATTATTATATAGATGGCCTCCTACACTCGATCAAGTGGAAATCAAATCGATTAATGGTTATCTTTTATGACTAAGTTGAATCAAATTAATTTATTATGAGTCAAGTACCAATAAATTATCCATTTAATCCTCCCTCTCTAATAAATGACCATATGACTATAGATAGATAGGTACACCATGAAAATTCTAAGGCAACAAGATCATACCCATATAGAGATAGGGCCCCCTCTCTATATTGGGATTATTGTTGAGATCGTATTAACATGACCAATCATTATGCATATCTGATGGGTCCCATATAGATAGAGATTAGGTATCTTGGTCATTGTCTCTATTAGATGGGTCATTATTAGGTAGGTGTTTATCCATCATGATCATGGTGTAATGGGCCCTTTATATACAACTATTCAATGTCTAGTTCTAGTTCCAGTTTAGATATATAGATGGGGTGCAGTGTTTAGGTCTCCAGTTTAGATATATAGATGGGCCCCTCTATATCGATATGGGTTTTTATTATCTAATACATTATATCACCCTATATAATTCATAGCATTGAACATGAGATGGATGCCATGGCATTAAAGTTACTCCATCTATCTATCCATATATATTCTAATTTAATGTATATGGGCACCTAATCTAATGTATAATATTTATAATCAAGTGCCAATTATATATATATATATATATATATATATATATATATATATATATACACACACTAAAACATATATAAAGGGTCCCTACCCCTCTATAGAGATATAAGGGGGAGGCCCCATTGACATAGTGAATAACTCTAGACTATTTCCCCATAGTCTATATTAACTATGTATATGGGGATAATATAGATTAGAGACTATATAGAGTGGAGAAGGGAGGGGCAAAGTATATAGATAGATAGAGATAGAGTGTATATTCTATATGGGGGATTGAGTTTAGATATTATCTAATGGGGTGGGGGAATAATATATATTCACTATGATAGATAGATATAGAGAGGGTGGAAAGATAGAGATAGAGATAAAGTTTATATTCTATATGAGGAATTTGAAGTTTAGTGTTTATATATAGGGGTATTCATTATGCTCACCCCACCTCCCATGGTCTATATTTTTTTATCACATCCACCCCATACATATATTTATATGCCTCTTTATATAGATATAGGAGATTAAGTATAGATAGGGAAATCCAATCCCAACTATATCTATGCCCCTCATCCCATAGAAAGTCTATATATATAGAGAGGGAGACCTAGTCTAAATATAAAGTTGAGTTTAAATATAGATGGGATATCCATATATATATGGATAGCCCATCTATATTTAAACTCAACTTTATATTTAGACTAGGTCTCCCTCTCTCTATATATATGACACCCACAACCCACAAACCATATAAAATTTAGTTGAGTTTAATGGGCTCAATATTCCTACCCCATCTAGATAGATAGGTAAATTACATGGGGATTAAGGCCATATATATATAGAGAGGCATGGGAATTGGGGTGACTATTTAATAACTTCCTTACATATACCAAGCTAGTTCCCTATAGAAGGGAATTTATGTTTATTTTACCCTCTATATATATGTGACCCCATCTCTCTCTCTCTCTCTCTCTCTCTCTCTCTCTCTCTCTCTCTCTCTCTCTCTCTCTCTCTCTCTCTCTCTCTCTCTCTCTCTCTCTCTCTCTCTCTCTCTCTCTCTTTGAATATATATATATGTATATATATATATGGGGTAGTTTAGATATCAAGGGGAGGGGAGGGGATCGAAGGGGCTCCCCATAAATAGAGAGGGGTGCATATAGATAGATAGGTAGTTTTAGAGCCATAATTTAATGACCCATTAAGCCTAGGGGCCCATATATATATATAAAGGGGGCATATACTAGGAATAAATGGCCCCACTCTATTCCATAAAGAGAAAGGGAGTGACCCCCATTGATTATATGCCCTATCTTGATGGGGATAGACTAGGATATGAGTCAATGAACCTGTAGCTGAGTGGGGCTAAGCTAGCCCCAATCACATAAATGACCACCCCACCCCCAAATAGATAAGATACATAGGTGGTGCCAATTATATATATATATATATATGGCAACTGTATATATGTTTTTTGGCAACCCTATAGATAGCCTCTATATATATGGGATTTTAAGTTTAGATAGAGATCCACCCCCTAATATTTAGATTTTTTTGTCCAACCATATAAAGCTGAGTTGAATTAATGGGATAAAATATATAGAGAGTGGGGGAGGGGCATGGTCTATATTCACTATGATAGATAGAGATAGAGGGAATGACATGGTATAGATTCACTATGATAGATAAATATAGAGGGGGTGGCATGGTCTAGATTCATATTATAACTGGGGCATTGGTATAGTATATATATTTTTTACACCCTATATATATTAGAGATTTAGATTAGAAATTAAGATTATATAGATTATTGACAGGGATAAGGGATATCCCCTCTAGCATAAATCCCTATATATCTATTTTGATAGACCCTTGGAATCTCCCTTTTGATAATCTTTATGTATGTATATATAGTCCCTAAACTATATATCTAGCTAGAAGCCTTTGGCCCACCCCATAAATAGATAGGTGATCCAAAAGAGAGCCCTATATACTTATCTGACCCCATATATAGATAGGGTTGATGGCTGAATAATCTAACCCTCTGCATTCTATATTGAATAGATATAAGATGAGGTCCTACCTAAGGATTTCCATATATATATATATATATATGAGGGATAATATAGAGGTTTTTGGGCTTGGGTCCACCATATAGATAGAGGGGTCCTTGGTTGAGAACATATCTTATCTCTATATGGGGTATAGAGGTTAGTAGGCCCTATATAACTATATGGGGCCCATATATTAGATAGGGATAGGGTATGGTCTACTAGTCATATCTAGATAAAATGGGATATGGAATTGGGAGTGGAGTTGGGGATGGCCCCCATTTATCTATCTATAGTGGGAGTTGGGTATGGGAATATAGACTTATACCCAATAATGAGGACTTTGATTTTGTCCCCATCTATATATATAGGGAACTTTCCATATATATACAAGGATCCTAAATAGATCTAGTGAAAACTCATATTCAAATCCATCTATATATAGGGACTTGGGGATGGGATAAATAGATATATAAAGTAGATATATATAGGGGATTCAATCCCATATATCTATATAAGGATTTAGGTATGTCCATCATGAATTGGGTAGGGTACCCATAAATGTAAGGAATTAAGAATGATCCAGATTGATTCTAGCTGATATCCCTATATGTATATGTATAGATGGGCTGAGGGAAAACATATAGAGAGATGAGTCTTAGGTTTCTAGCCCAGATATAATTGGAGAGGGATCCTCTATATATATCAACTAGGATAGAGAGTTTTGTTGTGATATCCTCATACCTATATATCCTATCTATCCATGGTCTATATTTTAATTGGTAAAGTATAGATATAGAGATAGAGATAGAGTTTATATTTTTTATGGGGGGTCTATATTCTCTACGGGGCCCCTAAAATTGATATATATGTTATATGGGGAGATAGGTTCCCTTATATAAATTTCACATCCCCCCTCTCCCCCATATAATAGATAAGGGGAGAAAGAGATGAAGTTTGGTCGAGAGGTTCACTGTGCCCTATGCCCACCCCACCCCACCTTTATAGATAAAGGAGAGTTGATAGTTTGTCCCTTACCCTCTATATTTATCTTAGATAAAGATGCTTTCCTTTATATAATCCATATGGTATGGCCCAAGTTTAGTTTATATGATAATAATCACTCCTAATTCACTCTACTTAATGAGGGGTCCTATTATCTATAGGTGTAGAGGGTGGAATCTAGATAGTCATCCCAAATATGTGTAGGAAATAACTAAGATCAAGTTTTAAATCTCTATATAGTCATTTATGCCTTATATAGAGTTTCATATCAAGATATATTCTCTTCTCTCTAGATGCCAAATAGATATATAAGATTTGGAATCTACCCCCTTCCCCTTCTATCTATATATAGGTAAGTAATACAATCTCCCTAACTAGTCAGGGTAACCTCTAGATAGATAGGGTGGCTTGCATGCTTAGGGTTACATCCACTCTCACTAAGGAAACCTAAAGGGAGATCCCCCTTAGCTAGGCTATAGAGACTAGATAGTAGTTTCTCCTCTCCTCATCACAATAGAAGATATAAAGGGAGGAAAGTGTCACTACCATGGTCTATATGACACCCCATCCCATATATTCCCTACATGGATAGATAAACTGACCCAATAACAAACATCCAACACTCACAACTGATCCCTATATTCTATATGGTGGTCTCACTATTGAGAATGCTAACCCTATCTAGATATCTATATTGATCAATCCATAAACTAGAGAGGGGAATTATATATCTAATTTATATGGTAAGGGGCCCACTATCCCTATCTAGATATATATTGAATCTAGTTCAGATCTTCATTATCAACTAAGTATAAAAATGAAGTTAAACATAAAGAATAATATAAACATAATATAATATTACACACTATATTTATTCTACTATTATGTTATATTCATATTAAATAAATTATTCATGAATATAAAATAAATATATAGGAAGGATTCTCCTATAGATAAGAAGATTCCTATCTAATGCAAATATTGCACAAGTGTTCACTTTATTGTCCTTGAACAAGGGATTCTTCCTTCAAGTCTTAAGTTTAAGATTTTATCAACCATGTAAAGTAAATTATCACAAGATGGTTACTATATTTCAAGATCCTTATCTTTTTTAGAGAGACTCAAATAAATACTTGTACCCTTTATTCAAACCATCTCTACATCCACTTGACACCTTATACAACTTTGCCTTACAAATTAGCTTTCCTTATAGCCCTGCTTGTCTACAAATGAATTAGTACAAAAAAATTACACCATGATGACTTTACAATATAAAAATATACTTTATCTTGTTTAATTACACACGTGTTTCAAATTTGAGGTCATAGCTCTCTCTATAAGTCACTTTTCTCTCTCTTAGCCTTCTAAATTAGGCCTTCTTTAGCCCTTTCCAAAAACCTCTATCTATAAATCCATCCTACAAGTATGGTATGGTACATCATTTCAAGACCATACCAAACCCAATATAGAGTAGATTTTCAAAACTCCTCACTAACACACACACATACACACACGTACACACCCTATATATATAAATAAATAAATATATATATATATATATATATATATGTATATGTATATATATGTATATATATGCATATATATACATATATATACATATATATATGTATATATGTATATATATATATATATCACCCTAGGTAGAAATAATATAAATAAAATAGCTTAGGGTAGGGATAAAATCTAGTTACAGTTCTTTGGGTGGCCAAGGCCTTGTATGTCAGAGTGGCCCAAGGTAGGATATGAGGCTCAAGAAGTAAAATAAGTCCCATACATCATATATATATAGGGATACATCTAATCACTGGGTGCCTTAAGATTTTGAGTTATATATAGGGTAAGGTAAATATAGAAGTAAAATCTCCCTATATCTATAATTGAGGAGGAAGGAAGTATTTATGTTATGCACTCACTCCTCCCTGGTTGATATTAGGCCCCAAGAATTATGCCAACTTGAATATCAAATATAACTATTTATTGTTAAGTTATGGAGCTAAAATCTTCATTAGTATGCAAATGTGAAGGTTGTTGAGTTATAGAGTAACCAACATTGGTCAGGCTAACCGAAGTCAGTCATATCTTTAGCTACATAGTAACTAACATCAGTTATGGTCGGCTGGCATCAATTAGATAGGAATTGACATCGGTCACTTGTGTGTTTCCAAAACTAGTCTAATTTTAGACGGACAATTAGTTTGCATGTAAAGACTAATTTTAGTCTTGAGTCTACGTTTATAATTATTATTTGTTTTGGGATCTACTTAAGAGACCCATGGGGTTGTATTGTAATCTAGACTAAGAAGGATTAGATCCTCAAGTGTAAGATTTAGAAGGTCTGCAAGAGTGCAAGATTAGGAAGATCTATAGGTAAGCAAGGTTAGTTGATCTGCGGTGTAGCAAGATCAAGTAGATCTATGGGTGTGTGTGTGCAAGATCAATTAGATCTGTGGGGTAGCAAGATCAAGAAGATATACAACACATGATGTAAGCAAGATCAATTAGATCTATAGGGTGAAAGATCAAAAAGGTCTGTGGATGAGAGTAGGCAACAACAACCATTGGGTTGATTGTCACTGGAGGGAACAACTCAGTGTTGAGTTGGTTATAATTGATTAAGAGAGACATAACTCTTGAGGGAGAATTACTATACACCCAAGAGGTGTAGGAAGAAGAGATTTCTTCATTGTATTTCCTTCTAGAAGAGGGTTAATATAGATTGTATTGTTTCTCATATCTCATATTCTTTGTTGTTTCTAAATTCTAGTTACTTATTACTTCTGGTTTAATTTTATGTTTAGTTGCTTATACAAAAGTAATCAATTGTACTCTTAGGAGAGGATCTTAATAGGTGGTATCAGAGCTTGGTTCACTAACAAGGTTCATCAGAGTAGGTTAGTGTTTGTTGATTATAGGTTCACTCTCAGGGGTTTCTGATTGAGTGGGAGTAAAGCAATGGTAGAAAAAAGTAAACTAAGAATGGAGAAATTTAATGGCAAGAATTATCAATTATGGAGGATGCAGATAGAGGATTATCTCTATCAAAAAGATCTATACTTACCATTAGGTGGGGTTTCAAGTAAGCCCACATATATGCAAGATGAAGAATGGAATGTTCTTGATAGAAAGGCTCTTGGCGCTATAAGGCTCAGCCTAGCATCATCTATGATTTTCAACTTATCACAAGCAAAGACAATGGTAGAGTTAATGGAATCTTTGGAAAATTTATATGAAAAACCCTCAACTTTGAATAAGGTATTTCTTATGAAGCAATTATTTAATTTGAAAATGCAGGAAGGTGAATCGGTATATAGTCATCTTAGTGATTTCCATGGATATAGTAAATCAGTTAAATTAAGTCAAAATAGTTTTTGATGATGAAATTAAGGTTCTCTTAATATTATGCTCTTTACCTGAAAGTTGGGATAGTTTGGTAATGGTAGTTAGTAATACTGTGTCTACTTCAAATATCTTGAAAGTTGATGATGTTGTTAGTGTAATCTTGAATGAAGATATTTGCAAGAAAAGCATAGGGAAAACATCAGGGAATGCTTTAAGTGTTGAAAGTAGGGGAAAGCAAAGAGAGAAGATCAAGCAAGGGAAATCAAGGTCAAAGATAGGTAGTAGATCCAAATCCAAAAATGGAAGAATCCCCTGCTAGAATTGTGGAAAGAAAGGGCATGTAAAGAAAGATTGTTGGTTGGTAGAAGATCAGCATGAAGGAAATAAAGAAGCAAATGATGCAGGTATTGTTGCACAGGATGCTCTTATATGTTCCTTGGATAAAGTAGAATCTTGGGTCTTAGATTCTGGTGCCTCTTTCCATGCAACCCCAAATAGAGAATTTTTCCATGATTATGTCCATGGAGACTTTGGAAAAATTTATTTAGGGGATGGTGAGCCTTGTCAAATGGTTGGCAAAAGGGAAGTGCAGCTAAAGTTACAGACTGGCAACACATGGGTGTTGAAGGATGTCATGCATGTACCCATCTTGAAGAGGAATTTGATTTTTTTAGGGAAGTTGGGTGATGAGGGTTGCACAGTAACTCTCACAGTGGAATCTTGGAAAGTTTCCAAGGGTGCACTTGTTTTAGTAAGAGGTAAGAAAGTAGGTACACTTTATCTATCTACTTGTATTACTGATTCTCCTTCTATTTTATCTACTTTAGATGTAGATGCAAATATGTGGCTTTGTAGACTTGGTCACATGAGTGAGAAGGGAATGGATGTTCTTAAGACAAAAGGTATGCTTTTAGATTTGATAGATCTAGATTTTTGTGAGCATTTTATTTTTGGGAAACATGTGAAAGTGAGGTTTCTCACAACTGGGTCAACAAAGAAGAAGCACAGGTTAGAGCTCATTCACACAAACATGTTGAGACCAACTCAGGGAGCTTCTATTAGAGGATCACAGTATGATGTTTCTTTCATTGATGATGCTATAATAAAGGATTGGTTGTATTGCATAAAGAGGAAATATGATATTTTAAACATATTTAAGAACTAGAAAGCCTTGGTTTTCAAGGAGAAGATGATGGATAAAGATCAACTCAAGAGGCTGAATAATTCTTAGTAGGGTAATGTTGATTTAGACAAGGTTATGATCCAAAATGAGCTTGTGATTAAAAATCATCACTCATAGGAAAACACAGATATCGACGTCGGTCAGGTGAGAACCGACGTCGATCAGCCAGGAATTGACGTCGGTCTGGTGGAGACCAAAGTCGATGATGTCAGGCAGGTGAAAACTAATGTCAGTCAAGTAAGAACTAATGTCAGTTAGGTCAGTCACATGGAACTAACATCGGTCAGGTGTAGACTGAGAGATGATCGAGATCAGTCACTGTTAGAATGAAATTTGGGTGGATAGCAAGATGTCAATGAGTCTCAAACACCCATGAGGAGGTCTAAAAGGGTAAGTAAGCCTCAAATTCATTATTTCCCCTTCTTTATACTACTTGTTACTCACTGATGGTTGAGAACCAGGAAGTTTTGAAGAGGTAATGCAGGTAGAATCTAGGAAATAGTCAGAGCATGGCATGAATGAGTAAATTGATTCCTTGGAAGAGAACCAAATTTGGGATTTGGTAGAGTTGCCAGCTGAAAAGAAAGCACTAAAAGACAAATGGATTTACAAGTTAAAGAAAAGAGAGAATGGACAAGTGAGACATATGGCCAAGTTGGTGTTGGAGAGGTTCAATATGTAGGATGCAAAACCGATTAGCACACCTAGACCAGATATTGCCCAAGTAGTGGGAGTTGTTAGCAAGTTTATGGCCAATCCAGGAAAGGAGCATTGGAAAGTAGTTTAGTGGATTCTTAGATATTTAAGAGGGACTAGCAGTACGTATTTATGCTATGCAGGGTCAAGCGCTTCTCTACATGGGTATGTAGATTCAGATATGGTAGGTGACTTGGATGGCAGGAGAAGCACCACAAGATATGTGTTCACTATTGGTGGTTGATCTTCAAGATTGAACTTGAAGATGGAGATACAAGATAAAAACAAATTAGAGGATATATAGGTATGGGTATAGGTGTAGCTATTTATCTCCAAGTGGTATATTATTAAGTTGTGGAGCTAAAAGCTTCACTGGTATGCAAATGTGGAGGTTGTTGAGTTACAGAGTAACCAACATCGATCAGGCTAACCGATGTCAGTCATATCTTTAGCTACATAATAACTGACATCAATTATGGTCAGCCAACATTGATTAGATAGGAATTGAAATTGGTCACATGGTGTGTTTCCAGAACTAGTCTAATTTTAGATGGACAATTAGTTTGCATGTTAAGACTAATTTTAGTCTTGAGTCTGTGTTTCTAATTATTGTTTGTTTTGGGATCTATTTAAGAGACCCATGGGGCTATATTGTAATCAGGACTAAGAAGGATTAGATCCTCAAGTGTAAGATCTAGAAGGTTTGCAAGAGTGTAATATCAAGAAGATCTACAAGTAAGTAAGGTCAGTTGATCTGTGGGGTAGTAAGATCAAGTAGCTCTGCGGGTGTGTGTGCAAGATCAGTTAGATCTATGGGGTAGAAAGATCAAGAAGATCTGTAACACATGGAGTAAGCAAGACCAATTAGATCTATAGGGTGAAAGATCAAGAAGGTATGTGGACCAGAGTAGGCAACAACAACCATTGGGTTTATTGTCACTGGAGGGAACAACTTAGTGTTGAGTTGGTTGTAATTGATTGAGAGAGAGAGAACTCTTGAGGGAGAATTACTGTACACCCAAGAGGTGTGGGAAGAAGAGATTTCTTCATTGTATTTCCTTTTAGAAGAGTGTTAATATAGATTGTATTGTTTCTTGTATCTCATATTCATTATTGTTTCTGAACTCTAGTTACTTATTAATTTTGGTTTAATTCCATGTTTAGTTGCTTATATAAAAGCAATCAATTATACTCTTAGGAAAGGATCCTAACATTTATAAGGAAGGGGAGGGGTGGGAGGTTGAGCTATACTATGGATAAGGCCCACCCATATATTATATCTCAGGTAGAATAGAATGGGTATCTAGAGGGGGAGGGTGTATATTTCTTATAGTGAAGTGGCTATCACTTGACCTAAAGGTAAATCCCTAGCCCCTTTATATGGGGCACTCCTACCACATGACATAGATAGAGTTGTCCCTCTAGTTATAGCTATAATTTAATAGAGTTTAGTTTCCATGAGATATAATGTTTGTCAGTTAGTCCCCACACCCTCTAGTTCATGAGTCACTTTGGGGAGGAGGAAACATATGGGATACTTATAGCTATAGTTTTGAACCCTATCTATATATTCCCAACTATGTGATCACCCATGCAATGACAATTCATGTACATAGGTGATTTACATGATTCAAACTTGATGGATGCCTCCTAACTTGTAGATGGATGGATGGAATTCAATGCCTACTATATTGGTAGCTTTTAATCTATCTATATATAAAGGGGGTCAAGGGAGAAGATATTATCATTTCTCAATGGGATATTAGCATAACTATGACTAGGGAATGGGAACATCATTCGTTATAAACTTCCCTATCCCAAAATATTTGTTTTTCAATTATTTGTTTCCCTATCCTTATCTATTAGTTATGGTCATTGTCTCGATCATGAGGTGGGTGGATAACTACATTAATTCATAAATAATTAGTTGTGTGAGAAGACCAATCATAGGAGGTAGACTAGTTAACACCATTACCAATTAATAATTATAGAGGTGGCATGAAAGAGTGGATGAATAGAGCTATATGCTTCCTTTATGTGATAATCATTATCATTAAGTGAATTCTAACCTTTTACTCTCATTTCTCATAGCCTTAGGAGATAGTCAAAACTATCTATAGATCAATATGGGGGAATATAAATGGTATTTCAATTCATGTTTTTCTAGTTCAAAAATGAATACAAACTTGATCCTCATTTCATTCTATTGGAGGAGATTTCATGAAGTAGGATATTAATTTTAATTTGTCATCAATTCAATTGATCAAATTGAGATGGGTTTGATAGTGTATTGGGCCAATACGACATGAATTTTTCCATTATAAGTAGATCAATGGGAGCCATATAGATTATATCTATAGGGAATAATACATAAATATAGGTCATTTTTATGGTTTGGCCTTATCCCTATATATATTTCCTTTTTTTAGGTTCTAGTCATAGTCCCTACTATATAAACCCCATTATTCAGACAATGGAATCTCATGCAAGTAGGATGGATATGAATAGATTCATGTAGAATCAATTGGTAGATATGGTAGGTTAATGGGATGTATGTATAATATTATTACATTATATCTATAGTGATATGGTGAATATATATATCCCCACCATATAGATATGTGGATTTAGACCTTTTACCTGAATAGAAAACTATAAGTGTGATTATCTAATCTATATGAAGATATTCAAAGAAACCTATTTCATCAAGTGACATAGATATGGTTCCAACCACCCCTTATAAACTATAGATGGAGTAGTGAATATTAGTTCATATATAGATAAAGGGGCCTCTATCTATAGATTATATAGATGGGGGTCTCTCTATGGAGGGTGGAGTGGAGGCCTTATCCCCATGTATAGATAAGGATATGGAGACTTAATCATCAAGCTGCATAGTGAAGCTCAACCAATGGTCTTG
>JARHVA010003712.1:150000-202500 GCA_037957365.1 Torreya grandis
CTGTGGCTTGCAAAAGGAGTGTTATTGGTGTGTTATGGACTGGTTGCAAATGCTTGATGTAGAAGACCTCCAGCAAGGTGATTGAAGTAGATTACCTGTGCCTGAGAGAGAGAGATAGATTTTTTTAGTGGATTGAAGATTGGAAGATTGGCTGATTGTTGAAGGTCGAAAGGTGGATGATTCAAGCACTGATAAATGGATTATAGATTGGAAAATGGGGATGCGAGAGAGAGGATCTTGCATTTAGGTCAAGAACACAGTTATGAAAGCAACCGATGCCAGAAATACCATTGATGTCAGTTGACAGTTGATCGACGTCGGTGGTTAGAAGTTAGGAAAAAGGCTAAAAATAGCCTTTTATCCATTTTCCCAACTATCGGGTCAGTAGGTCGGGGGAAGAAATGGTCGAAGGTGGATTAATAGGCATGGGAAATGAGTAGGATAAAGGAAATGGGGTCTTAAATCATTTAATACTTGGCAAGGGGTAGTGGAGGGCAAGTTGGAATAAATCATTAGGGTGATAAATGAGGGTATCCAAGGGCAAAGAATCCAAGGAGAGGAGAGGTGGCATGGTTGAGGTGGTAAGGGGAGAGAGAGAATTATTAATTTAAAACAAGATAATTATTTTAAATTAATAATACATAGGTGGGTTATGGTTAGAAGTGGACGAAGGGGACCAAAGGGGGAGAGGACAAGGAGGATGACCAAGGGAATAAACATGATTTTGGTGTCTACATTTGCCCCTTTTTGTCTTGTTGGTTGTTCTAGATGAACTGCAAGACAAAAATAGGAGTTGATTGCCCCAGGTGTAAGATAAAGTTGATTTCATCTTATTGGTTGTTCAAGTGAACTGTAAGACAAAAAAAGGAAGAGGTTGGTTTCCCCGATGTGGGATCAGGTATTCCCCCTCAAAGTGGGAGACAAAGGAAGGGAACCTGGAATCGGGTGCCAATTTGATAGAGAGTGGATGAAAAATGGTGAGTGTGAACATTACAATAGTTGTGATTACATGCATACCACTTCACAAGATGGTCAGGTCAAATGGTCATAGGTCAAGGGTCGAGGAGTGCCAAAATTGAAGTAACTGGGCCCCAACATTTGGTCATAGCTGATCGAGTTATTCAATCTAAGTTGTAGCTCTAATGGTCATCGTGTTCTAGGTATCCTAGGCTCAGGAAGTGCTCCTAGAAAACATGAAAATGTCACAAGTAGTGGGGATCAATGTGCTAGTGATCTGATACTTGTGAGGGTCAAAAATAGTCTACACACAAGTTTACTAACCAGTCGTGGGGTATCATACATGCAAAAAGAACCAAGGCAAAGTCATTTTGGAAGTGGTCAGGGTCGAAGGAGATAGTCATGATTTCTAAGATCATTGGTTGAGGTGGATGGATGGATGAAAGAATGTGGCCAAGCTAACCTCAGAACACTAAGTGCTACCTACATAGCCCCTGTGGTTAGGGCCTCAGGCCAATGTAGTTCTCCCTAAAGGGAGGAAGAGGGTCAAAGGTATGGATTGGTATTAGTCGAGGTCAAGTTATGGTCAATAGGAGAAAAGAAGGTTTGTCCATCAGGTAGATGAACAAATGAGGGTGGTCAAGCTAACCCTAGAGGACATCGTGTCAACTGAGTGCTGCCTACATAGCCCTGGTCTTAGGGCCTCAAACCAATGTAGTTCAGATGAAGAGTCAAAGTGGTTGATGATTGGTTTGGTCAGGTTATAAATGATGAGGGTAAGATGATGTTACAGCCTTTTCCAAATGGTGTGATGGTGTATTCTATAACATTGGTTGAGGGGTCTTTCATCCCTAGCAATTTTCCATAGTCATGATGGATGTATGCTAAAAATGAATTGAGGTCTATTTATGCTTCAGCAAGTAAGGGTTTATGCTTAGCATAAATTGAGTGGTCAATAATTTCCATGTGTATTGGTGTCCATAGAAACTATGTGAAATGGACTATGTCATGTTGGTAGTCTGAAAATGTGTGGGTTGGTTTGGTTTGACAAATGATGAAGTTAAAATGTGACCAAAGTGTAAAATAAAAGTGAAAGGCAAATTGCTCTTTCATTGACACCGACCAAAATGATGGCATGGGTAGGGGTTGTTAGAACCAAGAGCCCCATTCATGCATTACGTCGTTGACCATGGGTTGTGTTAGAGAGGTAATCGAATCACTTTGACGTTAATGTGAGCTCGAAGTCCCTTAAGCAGGTGTATGATAGGAGGAGAATAGGGTAACCCATTTTAGAGTAAAGATAACTTTGCCCTTTTTGTATAGGAGACCTAAAGATAACTACAAGCCAAGTCCATGACCCATTTTTTTTGGTGCAGACTGATCAATGCGGGAAGCCTACATAGAGAGGTCATTTTGCTTTGTGGTCATTTGTGAAGCTAATCGATGTGGAAAGCTTCTAAGAAAGTACTATTTGTATCAAGATTTAGTCATAGCCATCCTTTGAGGGAGTGGTCTATATTTTTCTTTATATACATGAGGGTTTTGGAATAGCTATCCTTCGAGGGAGCAGTCTATTAGCTACAAAAATGATAGTACAACTATCCTTCGAGGGAGCAGTCTATTTTTTGATTTTGTGATCATGGATATTTTGACATCTTGATTTATTTTTGATAGAATTTTGAGCCATGGACAAGACTATATAAGATCAAGGGCTCCCTTTTATTAGGACAAAGCATCCATACTGTATAAAAGGGTTATAGAGGATTTGTTAACGGAAGTAGGGTTGAAAGGAATGAGGACTAAGAGGATGGGGATTGCTCAAGGGACGAGCTCAAGGTAAATGTCAAGAGGATGAGTACTTGAATAACAGTAGAATGGTCATAGATGCAAGGCATTAAGAGGCTCAGGTTCTGGCCATCCATCGAGAGAGGATAGATAATAAGTCCCTAACCCATACTTGTGCATGATGATGAAAGGTCTGAGCCAATTAGGGGCAAATTTGCCTCATTTACTTCACTCCATATTGGTCATGTGTTGATTGATGTTGGATGTTGAATTGTTGATAAGGTCGCTAATTGGTCGAGACTAGTTGAATGTTTGGTCGAGGGTCGGGTCAATGGATATTTGGTCGATGATTGGTCGAGGTTTGGTCAATGTCTGGTCGATGGTCATGATTAAAAAAGATGTTTGGTCAATGTTGGGTCAAGGTCTGGTTGATGGTTGGTTGAGGCTTGGTTGAGACTTAGTCGAGGCTTGGTTGAGGTCGATTGAATGATTGGTCAAGGTTAGGGTTGGTGTTTGGTCAAGACTGGTTGATGCTTGATTAGGGCTTGGTCGAGATTTAGGATTAAAAGAGTGATTGATATTTGGTCGAGACTAGGTTGAAAAGTTGGTTGAGGCATGGATGAATGTTGAATTCCCTTAGTAGTTAAGGAGAATGTTTGATAGATTGGTTAAGGTCAGTTGAGGCTTGGTGGTCAGATTGATTGTGTTGATGTAGAATAAGGGGGTTAAAGGTGGCAAAGGGACCATAGTTTGGCATGGAGATACCAATTTAGGTGATGAGGTTTGAGAAGCATAGGTTGGTGTTGATGATTTGTTGAAGGGGTGGAGAAGATCCTTGATGAGAAGGGTATCCTTTTTCTGGTGTTGACGAATGGCAGCTTTGAGAGTGCAACAATGCTCAGTGTCATGTCTGGGTTTGTGGTGATAGTGAGAGAACTTAGAGTTGTCAAACCAAGATGGTCTTGATCTGAGAGTTGATGAGTGGGATGGTGAAGAGGGTTTGCTGACAATGTGGTCAAGAAGAAGGGTGTCTTTCTCCAAGCATTGGTGAATGACAACCTTGAGGGCACAACAATGCTCAGTGTCGTGCCTAAGCATGCGATGATATGCACAAATTTGAGTGTCATTGAACCAATGTAGTTTTGGTCTAAGAGATTGATATGTTTTAAGAGGTGGGAGATTAATGTGAGAAGACTACAACAATTACCATAATAGTAAGGCATAAGAATTTGCTAATGGGTCAGTGTGTCTTATTCCAGTGGGAGTTGATGACTTTGGTTTGAGAGGTGTAAGAGGTGCTGGTCATACCATCATTTTCATGGGTGGTGTAGCCACATGTGTAGATGGCACTTTGGTGGTGATAGGTGTTGGATGTTTTAGAGGAAATATATGTCTGATGGGTTGAGGGGATAATGGAGGTGATTTGCCTCTGTGAAGTATGGGAGTAGGAAGTACTCCTATTAAAGTGGACAGATGCAGGCCCAAAATTGAAGGTATTAATGAAGGTGGGGGAGGAGTCCTCTGGTGTGGTTTAGTGGCCTTCCTTGGTTTGGGTTGAGGGCCACCATTGTGTGAGGTGAGGTTAGATATGGGTTTGGGTTCAGTTGTGGACTGAGGTGAGTGAGATGTAGCAATCTCAGGCAAAAGGCAAGAGGAAACTGTGACTGGGTCTTCCTCGATCGAAATGGGTGAAGAGGTTGTTTTTTCTCTTGGTGGAGAAGAAATAGGAGAGTGTGGCTCCTCAAGAGGGTAGAGGGTAGGGATGATTGTGCCTTCTATTTACGATTGAGGAGTAGGCAAGGTAGGGTCCTCCATTGGTGGGAGGAAGGATGAATGTGGGCTTGATGGTGTTGGTATGGTCAAGGTGTCCCCCAATATAAGAGAGGTGGATGGAGGACTAATAGGAGAAGGAATTTCTTCATCCTATGGAGGAGAAATAGGGGAAGAAGGGTCTTTCACCTGTGAAGAAGGTTGGTCAGGGACAAGAGGTGAGACCATGTTGACCGTGTGTATATCATGCTCATGGGAGCTATCGGCCATGGTCTGGACATTGTTTTGAGTAGGTGGGTGATTAGGAAAGGGTTGTTTGAAAATGTCGATGTGTTGATTGGGTGGGGTGTTCGGGTTGTCCAAGATGAGATCACCCCTATCTATCATGTCTTGAATGATGTTTTTGAAGGTTCAGTAATTATTGATGTCATGGCCTTGGACGCGGTGAAAGTGACAGAAGTCAGCCTCCCTATACCATGTAGGGAGGGATTTTAAAGGGTTAAATTGAGGTGGTTAGATTGGAGGGAGATTGAGGACCCCTTTCTTGACAATTTTTTCCAAAATGGAAGCGTATGATTCTCCAAGCGGAGTGTATGGATGCTGGATGTACCATTGTTGGAATTGTTTGGTGATGCTTGGGGATGTTGAAGGTTGAGAGTGATTAGTTGTTGTCAAAGATGGTGATCTAATGACCACAGTGTTGGCCACTCTTTTGGATTTGGAGTGGGAAGAAGAAGGTCTAAAAGAAGAAGGGTCATTAGTATTATGCAATTTGACCTTATCTTCTTCAATGGCATAGAGTTCAAGCTTTCGAGCCATGGTGAAAGCTTCATCAAAAGTGCAAAATGTTTGAACCTGCAAGGTAGAAGAGATGTGCTTGGCACATGCTCAAAAAAAGATCTTGATGAGCTCAGGTTGAGGCAAGGAGAAGGAGAGCTAGTTAATCAAGCCTCTCCAATGAGCGACAAAATTGGCTATTGATTCATCATCAAATTGCCTGATGGAGTAGAGGTCTGTGATCGAGACTTGTTTGGTGATGTTGATAGAGAGATGATCGAGAAATAATTGGGTGAGTTGAGTGAATGAAAAGATAGAATGTTTGGTAAGAGAACTATACCAGTCAAGGGTGGGGCCAGAAAGTGACATGGGGAACATGCGTAGAAGTAACGCATCATCATGCGCTATGAGATAACAAGCATGTCTGAATGCTCGTAGATGTTGTTATGGGTCTTCCTTACTCTAGAAATGAGAAAATTTAGGAAGCTCCCACTGGTTGGGATATGGTCGAATTGGGACAGAGGGATGGATGGGTTCATTGAAAATTTTGGTCATATGAGAGGGCATTGCGTGAACCAGAAACAAAGGTCTCGAGACTAGATATTTTGTCCATTAGCATTTTGATTATGTCAGCTAATGGATTGGTGTGTGGGGCACCCCCCAAATTTTAGGGTGCTTAAAAGGTGCTAGAAGGGGCATATGACGTAGCTGGTTGCACTTGTAGGGGCACAACATATTGATAACTAGTCATTGGGATAGAAGTGGAGGCCAGGGGTATGAAGGTAGAAGGCATAAATTGACTAGATACTGCCAAAGATGGTTGCATGGTGGCATTGATGAAAGGGGAGGTAGACACTCCTACATTTATGGGTGCAAGAGTGTGTGGAGTCGAGACAATCAAGTTCTGGTATGATGTAAAACTTGGTTGAATTGTGTGTGGTTGAGGGGGTAATGAAACCCCGATGGAGGTTGGTCCAAAAATAGATGGGAAGGCCAAACTTTGCATATTGGCCATGGTCAGGTTAATGGTTGGGGCAATAGTTTGAGTCATAGAAGGTAGGGTAGCAGATGGTGTTGACATCATCGCTGCTTCACCCGAAAGGTCTCGCGTTGGGTTTCTTGCGAGATAGTTTTGGAGGGCTTTGACATTGAGGTCCAAGAATCTTTTGAAATCTTGGTTCCCTTCAGGGACAATGGGAGTCTGAGTCAGGGTCGGTCGAGTTAGAGTTCTTTCAGTCTCTGAGTGGAACTCCATTATAGGACTGGCTATGGATGGGGAAGGCGGAAGTGGTTGATGCGTCGCTTGGTCAAGAAGAGCCTTGGTTTGACTGTGTGTCAAAACCACTCAAGGCAAGAAGGGACAGGTTTTAGAAACTATGTTTTTTTCTAGTTTCAAAAACATAGAATGTGGTTTTTGGTAGAAAAAGGGTCGGGTTTTAGGCTGTTATTTTGAAAAAAAGGGACTGTGACAGTGACCGATGTTGGTTCAAAAACTGATGTTAGATAACTGATGCCAGTGAGGGAAGGTGGCTGACGTCAGTGGTAAAACTGATGTCGGTGACTGTGTTTTCTAGAAACCCAAAAGATTTGAGAGTTTTTGGAAAAAAGGAAAAAGAACATCCTCACTAGCTCAAAAAAAACTAGATAAGAACAGAAAAATAGGTGGAAAACACAAGCAGATCCTAAGCGTTAAATCCCTAGGAATAAATTATTAAGCTTGTGGTGGCTTATGCCTTAGAATGTGTTTAGGAAGATTGCCTTTTGATATGGGTCCTAGAAGAGGTAGTCTATGGATGGTTTTAGGTTTGTTTAGGTGTTCAAGAGTCTGTGTTAGGTTCCGTACATGGCTTGGTGCTAAGGAGCGAGCTCCCCTCACTTCACGAGCCCAGTGATAAGCTAGTCTCACTTAGCCAAAATATACATAAAAAAAATTATCCTCTGCCAGAGAACAGAGTGGGCTTTCCCCTTGGTGATGAAATCCAAGTGGGATTGCCAGGACAGGTAAGGTATCCGCTGGGTGATGAAATCCCAGTCAGGCCTTGTCTCAGGTAAGTTTTGATGTTTGATTTGTGCAAGTGATTTGGTTATGTAACATAAGGTGGACTATGATTAATTCATAATGTGGTTGTTAATTACTAGATGTGGACTAAAAAATGCAAGCAAGTAGAAATGAAATGCAATGTGTTTTAAGCCCAAGTTGAAATGTTAGTTTGTATGAAGACAAATGGAGAAAGGGTTGAATAGTATCACTTTTGACTAGTCTAAGATGCAAGAAAAGAAGGAAGAGTTCTTTTTAATCTTGCTTATGATGTCTTTTGGAAGAGAGAGAAGAAAGAGGTGAAAAGGAGAAACCTAATGCACCCTATATGAAAAGAAAGAAAAGAACCCAAGGAAGACCCTAGGGTCCCACTGGACGTGCCAGAATGTTTCTATACAATTTTTGCTTTCACATTCGAAGAGGAAATGAGAAACTAAGAGAAATGGTCTAAAGCTTGTATGTCCCTGGATGAAGTCTTGCGCACTGAATATCTAGATGATGTGAGAACTCCTCTTTGGTTGTGGAGGATGACACTTGTAGAAGAAAGAGACTAAAACAAAGAAGGCGTTAGATGAGGAGATGGTGGGCTGCCAAGCAAAAGCTTGATCCCAAAAGTATGAAGACATCCTTAAGGGATGTCAACCCACTGATTGATAAAAGTAATGTCTGATAAAAGATATAATGATAAAAGACTAAAATGATTAAAAACTAAAACAAAAATGGAAGCAAATGCTTACTTGAATGCTGCTATTGCCCTGGTCATAGTTGCCGATGTTGGTTAGTCTACAGACGTCAGTCAGTCAAGTCTACCGATGTCAGTTAGTCTGCCGATGTCGGTGATGGCAGTGGTCTATACAGCCAACATCAATTGGGGCAGTAGTCTTTGGATGAGGTCAAGTTAGGTTTTTGATCTATGGATGGGTCTGAGGAGGAGTTTGGGTCTTGTTAATGGTCTGTGTAAGGGTCTGGGCAGAGTTGCAGGGACAATGGACAGAGTATATTTTTTGAAAAGGGGGATAGAGGTGGTAAGGATATGGGAAGGCCTCTCAACATTTTCAGGAGGGAGTCAAGCCTGGTCTAGCTGATAGTCTAGTCTAGGGGGTGATATTACTTAGAATTAATAACTAAAAACATACTAAAAACACAGACAAAATACTTACATGTGGCTTGCTGAAGGAGTGATGTTGGTGTGTTGCAGACTGGTTGTAGATGCTTGATGTAGAAGACCTCCAGTATGGTGACTAAAGCAGAGTACCTATGCCTATGAGAGAGAGAGAGATTTTTTTAGTGGACTGAAGACTGGAAGATTGGCTAATTATTGAAGGTTGAAAGGTGGATGATTCAAGCGCTGATAAATAGATTAAAGATTGGAAAATGGGGATGCGAGAGAGAGGATCCTGCATTCAGGTCAAGAATGCAGTTATGAAAGTAACCGACACCGGCAATATCATTGATGTCGGTTGATAGTTGATTGATGTCGGTGGTTGAAAGTTAGGAAAAAAGCTAAAAATAGCCTTTTATCCATTTTCCCAACTATCGGGTCAGTGGGCCAGGGGAAGAAACGGTCGAAGGTGGATTAATAGGCATGGGAAATGAGTAGGATAAAGGAAATGGGGTCTTAAATCATTTAAGACTTGGCAAGGGGTAGTGGAGGGCAAGTTGGAATAGGTCATTAGGGTGATAAATGAGGGTATCCAAGGGCAAAGAATCCAAAGAGAGGAGAGGTGGCATGGGTGAGGTGGCAAGGGGAAAGAGAGAATTATTAATTTAAAACAAGATTATTATTTTAAATTAATAAGACATAGGTGGGTTATGGTTAGAAGTGGATGAAGGGGACTGAGGTGGTAAGGATATGGTAAGGCCTCTCAGTGTTTCTGGGAGGGAGTCAAGCCTGGTCTAGCTAATAGTCTGGTCTGGGGGGTGATATTACTTGAAAGCAATAACTGAAAACATACTAAAAACACAGACAAAATACTTACTTGTGGCTTGCAGAAGGAGTGATGTTGGTGTGTTGCAGATTGGTTGCAAATGCTTGATGTAGAAGACCTCCAGCAAGGTGAGTAAAGTAGAGTACCTATGCCTGAGAGAGAGAGAGAGATTTTTTTAGTGGATTGAAGACTGGAAGATTGGCTAATTGTTGAAGGTCGAAAGGCAAATGATTCAAGCACTGATAAATAGATTAAAGATTGGAAAATGGGGATGCGAGAGAGAGGATCCTACATTCGAGTCAAGAACGTAGTAATAAAAGCAACCAACACCAACAATATCGCTAACGTCGATCGACAGTTGATCGACGTCGGCAGGTAGAAGTCAAGAAAAAGGCTAAAAATAGCCTTTTATCTATTTTCCCAACTGCCAGGTCAACGGGCCAGGGGAAGAAATGGTCAAAGGTGGATTAATAGGCATGGGAAATGAGTAGGATAAAGGAAATGGGGTCTTAAATCATTTAATACTTGGTAAGGGGTAGTGGAGGGCAAGTTGGAATAGGTCATTAGGGTGATAAATGAGGGTATCCAAGGGCAAAGAATCCAAAGAGAGGAGAGGTGGCATGGGTGAGGTGGCAAGGGGAGAGAGAGAATTATTAATTTAAAACAAGATAATTATTTTAAATTAATAATACATAGGTGGGTTATGGTTAGAAGTGGACAAAGGGGACCAAAGGGGGAGAGGACGAGGAGGATGACCAAGGGAGTAGACATGATTTCAGTGTCTACAACACCCAAGTATCATAAGAGTGCCCCACACACTATTATTTAAATATGTTAGATAGGGTACCATTTATAGTGAGGAGAATAAGAAATAGGTGGTAGGCACATCATATCCCATCTATATTGGGATTAGGGCTAGGAGAGTCTACCCCACCCATTAGGTATAAGGTATAGGGGACCCTTCTCAAGGTATGGCTATTTAACTATCTAGGATCTATATTATATGATTGGATATTGAATAGTATGGGACCTTATATATCTATGAGGGGGGTAATAAATATAATGGGTAAGATGGGTTTCCCTCTCCTATCTAGTTATATATAAGGGTTATAATAGCCTAATAGGTAGATTTGATCATGGGGGAGTATCCCTCCTATCTATCATCCTATCTCTATCTCTAGGGTGGTGGGAACCTAAAATAATAAAGAGGGGTGACCCCTGATAGCTCTACTCAATATATAGATATTGATACCATCTAAGAGTTCCCTATGATATATAATTATGGGGAGTACCCTTTTAGATTCATTATTGGGATGGTAGCCGCTCTGATCACTTGATCTCAAAGTTTCCTTGCATCGATCAGAGGCCCTATCTATGTGTCTTATTTGGGATATATATATATATATATGTGTGTGTGTGTGTGTGTGTGTGTGTGTGTGTGTGTGTGTGTGTGTGTATACATATACATACATATATATATGTATATATATCTATACATATACATATACATACATATATGTATGTATGTTTCTTATGTTGGATTCTATATCCATATAAAGAGAGATTTAAGGCATCCTCGATGAAGAAGGTCTAGATATTGGTTGGTGGTTCTTAGCTAGTCAAGAAATAGTAATCATTCATCTCATGTATCTCATCCCACCTTGAGTGTAATAAATACTATCCACAGTATATATTTGATTTTAGATCAGACAGATAGATAAGTCTATATATATATCATATCCCATATAGTTTATATATACTAAAGCACCACCTAAAAACCATCCCACCTTTATATAAACTATATATGGCATCCCCCTATATATAAAAACGATATGAGAGTTAGTTGAAATAGAGAGGGGATAAAATCTATATAAAGAGGGGGGATGGGGTGCTAAGAAAATATATATTATGCCTCCTTATATATATAGTTGAGTTTAGAGTCTAGATATAAATGGGAAGGGGATAGTATATAGTTTCATTGGCACCCTATATATAGATTATATATTCTATTAGTTTATATTTTAGATATAAATGGTTGTTCACTATGCTCATCCCCATAGTATATAGTTCCATATGGATAGTTAGGGGGGGCTATCTTTTTTATTTTTTTGGTGACCATTAGATAGCCAAGCCATATAGAGTTGAGTTTAATGGGGTCAAACCCTAGGTGATATAGATTTGAGTTGAGTTGAGTTTACCTATAGAGGTATATTAGGAGAGGGGCTCCCCATAGAGAATATATAGAGAGGCCACCCCTAATAAATAGAGTCTATTAAAATATTTATGGTGTCCCAACTTTATATCATTTTTTTGGTAAACCCCCATCCCAAACCATATAGAGTTAAGTTAATTTAAGCTGAGTTATGTTGAGTTTAATGGTCTCTATATATTAGGGGTGTCCCTCTCTATTATCTTATCTTGAGTGTAGAGAATACTATCTAATACACTCTCTATATATGGGGATAGAGCCTTCTATTTATATATGGGGCATCATAGTCATGCCCCTCAAAATATATGGAATATAATATCCCAACATAGATTCTACGAGGGAGATATAGGTTTAGTTTAGTGTAACACTTTCCTCTCTATATCTCACTCACTATGAGGATAAATAATATAGTCACATAGATACTGATCAATAGGGAATAATATTTATTAATAGTAGACCAGTATCTCCCTCTTATATTATATAATCCCATATATAGGCATTGAGGATCTTAACATGCTTATTATCTATATTGGTGATGGGAAAACAAACATTCAATTTTGGCTTATATATAGGGGAAGGTAGGGGAGGGGAAGTGGGGTAGCCATCCACCCTATGATAGGGTACTCAACATAGGTTAGAAAATGTTATTAAAGTGGATCTTTCTCCTCTATTTGAAGCTATGCCATATGGGTAGGGATGAGATATAAATTTAATACCAATAGAGACTAGACTACATGAGTGAAGCGAAGTCACTAGTCACATAGAAAATTACTATCTATAAATGGAAAACCCATATATCATTTCTATCTATTTACTTCCATTAATCTCCTTTATATCTATATAAAGGCATATCACATATACCAACTATAGATCTATATATATTATATGGATTACATATCATCTAATTTTAATGGGTATAACCTATCCTAATCTATGTGAATATGATATATAGGCAATCAAGTACTTCATCTCATATAAGTTACCACCCTAACCTATTTATAGAATATAGATATAGGGGGTTGATAGATAGTATTGGTTAAACTTCACTTCAGGGAGTTAGACCAACAGAATAGTGAGATTGGGTTCATAGATAGAAATAGGGTTGGATAGGTATAGTTTTTATTATTTCACTATATCTATATTGTTTAATTCAATACTACCATATAGAATAGATATAGGGGTCAAGATTGGGTTTGGTCAGTAGACACTATATCTCTATTTCATATGGGAGATGATTGGTTGATGTAATCAAAATATAACCTACTTATATGATATATACATAAATACATACGTGTGTGTGTGTGTGTGTGTGTGTGTGTGTGTGTGTGTGTGTGTGTGTGTGTGTGTGTGTGTGTTTGCTAATAGGCCTCTCTCCATCTAGAGAGATAAAGAAAGAGGCCACACCCCTTTATTAGATGAGAACATATTAAACTCTTCTTGACCCTATTATGCTAGAGGTGGCTCATCCCCCTCACCCAAAATAAATAAATAGGGTCCAACTAAACCATGGCAATCATCCCCTCCACCTCAGCCAACCCTATCTCTATATTCTATGGCATGGATGTCTCTAGAGCACAATCCATAGTCAATATACAACATAAATACCATGCACTATTATATAGATAGGGGATCAGGGCAGGGGGAAGGGCATCCTATCAATGAAAGCCACCTATGAACCCATAGATAGTGGTGAGGGATATAGGTGGAGTGATTTCATTGTTAGAATAATTAATAGAGGGGCCCTCTCCACTACCTATAAAATATATTTAGAGTGTAATGGGCCTAAGAAAATAAATAGATGTATAGGGAATTGGTAAACATGAGCTGATCTATGGGGAAACCCCTCCCACTCTATATATAGTCACCTATATATGATGGGGAGAGGACAAGATCAAGATTCACCCTCCTGTATCTATTTATCAAGATAGATCTCTATATCTCTCTGGGGGTTGATTGATCACCCCAACTATCTATATTCACTATGATAGATAGAGATAGATGGGGTTTCACAATGTATATTCAATATGATAAATAGAGATATAGGGGGTGACATAGTCTCTATTATTTAAGATTTAGTGTAGGTTGGTTTAGTTTAGTTTATATAGAGGGCCAAAAAACTCTATCTTGGGCCAAAGAAAATGTGTATGTATATGTATGTATATATATATATATATATATATATATATATACATACATACATACATACATACATATACATACACATTTTCTTTGGCCCAAGATAGAGTTTTTTGGCCCTCTATATAAACTAAACCAAACCAACCTACACTAAATATTAAATAATAGAGACTATGTCACCCATATATATATATATATATATATATATATATATATATATATATATATAGGGGGCCCTTCTATATAAAATCTATCTAACTCCATATATAGAGAGAGGGGGCCTAAATATATAGTTATTTTAAACCCCCTCTATATATATGGGGGGTTTATTTGGCCCCATATATAAACTAAAATTTATCCAATTCCATATATTTAGAGAGGTGGGCTACCCCCTCACCCCTCTCTATAATATGGATTGTCCCCCAAGCCCTATATATCTATCTAAGGCCTATTTATCTATAGGGTGGCCCCCTCTCAATGTATATTAGAGTTAGATATATTTTAGTTTATATAGAGGGGGAAGTGTCCATCCCCTCCCCCTTTATATAAACTAAACTAAACTAAAATCTATATGAAAATTAGTTTAATGTTTAGAGTTTAGATATAAAAGGGAGGGGAGGGGATATAATATATAGAGAGAGGGAGGATTGGGTATTCACTACACTCACCCCGATAGTATATGGTTTAATTTGCCCCCACCACCCACCCCATGTATAGACATATAGAGATGAGTTAAATGTGGCTAGGCCATATATAGTTTAGTTTAATGGGGATTTATAGTGGGAACAAAGATAACGAGATGGCCCTATATCTCTATAGGGGCCGAGTGAACACCCCTATATAGATAAGATAGAAGATAGGGGACTAGACTATTTATACTAATGTAGTCCATTTCATAGCCATACCATAAAGGTATAGTGATATGCAATATAATTACTTCTAGGAGTTTAAACTAGTGATGTCATACCACCTTACCAAACTCTAAGCTATATTATTAGATCATTAATGTACTCAACCAACTATAACACTCAACCATCATATACTCAACTGACTATAATTAAATTATAGATTTTAGGAGATCTATTTATTTGAACCTTGTATGAAATATCATTATATTTGAAATATGATTGTTCATTCATGCACTCAATTGACTAAATATATAGATAATCCCTCCCCTCAATATGTCTATGGTAAAGATGACCATGAGATCCCTCTCTTTAAACCTTATGGACGAGATGATAGAAAAATTGATCAAAATCATAGACAAAAACTTGGTGTCATTTGATGAGT
This sequence comes from Torreya grandis, assembly GCA_037957365.1. NCBI lineage: Eukaryota > Viridiplantae > Streptophyta > Pinopsida > Cupressales > Taxaceae > Torreya > Torreya grandis. The sequence continues at coordinate 164,891 of JARHVA010003712.1, forward strand.
GACTAGTAATGAGGGAAGGGGATATAGGAAGAACCAATTAATGGAGGAGGAATTAATTTCTAGTGGCAATGACTTGTCATTTTCCATTGGTTTATATATGAACCATGTTTTAGGTGTATTACGATACAATATTTATTCTAAGCATATATAAAGAAATTCGGTAGAAAGTTCCACCCTATGATGAAGGGTACTAACTACCCTAAGACCAAGGGCGTGCTAACAAAATGTTAATTCCTCTATGAACCACAAGATATAATTTCCCATTATATGCCTCACCAAATTCAATTACTCCAAATTAATTAGATTAGAGATCATCCTACCAACAAATGCTGAAGAATGAGGATTGATGAAGAGTGGGGATGGATATGAAATAAGGTGAAGAATAAGGAAGGTTTGGAAAGAATGGATTATTTCATAGAAGAAAGTCCTGAATCAAGAACTCTATTGATTAGTAAAGATTCCCAAATGTGTGTTAGTTATTCCTTACCTCGATATATATATATATATATATATATATATATATATATATATATATATATATATATATATATATATATATAGGGCATCACATATTGTCTTATAATATTCCCTTTCATTTTTACCACATGACTCTTTCTATGGCGTGGTGGTGGGGATGGGGATTGGCTTGGGTTTAATTTGAATATATGCATAGGCCCCTTCCCCTCTATTTATAATGTTTTACACTACTTAACCATTACATATATATATCTCTATGTCCCCCCATGATATATATTCATTATGATATATAGAGATAGTATTTTCTACAGTTAAGGGAATGATATAGATTATAGTTTATATAGAGAAAAAAAACCTATTTTGAGGGGTATTCACTATTCTCACCACCATAATATATGTTTTTTTGTCCTAATATATTTATTTTTTCACCCCCACCCTCATCCCAATATATATTAAGATATAGCCATATAGAGTTGAGTTGAATTGGGACAAGCCATATAGAGTTGAATTTAATGGGGTCATACCCTAGGCCATATAGACTTTAGTTAAGTTGAGTTTAATGGGGATTGATTCTCTATAAATAGGGAAGACATATCTATCTACAAGGATATATAAATTTTAATATGAATATGGTTGACCATATATAGATATGGGGTAATCACATTTTTTCTTATAATGTGAGTGCCCCAACTTAAATGTCAAGGAGGATGAGGGGTGAGTACATGAATGCCCTCAAAATGAGGGGTGGGTTGGGTAGGTAGTATGGTTCCTCTAAATTCCTACATTTTATGTGTGTGGAACTCATAAAGTGGATGAAGAATGATAGTCTCACACCTCTCTCTCACTGAGGGGAACCTAACACACCAAATCTAGTTCATTATCACTCACCCAACGAATGTAAGGTTAGCCCCTTGATCTCTAATATAGAGTTTATTTGAGTTGAGTTTAAATAGATTGGTAGAGGTAGTTTTATAGGTAGAGGTAGAGGTAGAGATAGAGGTAGAGGTAAAGGTAGAGGTAGAGGTAGAGGTAGAGGTAGAGGTAGAGGTAAAGGCCCCACTATATATATAGAAAGAATAAATTGTATAGCCATTAGGAGAGGTACTCCCTCTCGCAAATGGCCTTCTATCCACTAGATATATAGGGGACTTGAAAATTGGGAGAGGTCCATATATATCCATGGCCTCAACCCTTTAAAGTCAATTGATTGCCCCATACATATGGATAGGGCCCCTCAAACTCTCATATATATAGATAGGGCTTTTTCTCTTCTAGAAAAACTACCATGATAAGGTCACTTGGATGGATCTTGTTGGTGCTACCTATAGTAAGCATATTAACAAATGTGTGACACTCATAGTTTTCATACACCTATCCCCAACAGAATAAATAATGAGTGATTTGTTCCCCTATCTGATCAATGCCAAATAAATCAAATAATAGAGTATGGCCTTATCACTCAATCCAAATGGTCAATAGGGATTTAGGTTGCTTGAATTGATAGAAATATGTGTGGGTATTAATATTTAAAAAGTGACTTCAGATTTTGATTTCATTTAGAATCAACCCCTCATTTCATGTTGGTGATCAACCATGATATGCGACAGCTCATTTTATGTGGGATGATGGATACTCATTATTAATAGATGTATGTTCTACCATGGGGTTATGACCTAAAGGCCTTAAGGCCCTCAAACTCCTCTCTTGAATAATCTAGATAGATATGGGGGAGAGGAGGATGAAGGTCGATCTCCCCTAATGATGTACTTTATAGATAGATGGGACCCCTTCCCTCCCTCTCTATAATTTAAATATAAATATAAATATAAATATAAATATAAATTTACATCTATATCTATAGATGGGTTGGGGGATTTCAAATAAATTATACACTATGGGGGTTACAATGAAACTATATACCATGCTAAAACATAGATATTGAGACCCTTCCCTCCCCTTTATAGCTAAACTCTAAAATTTAAACCAACTCAATCCTCATATATAGATTAACTTATCTTAACTTAAATTAAACCTAACTTAACATAAGATAATTACTTATATGTTCACAAAAAATTATTATATATCACACAAATAGATAAAGATAAGAGATCACATAGTAATAATTGATAACAAAGTAGAATACTAGATAATATATCTGAGCTAGTTCGAGGGGGAAACCTCCAAAAGAGTGCAATAAGAGCATAATACTTGATATGATGATCAAATACTAATCACTACCTCCTATATATAGTCTACTTATACATGGTTATTCCATAGGCTGACCTAACTAAGAACATAGACAAATGTAAGAACAATATAAAAGAGGCATGCAAGCCATAATTTGGACACACATATCCCTAGACATGCCAAAGATTAAGGGTGTATCATGGCCCTCCCCTTTGAAACAACATTGTAATCAACATTGAATCAACTCTGGATGTTTCTTCATAAATTATTCATCCTCCTAAGTGGCAATTTCACATGGTAGATTCTTCCATTTGATCAAGTACTCCTTAATCACTCTAGACTGCAATTGCTTAGTACACATTTGAAGGATCACCTCAAGATCAAGATAACTCTCCCTTCCTAATATAATTATAGTAACTAAATTTGAGATTAAAGTTTGTATCTAATGACATTATTTAGGCATGATACATGAAATACTAGATGTATGTGAGTGGATGAAGGAAACTCTAACTTGTATGCCACACTACCAATTTTTTGCAAGATCTGATAAGGCCCATAATACTTAAGGGAAAAATTGTTATCATTTTTATATTATTTCAAGGACATATGTTTATATGGATATAATTTAACAAAGACCCAATCACCGATGTCAAAATGCCTCTCACTCCTATATTGATCTACCTACTGCTTCATGTGATTCTGGGCCATGTTCAAATTTTCATGTAAACTTCCAAAGACCTCCTATTGATGGTGAATATGTTACTAAACTACATGAACCTTAGGATGTACCTTCAAAGTGGAAGTGATATGGAGGGTGTTATCCACATAAGGCTAAAAAGGGATATATTTTGGAAGAACTATGAATAGAAGTATTATACTACTATTCAACAATAGAAGTATTATACTACTATTCAACAAGTGGCAACTAATGAACCCATTTATCTTGTTTATGAAAAAAAACAATGGAGATGTCCTTCTAGACATTTTTTGACTACCTTAGTTTGTCCATTATATTTTGGATGATAAGATGAGCTATGAGCCAACTTGGTGGCCAAACATACAAATAATTTAGTCTAAAATTTACTAGTGAAAATGGGATCTCTATCATTGATAATGATCTTAGGAGTACTATGCAGTTTTTGAATTGTATTGAGAAAAGTAAAAGATACTATAGTAGAAACAAATGGCTATGATAAAGAACAAAAATTAAGATACTTACTGAGATGATCTACAATAACCATGATAACATTTTGACCATCATATCTTGGTAACCTTATAATTAAATCCATAGACACCTCTTCCTAACACTAGCTAGGGATGGACAAAGGTTGTAGAAGACCTAGGGTTTTGATGGTTTCACCTTTATTTTGTTGTTAGATCATACATTCAACCACATATTTATTGAAATCCCCCTTGATTCCTTCCCAAAATAAATCTTTCTTGATTCTATGATAGGTGATTAAAAATTTGGAATGACCCCCAAGTGGAGTTGCATGAAGTTCCTAAAGGATTTTTTGTTTGAGAAGAGAATTATTACATAGGTATAATCTATCTTTATACAATAATACATTAACTTCCATGTGAATTTTTCAAATCCACCCAAACCTTGCTAAATATTATGAATCATTTCATGGGTAGCACTATCATTGTCCCATTCTGATATTACTTCCTCTATCCAATCTACCCACCAAATGGTCATGACACATAGCAATGCATCAACTAATTCATCCATCTTGGATAGTGCATCTACCACCACATTTTCCTTTCCTTTCTTATAGACTATTTCAAAATCATATCCTAACATCTTAGTTATATATTTTTGTTTTTATTCTAATGACAACCATTGTTCCAAAAAATATTTGAGACCATCATGATCAGTCTGTCCTTGATATTAATGACTCATTAAATAAGGTCTCCATTATTTGACTACATGTAAAATTAATATCAGTTCTTTCTCATAAATGGGCTTGAGCCAATTTTTAACCTTATATTTATGACTTTCAAATGTAAGTGGTCTTCTTTATTGAATTATAATAATGCCCATACCATATCTAGATTCATCACATCAAAACACAAAATTCTTATAAAAATGAAGAGTGACTAACACTAGAGTGGTGCACATAGCTAGTTTCAATTGTTAAAATGCCATGGTAGCTATATTAGTCCATTGAAAGGAGTATTTATTTAACAAAGAGGTGAGTAGGGCTATAATTCTACTATAATTTCTGATAAGCATACAATAGTAACTATTTAGCCCCATAAATCCCCTTAGTTGATTGAGTGTCATAAGAACTAGCTAGTCCACCATTTCTTGGTTTTTTTTGGATTCACTTTCACTCCATGTGAAACCATATGACTCAAATACTCAACCTCACAAGCTCTAAAAGTACATTTGGAAGGTTTGGCATATAAATGATGTTTTTCTATAATTTAAAGTACCTATTTCACATGTTGAAAATGGTATTCCCAATTTTTATTGTAAATGAGGATATCATCATAAAACACAAGAACACATTTCCTAAAAAATGGCCTAAAATTAGTATTCATCAATCTATGAAAGGTTAATGGTGAATTTTTTAGACCAAAAGGCATAACCATAAAATCATAATGAACCTCATGAGTTTTGAAAGATATTTTTGTTATGTCTTCATAATGGATTAGGATTTCATGATACCCAAAACACATATCTAACTTGGTAAAATAAACAGAACCATGCAATTCATCTAAAAAATAATAAATGATAGGAATAGGAAACTTATATTTGATAGTGTACTTATTGATCTCTCTATAATTGGGGCACATATTCTAAGTGTCATCTTTCTTTCTAACCATGACAACTAGCGAAAAATATTTTCTTTGGCTATGGCAAATTATTCCTGCATCAAACATCTTTTGTATCATCTTTTCAATTATAGTTTTTTAGGTATAGGGATACTTTTATGGCCTTATATTGTGTGGTTTACTACTAGGAATAAGTTTGATGGAATAACCAAGTGTGTGATTGGGTGGATGTACTTTTGGCATATCACCAAAATTAACATAATGGGTATTAATCACTAATTGTAAATTAGGGGTGTAGATGGCTAAGTTGGTTGGACTTCAATGGAAAACAAGTGATCTATAAATCCCTCAACACCCTTTCAAATAATATTGGTCATTTTATGGGAGATAAAAAGTTATGGATATTTATCTATTAATACTCTTAGCTCAAATTTCCTTACCTCAAAATGACAATGCACAAATTATTCTTGTAAATTCATCTTAATAGTGCCTAAAGTGGTAAACCATTGTACTCCTAGAATAATGTTGGATCGACCCAAGGGAATATAAAACATAGGAGAATGTACTAGGTATTCTATGATGTATAGCTTAATACTATGGAATTTTCCTAAACAACTAACACTACAACCATCTGCAATCATGACCTAAAATTCTAGATCAGGATAAATGAAATAGTTCAAATGAGCAGCCAACTTACCATTGATGAATTTGTATGTGCTCCTAGGATAAATTAATATAGTAACCTTTTATTTCTTAAGGAAGCCTAAAACCTTATGATTTTAGGTATTACTAATAACTAAAATGGTATGACAAGAAATAGTAGACTGAGAGTCTTAAAATTCCTCCTCATGTCCTTATACATCCTCACCAATAGTCTCTTCATCATCTTCATTCTCATTGGAACCTTCAATGTAAAACTTATTTTTATCATAGTGATGTACTTTTATATATTTATTTTTATAACCATAATGTAACCCTTTGGATTTATTCTCCTCATTTTCTTGAGGTGTCAATCTGGGGGGTTAAGGAAATGATGGTGCTAAAAAGGTGCGATCGTGACCAGTAGTGAAAATTTTCCATTTGATCATATCTTTTTATTCTATCATGAATGCCCTTGGGGATATATTTTTATATATATGATGGATTAAACATCCAAAACTCTAATTTGATGATATATTTAAGTCCACACAAAAAAAGATCAGTGAAAATTTCCTTAGTGATGTCTTTTACCCATAAAGATAGATTATGAAATTGATGAATATAATCCTTCAAAAATTTTATTTGACATAGTTTGGATAACTAGATAAAGTAATTATTAGAGACATTATTTTTATAATGAGATAATAAATCATTAGTGAAAATAGACCATGTAACAGGATCACCAATCTTTTTCTTTTGATCACACAACCAGTGATACCAAATGAACTGCTTAGGTTTCAAATACAGAGATGTTATTATCACCTTCTAAGAAATAGGAGTTTTGTGTAGATAAATAAATTTCCAATTTGTGTAATACAAGTTAGAGTATCCTTACCATAAAACCTATACATGTCTACTTCTAGAAACATCAGTTTCACACCAGGATTGGATTTATTAGTGTTGAGAGGAGAAGGACCTAAGTGATGAAGTGGAGGGTTGTTTGGATGTAATTAAGATGAAATGGTAGCCAATTACATAGAGATATAATGTAATTGATTTTTCACCCCATTAATCTCTTTTTGCATCCTTGAAACATCAATTTAAATTGAAACAAAGTCATCTTTCCACACTAAGTCTTTTATGTCAACCTAAACTTGAGAAAATAATGGATCTAAAGTTTTATATTCCATGTCATCCCTAGGAGTCTTAAGAGTTTATTACCCCAATTTTTTCCTTGAGTAGTAGCACCATCCATGAAAAAACCCTAGGAGGTTTTTTACCCAAAAATGGTGCTCTAGGAGATGGTACCATTAAGATCACCTTATTAAGATGAATCTAATAAACATTTTTGTACACTAGGGTGAAAATTTTTGATACCAAAAAAGTATTCTGGTAAAATATACTATTGCGATAGTCTCACCAAGATGAATCCAATGATTACAAATTTTCAAAGGGAAAAACAAATTCCAAAATCTTTTTTTTAAAAATTCATTTTGAATAATACTATGTTGATAGAAAAAATAAATTCTTCATGAATTACATGTTATGTTTTTTTTCTCCCTCCACTCATATAAGTCACACCACGTTAGATCTAAAAAAAATTCATAGGAAACTTACACAAATTGAATATCTAATACCACTTGTAAGTAAATTACTTATATGCTCACATATAATTATTATATATTACACAGAATAGACAAAGATAAGAGATCACATAGCAATAATTGATAGTAGAGAAAAATTTTAGATAATAGAGTAAATCCACTTTGATAGGGAAACCTCCAAAAAAATGCAATAAAAGTAGAATACTTAATATGATTATCAAATACTAACCACTACGTCCTATATATATTTTATTTATCAATGGTTATTCTATAGGCCAACCTAACTAAGAACATAGAGAAATGTAACAAGAACATAAAAAAGGTATGTAAGTCATAAGTTAGCCACACATATCCATAGAGATGCCAAAGGTTAAGGGTGTAGAACTTAACTTAACTCCCATTATATATATATATATATATATATATATATATATATATATATATATATGTATGTATGTATGTATGTATGTATATATATATATATATATATGTATGTATGTATGTATATATATATATATATATATATATATATATATGTATGTATATATATATATATATGTATGTATATATATATATATATATATATATATATATATAGAGAGAGAGAGAGAGAGAGTAGATGGGTTTCCAAAGATAAAATACATGATAGACAGTTACCAAAAAAATGATAAATAGTTGGGGGTGGTATAATATAAATCACATTAAACTCAACTTTATATGGTTGGGGGTGGCTCCCCTCTATATATATTATATATTAGAGTTAGATAGATTTTGTTGAGGGGCCCTACCCCCCATCCCCATCTATATATATGGGGATCCCCTCTTCCCTCTCTATATATGGCAAACTAACTCAACTTTATAGGGTTTGGGGTAGCCCCACTATCTATATAGATGGCATTTTTTTAGCCCAAGATATGGTTTTTTGGCCCTTTATATAAACTATAAATCTAAATGTAACTATAATGATATATATCCCCATATAAATATAGGGTGGAAATGCCCCCCAATATCTATATGTGATAGGGGCACTCGGTCCCCCTATATATATGGTATGAGATGAGGTGTGAGTGATAGTTAGATTTCCTTCTCTATATATGGGGTGCTTGGTCACCCATAGATTAGATATATAGGTGGGCCTCCCTAACCTATATATTTTTTTTGTTATACATATATAGGGATCTATATGGGCATCTATCGAGAGTTCCCCTATCTATATATCTGGGGTGAGTGATAGAGAATAATTTTATATGTAGGAAACCACATATGGACATCTACAGTGATGTTATGGGGTCATTCCATCTCTCTCTCTATCTCTCTCTCTCTCTCTCTCTCTCTCTATATATATATATATAAGGTGCCTGCATCTAGAATCTATATATATGGGGACATCTATCTCTATCTCTATCTCTATAAATACACATATAGATATATATAGATATGGGAACTTTATATAGTTGAGGAGGGCATTTATCATGCCAACAACATTTATGCTCTGAGATATAGGCGAAGTGCTTATCTTCTATATAGATACCTTTCCCACCCCATATCTCCATATCTATATGGGGGGATTACCCCATATAAATTTAGATATGGCCCTCTTAGATAGGTATATAGGCAACATATATATTGATCTGGGAGTGCCCATATCTATCCTATTTATATGGCTAAGATCACCCTTTCCTATATATATATTTATAAATATGGGTAGGGAAGTGACCCATATGTTAATTAATAATTAATAATTAATAATGGGGACCTCACCCCCTATATATATATATATATATATATATATATATGTATATATATATATATATATATATATATATATTCTAGGATAGATATATAGGGTGGCCCCCCTCTCATTATCGCTCTCCTTCTCTATATATATTAGATGGGATAGGATGGAGATGTGGGTCTTATTTTCTTGGCCTCTAACTATATGGGATATGGGAATAGATAGGGAACCTTTATCTATAATTTATCTATACCCTATCTCCCTATCTTTCCTTTCATATCCCCATTTATATAGAGATGGAGAGGGAGATGAATAGGCCACCCCAAACCATATCATATAAAGTTGAGGTAGATGTAAAGGCTTATGATTGATACTATCTATTTATATCCTTATTATATAGATCAGTCGAGGGAGAGGGAGAGACCTCTCTATGAGGATGGTTGTAGATATCAAGGATATAATGAAGAAACTACAGGCAAGTAACTAATGAATAAGGGAAACGTAGATCTAATATGGTAATAAGATAAGATAGAAATATGTAAATTCAAAATGGATGTAATGGATTTTAATTTCATGAATATATGGTGAAAAATAAACTAAGAATGGATAAATGAATAAAGCTATGGATTTATTTGTAGACATGTATATTCTAGGAGAGGAGAGAAGTGACAACAACATATTAGTCTAATAAAATGCAAAATTTATCTATTTACTAAATAAAATAAAATGAAAATATTAGGGATACAGATATTTACCTTAAGTATAATTGGTGTCACATAAATAACCCCCTTGTCTCTAGTTCTTATTTACCATATAATTTGTAGGTGAAGGTGTTATATTGAATGGATGAAGACCTAAATTTCCTTCATTTTTGACTCTAAATACTAAGGGTCATTTCCTTGATTCATCTTCTGATGTAGGTGGATGTATATAGTAGTATTAATTTTGTATGTTTTCAAATTTTTGAGGTTTATATAGTTAATTTTTGTAAATAATAATCATATTTTATGCTTAATTTGTCTTTTCATGCTCATTTTGGGGTGTTTCTATTTTTTCCTACCAAAATAATGTATTTAATTTTTTGAATTTATTGTAAAGAGTTGAAGAGTTTTCTTATCTCTTAGAATAATTAAAAGTAATTATATTTCATGTTTTGGTATAATAGGGTCTTAGGATATGTTTTAAATGTTTATAATTTATTAAAATCATACTTAACCATATAAAACTCAACCAAGGTCAATTTTGAGTGGAGTTCATTAGTTAGTTAGATAGTTGGAGAAATGTAGGAGTTGAAATGAAGAGTGGAGGATTAAGAGAAAGATAAGGTATATATGGAGAGTGGTATGAGACATAAGAAATAGATCAAGACAAAAAAAATCAATAAAAATAGAAGAAAAATCTCATAAACATGTCAGTTTCTAGTTGGCTTATATCACAAGCTACATGAAAATAATGGAAAACTTCATTCAAGTTTGTCTTGAAAATTCAAGTTGAATATTTTTGTTAGTGAATGTTTATGTTGTTATTAAATAATAATTTTTTTGGAAGGTGCTCCTTTTATTTTAACTAGTTAAATTTATGAAAAGAATTGATATAGTCAGCAAAATCTATAGGTACAGTAATAAAAAAGTCATTTTCTTCATGTTTTGAGCTTGTTCAAAGCTTGAAATTGTATGGGGAATTAGTCATTAGTGGGTGATATCTTATACAAGTGGAATAATTATAAAAATATATTTAATATTAAAAGTAGATATTTTTCATACTCTCAACCTATGTACAAGAATGTAGACCTTAAAACTAGGCTTTCAAGACTAAAACCTCTCTAAAAAGGAAACGATCTAGCCAAAAGGGATGAAACTTTGTAGAAGGGTTTATCCTGATTTTTTTAAAGATATTAAAGTGTCTCAAAAAATTTAAACGTCTAAAGGAGAATATAATATTGTTTCTCATTAAATAGACCTATTTAGAAATGTTTTAGAACCATGTTTTGCACATTTAGATCTTTAGAGAAAATACAAAACCAAAGATCAATTACATAAGTTTTAATAACATTATATTATTGGTATAAAGTATTTTGTAGAAAATTAAATCACTATTTAAATTAAATTTATCCTTAATTAGGATTTTAGTCCTATTTTTATTATTTAACAATGTTTGAAAGTGAATTCTTCTTTACCAATCACCATCATCTTCATTTTATTGAGCTTCAAAGACCTTGATCAAGACTATGCTTCACAAGAATATGACATTATATCCCAGTTACTATTATATACTTATAAAAAAAAATAAAAATAAAAATAAAGGTATATAAATGTTTTTATTATATTAAAATTACATTTATGAACCATTTAAATACCAATCAAATTCCTAAAAATGTCTAGATAAAATATTGATGCAATCAATCTAGATCAATTTAGTTTAATGAATTAGGAATGAAAAAATATTAGGTCAACCATGTTGATATAGTACATATAATAAAATAAATAAATTAATTAGGATAATTTTTATAGGAAAAAATTACTATAGTAGGATATACTAAATCAATTAGGATTGGTTTACTCAGAAATAGAGGAGATGGCACATAACTCAATCTATCCCAATCGATTGCATAAGAAAATTTCAAGATACTAAGTATAATGAAAGGAATAATGGAAAAATAAACTTGGAAGAGGATAAATATATCTAAATTCATGATGGTGATGATAAGTAGGTATAAATATATAACATATACATATAAAAAAACACCATGAACTGACTCCACCCCTTTCTTATTACACTAGTTACAAAGTGCATTTTGGGAGACTAATAAACCAACAAGTATTTTAAGATATAATTTTCAGTGATTGGAAAATATGTGTATACACATTCATTTGTACTAAATTGTATTATTGTGAATATACACTTAAATTAGAAATTGTTTTTAATATTATATCTATGGGGTCAAATGCACCTTAAAAACATACTAGTCTCATTGGGATAATATTAGTCTTTAACTAGATTAATTAATTATCTATCAAGGTCTATTTACCATTATTAATCTCCACATAAATATACAAATCAATTATGAGGTACTAAAGATACCTATATATTTATTGATAATTCTAAAAAAAATTATATTTTTTCAAATTATTAGGTATTATGGGTCTTATCAACACTTCCATCCCATAAACACAAAATGAGGTGTGGTTATAACTTGTAAACCTTGATATTGATCCAAAAATGATGACTAAATGCATTATAATTCATATTAATAAAAATTATATTCAATTCATCAAAACATAAATGAAATCTTAGACCATATTTTGATATTTCTTTAATGCCTAATTTTTAGTTGCATATACCTTTATAGCTTTCATGATAACCAATCTAAATATTGTTTAATATTCAAAACCTTGATCCCATAATTAGTCACTATTTTTAATTTTAAAACTAATTACTCATATTATGGAACATTTTTTACATTGATATTTTAACAAAAGTTAAATATATACATGGGATCATAAGGGGCACACAGAACTACACATGTTTGTGCACAATCTTTATAATAATCACCATCGAATACAATTAACCAAATTTTATGTGTTTCCAAATATGCCACCTTAGATTAAGTGTTAATATATACTTTTTTCTCAATAGAGTTTATTTTTACAAAAAAAAATAAAAAAATACAAATCAACATCATTTTAAAATACTTCATTCCTAGCGTTCATAAGATCTTCTATCAAATGAAAACATATTTACTCAGTGTTTAATTTTATTATCTATCATTATAGTAGGGTTATAACATATGGAATATACATATGTATTATTACTCATAATAATTCATCCAATTTTATTAAAAAAATCATTTCTCATCTAGGAGTATAATCAAAATTGCTACATCCTTAAATAAAATATTGCCTTATGTTGGAGCCAAAAATTGTCCCATGAAATTTTAGGATCTTAATGTTAAAAATATGTATAGATTTTAAGGGTTAAGAATTGGTTTTTCCTATATCATAATGTTACCCATGAATTTAACCATTAATTTATAGTCTCCAATGTCTCATTTACACATCAATCCACCTAGGTGTTGACACTCTTTAATATTCCACATGATAACACTTACATAAATTCAAGTCTATCCATGGTCACTATAATATTCCCTGGTATAATAATACCTTATTAAATTTCAAACACATGGTAAATTTGATATTTTACACCTAATCCTATGGTTTTATCTAATAAAATCCTTAACAACCACATAGTCTAGGTTCACTATGTTGTAATAAAAATAATTTTTGGTATATTTCATAAGTGAAATTATATGTTTAATTTAATTATTAGGTATTTGTGGTGGGTATAAATTATCATTTTATTAATCACAATGGATAATTACAAACATCCATAAGATTATTGAGACCAACTTGTGAACAAAAGGATAATCTATGATTGTATGATTTGTATTATCCATAATATTGTGGATACCAAATTGTGAATAAAAAGATAGTCTATGATTGTATGAAAAAAATGATAATTAAAAACATTCCTAAGCCTATCCAAGTATTTTTTTCCTTTGTTCAATCCTTTTTACCTCTCAAACAAGCCAAATTATCATGTTTTATATGCTTTTTTAGGATTGTGTCATGGTTGTAGGTTTTTTTGGTCATTTGGATCGTTATTCAAACCTATTAAACACCTTATAAATCAATTAATGTAATCTCCAAACTCACTTCCATCAAATGCGGTTACCAATTTCAATGTAAACATCATATTCCCTTGGATTCTTGACAATAGTCTTGCAAAAGAGAGTTATTAGCAAGCTTTTAGAACTAGCTTCAATTAGATGTTTGTTAAAGTTTAAGAAGAGGTTATTAATTAATGATATACATTTTTATATCCTTAATGGAGTATCTAAAAATATCATCATGGTATACATATTAATTTATCTCTTCAAACTCATATTTTTCAAGCTACTCAATTTGGAATTTTTATGCCTCAAGAAGATCTGATATGGCTTTTAGGGTACAAAATGAGATTTAGACCTCACCTAACTCTCTCCTTGGGATAATTTTAAAGGTATAATTGGGGAAGACTTATGAGAGTTTAAAAAATCAAAAATACCTCATCAAAATCTATAAAAAAATTCCAAAAGTGCATTTTGTTACTATCCAATATATTTTGCTATCATGATATTAACATTATGTTCGTTAGACTAGTTTTTAACTATTGTTTAGTAGAATTAATTTCGGTGCTTGATAAAATAGTGTTGGTTTCATTTTTGATTCTATGATTAATTATTTCTATACACTTATTACTATTGATGATGATTTTATAAATTTATATTGATTATCGATTTATGACATAATGTGATTTATGCCATTTTTGTTTATTGTAGTTTTTGTCTTTGATCTAGGTATGTGATGGAGGCCATACTCCTAGATCCAATGAATTTGGAGCATGTTGGCATGTTTGATAGTTATACTTGTTATTTGATTATCTTTTAATAACTTTATTTTGATCATTATATTTTTTAGTTGTGGTCCCTATATTGGTGATTATTATTGTACCTTGTCGATATCATTATGACTCATTAATTATTGTTACTGTTCATATATTATATTAAATGTTTATCAATTTTAGTCTTTTCATACATATAAATACATTTTTTAACTTCTTGTAGGTCTTTCAATCTCTCTTGTTCTCCATTAATCTTAATGACCTATTCGATTTTGTATCTAAACCTAACTAAACCCACCTAGACCTAACAACCCCCCTAGGGAACCCTTGTCACCCTTTATTCTTAACATAAACCCTTTGACCTAAAACTATTGTCTAAGGTGGTGGAATAATGTTTTAACTAATAAGTATAGTTATGGTTAAACTAAATCTTGGTTTAATTTGATACTATATCGACTTAGGTCAATAGTTTGTGAGGGAAATACGTTAACCTCATTTAATAAGGTAGGTAGCATTATGGTGAAGGTGTCAATGTTAAACCATTCAATTTATGTTTAATATTATTTGATTAACACTAATCATATTTTATATTGGAGGTGGGTTATTTAATCACCGATCCTTTCAGACTTACCATTAATGGTAAGGTTGGTAAGGATTACCTTAGGATCTAGAGGTGTTTCTCTCTCCTCCTATAATTGAATGCAAAGTGATTGGGGGTATGGGGGAATGGATGAAAAGAATGGGGAATGTGGAAGATAGGTAGAAGTGTTAGGAAGATGGAAATTTTGGGTGGTAAATAGTAAAATGGCTCAATTGGTTTTAATGATGATCTGGATGGTTTGGAAAACACACAACAATGTTTGGCAAGTCTTATAGCTTCTAACTCTTTTGATATTTTCAAATCTTTTGAATTTTTACAAGTAAGTCTTTTGGTTATTTGTTTTGGTTCTATAATGATGCTTGAATAATGATAAAAATTTAGAGGCTACACATGTAGTTAACTTCTAGGTGCATACACAAACCCCTTCTAACTTAATATTAATACATTCATTACATAAAAACTTGAAATAAATATATGTACAATAGATATATAATGTTTGGTTTGAATCCTTATCTATATACAATTGTTTCATTATTTTCTTGAATGGGTCATGGACTATGTTTTTATGCATGAGAGGTATAACATTATGAGCTACCCACATGTTTTAAAAGATGAATGTACAATGGTTGAATGTTATAAAGGTTGGAAAGCTCTGTGTCTTTAGATATAATTATTGTGTAATCATTTTTAATAATTACATTTTATAAAGAGGCTTTTATATTATTTTCTTTGTTGTATATACATGTGTGTGTGTGTGTGTGTGTGTGTGTGTGTGTGTGTGTGTGTGTGTGTGTGTGTGTGTGTGTGTGTGTGTGTGTGTGTGTGTGTGTGTGTGTGTGTGTGTGTGTGTGTGTGTGTGTGTGTGTGTGTGTGTGTGTGTGTGTGTGTGTGTGTGTGTGTGTGCGCGCGCGCATGTGTGTGTGTCTAAATTTATAAATTTTTATGGGTATAAGTGGAAACATGATCTTGATATCTATTACGGGTGACTATTTTTTGTTTAATCAACTATGTTAATGGAAATAACTGTCTTATTAAAAATGGTTTTTGATGACTGTGTTCTTTGAGAAAAGATGTGGGTCATGTTTGTTTTCCTGAGTTTGTTTGGTTGATGTTCTATCTAGGTGAACCCATCTTTGTGTTCTTTGAAGTCCAAATGATTTCATAGACTATGTTGTTAAATCTCTTGGTGATCTTACTTTCTAGTAACCTTGATCATTATTCGATTAGAATATATGGACATGTTGGATTTCTTGGTGTTATTATCATGGGTTTTGATTATATTATTATTTGGTTCTTATTATACTATGTTTATACCAAACACATGTGTTTACATAGATGTGTTGGTATCTTTATCATTATGGTTATATTTTTGTGTTGTATCAACATGTTAAATGTTAAACTTGATGTATCATTTAAACTGATCACTACCATTTATTAAATTTGTTATTTATAGGTTTTGGTATTTCAATTTTTGGGTAAGTTGTGAATTTGTTTTGTGGGATTTTGGGCTATCCAGTTACAAATCATTGTATTGTTTAGGTTTTAAGACTTATATTTTTTATGTTTGATCATAGATTTTTTGGAAATTGATAGTAAGATTCTCCTTATTAAGTGACTATGTTGTTAACTATGCTAAGGTTTTCCTTATTGAAATATTCAAGTGTTTCATTTTATTGATAGACATACATACATACATAAATACATACATACATACATACATATATATGTATGTATGTATACACATAAGTATATACATATATGTATATATATTTTGTATGATTTATGTGACTATGTTTCTTATTGTGATTGGGTAGTTTGTTTGGAATTTATGTGTTTTGCTATAATCTTTCATCTCAACCTTGGGTTTTAGATTGATCAGGTCTTGATTTTTAGTGGGTTTTATTGTTTCAATCATGATTATTGCTATCTCAATTTAATGATGTTCATTTTATAATCATGATCATATCATTTTATTGACTATGTCAAGCTTTAGTATTTCAATATGTTGTCTGATGATGCCTATAATTCATAAATGATTATATTTTTAATGTATTTTGATTGATGCTTTGACTTAGTCATTATTACTTATTTTGGGTCATGTTTAGACCTATGACATATGGAGGCACAATTATTTGCTTTCTGCTATGTTAAATTAATAATTATTAACTAAACTATATTCTAGTTGTGTCATTATTAAAATTGGTTTAGCTTTAGGTTAAGTTACTTGTTTGAATGAGTACATTTCATTCCTGGACTAGAACTAAATATTTAAAAGTATATATTGTGGGTTTTCATGGTTAAAGCTAGTTGAGGAATCCAAGTAGGATAAATTTTAAATTTATATAACAGATTAGGATTAATCCATTCTATATCATTTGATGACCTAAGTTAACCATCCATGCTCTTAATTTATACTTAGGTGGTTTAATTATCCCATCTCACCTTGGAATGATTCCATTATGTTGTGTGTCTTTTTTCTCAATATGTATTTTGTTTAGAGATCAATGTTCTCATAATTTATTTCATGTTCCTGGTTACCACAACCACCATCCTATTGATGGTTGGGATGGTGACGGCCACCGATGGTTAGGCTCATAGTTCTAGTTGGGTGCGTTCATCCTTATTAACTTTGACTCCATGTTTTAATGAATTGATATAGAAGGTGGTAACTAGTGTATTTATTAATTTTATTAAATTATTGACATGTATAGATAGTATTAATTATAATTGTTAATTTGATAATTATATTGATCTTGTTTTCTACCAACAAATATTATGAATAGATTAAAAAAATAGAACATTGAAGAGAAATTAATTCTTAGCTGAAGCTATTATATAGGTACCTTGTATTGTTTAATGATTGATCTAATCTTTTATTCTTTATGATCATAAATATGCTAGAATTAATTGGTAATACCGCTAGTTTATATATAATAATCCTACATTGACTTAATAATTTGTAAGTGGGAATCAACTATGTAAATGAAATCAATTCCTATATACTTATTCATTGTTATATTCATATTTCATTAATCTAATGTTCTCTTGTAATATTTATTACATCTTAGTTTATTAATTTCACATATATGTACATATTTAAGAATATACATTACCCTATTAAATCTTGATGTCAATTAAATATTCACTTGGGACTACTTAGATGTTTTCACATTAGATTTAATTTTGTAAATCTATTTTAAATATAAGAAATAAATTATATATTAATTACACTATTAAAGAAGTTAATATTTATTTTAGAGTTCCACTTTAAGGAAACATCTATATTTGTATGCTTTACTTTGGTTTAATAATTCTATATCTTGTTTAATTTAAATTGAATAATTTCTATGGGAATTTAGATACAATTTACTTAGTAACTTGCATTAGCTAGATTAGTGTTAGTTATCTTGTTACTCTTGTTCATAATAAAGAGATGCATCTGGGACACTTAATCCTTTTGACAATGCATAAACTTGATAACTAGACCATGAGAAAAATAAAAAAATGTTCCCTTCTATCATGCACTTCATATATATTTGCCCATGTGCAAAGTATGTATTTTGTTTATATCTATATATTACATCTTAAGTTATGTATGTTGAATTTTTAAATTTGAGATTAATAAGTAAATGATTATACTATATAAAAACATTAATTAATATTAATTAAGTCATATGATAAATAAATGATCATGTACAATGTCTTACTTAGATTATTTACTAGAGTAGATAAATAAATTTTAAGGAAACCAAAATTAAATCAATAATGATAAATAATTTATTATATCACTTCAATCCTTTCAATAAGACTTAAGGATCATTTTTTCATTTCTTATCGAGTTGTATGCTTTTCCACCTTTCTTTATGGCTGAACTAGCTTATCTTGTTGGCCTGGGTGCCCAAACAAAGAACTTTGTAAGAGTTTCTTAAGTGGAACCTTTTATTTGGGTTCTCATCTTGAAACTCAAATTAACTTAATTAATTATGATGTTGAACTCCATGCTTGAATTTTTTTGTTGTATGTTTTTCTTTTCTAGTTGTCTAGTTAAATTGCAAATGAATTCATAAAATAAGAGTGTCTTTAAAGTATTCATTTATGGAATATGTAATGAAGAGAAGTCTTCCTTAAGTACTTATCTAATTAAACTTATCAATGGTTACATAAGTTATTCATTTAATAAAATAGTCTAGTTTTAATTAAATTAATATCTTAAACTCTTTTATTATCACATTGGCTATGCTAATTTAAATAGTTGCATAGATTATATAATGGCAATAATGAGTTATAACTACATCATAAATTGATATGAACATCCATGTTTGATATAAATGATGTATGAATAGTTTAATGACCTTAGAGGTTGAAGGGTGTTATAACCCAACTGATAACACTAATTAATCTCATACTTAATTTATTTTATCTTATGCTTTAACATAATTAGCTACATGAATAAATCAAAATATACAAGTGTTGAATTGATTTTATTTGTTAATTTTAAGTTCTTGTTTAATTTATAAACATGTATCTTGATCTAAACCCATGATTAAATTGAACCATAACTTCAGAATAATAAAGCTATCTTGTTGATTAAGCCAATCCTTTAACACAACCATCCTCTAATAAGACTGAAACCCACTAAGGAGAGTGAGGTATGTACCTAGGGTTTAAAGACCTAGAAATGGTCCTATGAGTAAGTATGAGTTACACTTATGGTGTTCAAAACTTATCAATGTATACATACACTGATATAACTTAAATTCCATAATCCTTATAAAACAAAAAATAGCTTCCCCATAGTACCTTTTGTATGTGTTTACCTTTAGCAAACTACCTTAGTTCCCCTCCATTTCTAGTTTCATATGTGCGTAGTGAGTTGAATGTTTTCATTATGTTATTAAGAATTTTAAGAGGGCCTAAGACATGTCTAAATAATACTTTGATATATGATCCTCAAAAAAATTTTGGGGTTATTTCATCTGGTATCAGAGTAATAATTTACTCTAAGGAACTCTGAGAAAGAGTATTTTTCCTTTAAACAATTGTAATCTTATTATTTATCACTTATGATATCTCAGGATGGTTAGAACACGATCAAATAGAGGCAAAATCCATGGAAATAATTTGAATGTCAACCCAACTAGAGGAAAAGGTTGAGGATATGGAAGGGGTTATTGAGGTCACATACCTATTGGTAACTGAGATGAACTTCCTGTGAATAATGTTGAAAGTAATATCAAGGTACCCCATGGTAAGACATTTGGTGGGATTCCAAATGATAATCTTAAGGTAATACTTAGTAGAATATTGAAATCACTTAACACTTTACAAGGAAATATTGATAATCAAGAGTAAAGATTGAATAATTTTTAGGGGGTATCATAGGAGGAAGTATCTAGACTAGAAATGGGACAAGTAGAAGGACCTATAATTCAAGAGTTTTTTCTTACCACCATTGACCCAATCATAAAAGAGATTAAGAAGCTTCCACCACCTAAATTTTCAAGTGAAGAATTAGGTGATGCAGTTAATACTTGTTTGGTACACTTTAAAAAGTAATTCAATTTTAATAATATGCCTTCCAGTGTGAAATCCAAAGTAGGAGCCTATCAGCTAGTAAGACCTACAATATTATGGTGGAACCAACTTTATGTTATTGAAGGGTATCATATTTTAAACATGTCTTGATATATTTTTAAGGATTAGTTTTGTAAGAGGTATATGAATGAAATTTATAAGAAATAGAAAATCTTATATTTTTTTCTCTTAAAATAAGAGAACACATCTGTTGATGAATATGAGAACAAGTTTTTGAAATGTTTGTGTCATGTGAACTATATGAATGAAAAAGAAACTAAGATTACTAAATTAAATATTGGGCTTAAGGAGATTCTAATGCATGATGTTAACACATAAAATCCAAAAGCCTTGGCTACAACAATCAAATCAGCCTATAAGGCTAAGGAAAAAGAAAAGTCTCACCAAAAGGCAAGACAAGAATTTCAGTCAAACAAGAAAAAGTCTAAAGCCAAAAAACTTTCTCCCGTGAACAAGAACTTTAGACAATCTGATCCTAACCACATATTTTTAAGAGGTAATAATAATTTCATCAAGTTTTCCAATCAAAATAATAATTTCAAGTCCCATGGATCTTCCAAATCTGGTTCTTACAAGAAGGAACAACATCAAAACAACCCACATGGACCTATCATGGGTGACAACATTATTATAGTAGCATCTTCTAGACTAATTATGTGCTAAAAATGTTGTGACAATCACTTTATAAAGGATTGTCCTAAACTGCAATCATGCTAACCATCAAACCATAGATTATATGTTATTGTTGCGAATCATAATGCTAACTTGCAAGCCACTCTAATTAAGACCCAAGGTATAATTAATGGATTTCCTTTGACTATCTTGATTGATTTTGGTGTAATAGGTTATTTTATTTCTCCTTTTACTACTAAAAAATGTAATAATAAACCCATCTTGATAAGAGTGGGTTGGTAAATTAAATTTACTACCAACAATAAAGTGTCATTCTTAAGTTCTTAGAATAAGAATAATTGGATATTGGTGTTTTTAAGACCAAAGTAAATATTTTTCTCATGCCTTTAGGGTCTTATGATCTCATTATTGAGATGGATTGGATGCATGAACATCAATCCACACTTGATTGTGTGGGTAAAAGAGTAAAATGTACCAACAACCTTGGCCAAATTTTAGAATTAAAAGGCATGTAAAGGTCTATAAAATATAAAACACTTTCAGTCTTATAGATCAAAAGAGATATTAGAAAAGGATGCAAGCTCTATACAATCCAACTATACAAAATATCTAATGAAAAAGAATTGAAGCATGCATATTTTCCTATTCTAAGGGAGTTTATGGATGTTTTTCATTAATATTTGTCTAGGTTGCAACCCAAGAGGTAATTAAAATACTCTATTGACATCATACACAAATCTTCCCCCATATCTAAAGCACCTTACTGCATGAATGTGGTTGATCTAAAAGAATTAAAAGTTCATCTACAATAACTTTTAGATAGTGAAAGCATATGGTCATGTGGGTCTCTTTTGGGTGATTTGGTAGTATTTGTGAAGAAGAAGGACAATACTCTATGGTTTTGCATTGATTACCATGTGTTGAATAAGGTAAGTATCAAAGATCACTACCCTTTGCCTAGGATCAATGATTTGTTTAAGTAAATGAAGGGTAATATATTATTTTCTAAAGTTAACTTGAGCTCTAGTTACCATTAGTTACACATCAAGAAAGAGGGAATTCATAAAACTTCCTTTGAAACCCATTATAGAAACTGAGTTCATGGTTCGACCTTTTAACTTGACCAATTTACCTACGAATTTCATGAACCGTATGAAAAACATATTTAGAGATCTCTTGGATAAGTTTGTGCTAGTTTTTCTTGATAATATTCTAATGTATTCCAAAGATGAGGTTGAAAATGATCAACATCTCCATCTAGGCTTACAAAGACTAGGACATGATATGATTAATGAAAAATTATCTAAATGTGCATTATATGTATGTAAAATTCATTATTTATGCATATTATTTCTAAAGAAGGCATTATTATTAACCCCACGAAAATTAAAGTTATCTAAGATTGGCCTAGTTCTACCAATGTGCATAAAGTGTGAAGCTTCATGTGTTTGTTTGGTTATTACCGGTGCTTTGTTGAAAATTTCTCTAGTGTGACCTATCCCATCAGTTCCTTGTAGAACAAAGGAAAGAAGTTCATATGGGATCCTTAGTGTGAGGAAGTTTTTATTAAGTTAAAATGGATTACAACATCTCCTATTTTTATCATACCCAACCCAAATGGTAACTTTAATGTTTGGGTTGATGCTTCTAAAAAAGGATATGGAGGTATCTTGACTGAAGATGGAATGATTTTAGATTATGAGTTATGAAAGTTTAAAGAACATGAAAATAACTATCATATGCATGACATAGAACTTGATGACATTGTTCAATAACTTAAATAATGAAAAAAATTCCTATTAAGAAAACATTTCTAATAAAATTTGATCATTGAAGTCTTGAGTATTTGTTCTCTTAAGAAGATTTAAATGCATGTTAGTGCATGTGGTTGAAATTTTTTGAGCAATTTTGACATGAATATATCATATGTCAAAGGCAAGAAGAACCATGTGGATGATGCACTCAATAGATGCATGTACCTTGCTGCCTTATTGGTGTTATAAGGAAATTTTAAAATTGCTATTTTAGAATAACTTGCTAATGTATTCTACCATGATGTAAGAGAAAGTTTGGCTACTAAGATTGTAGCAAAAGGATTTGTTGAATTTTTATTAAAATAAATGGACTAATAAGGTATAAAGGTAGAATTTATGTCCTTGGGATGTATGACTTAAGAAATTTTGTACTTAATAAAGTGCGTACAACACCTTATTATGTTCATTTAGTGGTTACAAAAATTATGCATGAGCTGAAAAAACTCTATTTTTGGCTTGGAATGAAGCATGGTGTCACTAAATTTATAGTGAAATGATTATAATTCTAGTTGGTTAAGTATGAGAATTACCACCTAAGAGGGTTGATGTACCCTCATGATATTCCAAAAGATAAGTGGGTTATAGTCTCACTTGATTTTATGCAAGATTACCAAAATCACGTAGTAAGCATGATATAATCTTGGTAGTGATAAATAAAATAACTACATTTGGCAACTTTTTTGTTGGGAATTTAATAGGTGATGCATCTATATTCATAGAATGCTTTGTGAAGGAGGTAGTAAGATTCCATGGTATACCTGAAGTGATCATAGTAGATCAAGATAAATTATTTACTTCAAGGTTTTGGTGTAATTTAACTATAACCTTTAGAATAAAGCTAATTTTTATCTCTTAATATGATCCAGAGATGGATGGGCAAAAAAAATGGCTCAATCAAGTAGTTGAAGATATGTTATGCATGTATGTAATGGATCAGCAAACAAAATTGAAGGACTATCTTCATATAGTCAAATTTTCATATAATAATTCCTACCATTTACCTATTAAGATGGCTCCATTTGAAGCCTTATATGGACTTCATTGTAGAACACCTATTAGTTGGGACAATATAGAAAATAGGTTTGTTATTGAACTTGATTTATTTCTAGAATATGATAGGTAGATGGAAATAATAAGGCAAAATTTAAAAGTAGCTTTTGATAGGCAAAAGAGCTATGCAGATCTTAAGAGAACTCCATGAGAATTTACCATGGGGGATAAAGGTTTTATGTAGATTAGACCATATAAAATTTCTATTAAATTTGGCAAGGCTTCCAAATTAGCATGACAATTTGTTGGGCCTTTCAACATAATGGATAATATTAGCCTTATTTCTTATAAGTTGGAATTTCCTCTTATTTCAAGGATTCACAATATTTATCATGTTGAATAATTGAGAAAATATATATTTAATCCATCTCATGTCTTGTATTTGACTCATTTATAGGTCATGGAAGAGGAAAATATCAAGTTAGAACCAATGAGAATCTTGGACCATCATAGCATTAAGATGTATAAGAAGGATATACATCAGGTTTTGGTATAATGGTACCCTAACAACAAAAGGAGCACTACTTGAGAAGATGATCATATTTTTAGGCAACATTATGTATGGCTCTTTTAATAAGTTGTTGGGATGGCTCCTTTCTAAGAGGGCAAAGATGTTATGATCTTGTATCATCATTATATATTATACTATCATGATATTAACATTATGTTTATAAGAATCATTATTAATTATTATTTAGCTAGATTAATTATGGTACTTACTATAGTAGTGTTGGCTACATAATTAATTTTGTGATTAATTATTTTTATAGATTTATTACTGTTGATGATGATTTTACAAATTTGTATTGATTATCAATTTATGATATAATGAAATTTATGCCATTTTTGGTGGTTGTATATTTTTGACTATGAGATAGATAGGTGATGGATGTTGTACTTCTAGAATCAATGAATTTTTAGCACATTGGCATGTTTGATAGGTATACTTTTTGTTTGATTATCATTTGGACACTTTGTTTTCGTTGTTATATTTTTCAATTGTGGTCCTTATGTTGGTGATTGCTATTATACATTGTCAATATCATTATGAGTCATTAATTATTTTTATTGTTCATTATATTCCATTAAATTATTTTTGGCCATAGTATTTATGTATGTACAGATCTATTCTTTATTTCTTGTAGGTATCCTAATCTCGCTTGTTCTCCATTAATCTTAATGACCTAATCAATTTTGTACTTGAACCTAACTAAACCCACCTAGACCTAACACACCCCCATGGGAACCATTATCACCCTTTTGTTTTTACCTTAAACCCTTCGACATAGTAGTATTGTCTAAGGTAATGGCTTAATGTTTTAATGACTAAGCATAGTTATGGTTTGACCTATGCTTGCTTTAATTTGATACTATATCAATGTAGGTCAATAGTTTGTGAGGGAAATATATTAGCCTCATTTAATGAGGTAGGTGGCATTATGATAAGGTTTCAATGTTAAACCATTTATTTTATGTTCAATCCTATTTGATTAACACTAATCCTCTTTTCTATTGGTGGTGGGTTTCTTAGCCAATGAGCCTTCCAAACTCTCCATTAATGGTGAAGTTGGCAAGGATTGCCTTAGGATCTAGAGGTGTTTCTCTCTCCTCTCAGAATTGAATGTAAAGTGATTGGGAGTATGGGGGAATGTATGAAAATAATGGGGAATGCAGATGATAGGTAAAAGTGTCAAGAAGATGGAAATTTTGGGGAATAAATAGTCAAATGACTCGACTAGTTTTAATAGCGAGATTAATGGTTTGGAAATCATAGATAAATTTGGAAAGTCTTAGAGGTTATCATTATTTTAAGATTTTAGAATATTCTACATTTTTTCAAGTTAGTCTTTTGGGTTTTTGGTTTGTTTTTGTAATGATGTTTGAATAGTGATAAAAATTTAGAGGCTTCACATGCAACTGTAAGTCGTCAGACTTTTAGATGCATATGAAAACCCCTTATGGCTATAAATAGATACATTAATTTAGTATAAACTTACCATAAATGTATATATAATAGATATATAAAATATGGTTTAAACACTTATCTATATATAGTCATTTTGTTGTTTTCTTGAATGGGTCATGGACTGTGTTTTCATGCATGAGAGGTTGAATATTGTGTGTTTACTTCATGTATTAAAAGATGATTATATAATGGATGAATGTTATAAATTTTGGAAAGCTCTATCTTTAGATATAATGATTATGTGATCATTTTTAATGACTATGTTTTATAGAGAGGCTTCTGTGTGATTTTTTTTGTCACACACACACTCACACACACACACACACACACACACACACACACACACACACACACACACACACACACACACACACACACACACACACACACACACACACACACACACACACACACACACACACACACGCGCGCGCGCACGCGCGCGCGCGCGTGCGTACACACACATGGACACACACACAAATATATATATATATATATATATATATATATATATATATATATATATATATATATATATATGTTTAAACTTGTAAATATTGATGGTGTTTTCATGGGTATACTTGGAAACACGATCTTGATATCTATTGAAGGTGATTATGTTTTATTTAATCGACAGTGTTAATGGAAAGAACTATGTCTTCTTAAAAATAGTTATTGATGACTATGTTAATTGAGAAAAGATGTGTGTCATGTTTATTTTCTTGATTTCATTTGGTTCATGTTCCATCTATTTGAACCCATTTCTATGTTATATAAATGCCAAACAAATTCACAGACTATGTTGTTAAATCTCCTAGTAATCTTACTTTTTGGTAACCCTACTCATTATTAGATTGGAACTTATGGATATGTTGGATTTCTAGGTGTTATTATATTGGGTTTTGATTATAATGTTATTTTTTGCTTTTTATATTTTGTTTATAGCAAACCCATGTTGTGTTTAGATAAATGTATTGGTATCTTGATCATTATGGTTATATTTTTATGTTGTATCAACATGTTTAATGTTGAACTCAATGTATCATTTAAATTAATCACTTTCATTTATAAAATTTGTTATTATAGGCTATGGTATTTCAATTTTTGGGTAAGCCATGACTTTGTTTTATGAGATTTTGGGCTATCTAGTTACAAACCATTATATTTTTGAGGTTTTGAGCCTTGTCTTTTTTTTGTTTGATCATAGATCATTTGGAAATCAATGGTAGGATTCTCCTTATTAAGTGACTATGTCGTGGTCAAATGTTCTAAGGTTTTCCTTATCGAACTATTCAAGTGTTTAGTTTTATTAAAATATATATATATATATATATATATATATATATATATATATATTGTATGATTTATGCGATTGTGTTTCTTACTGTGACTTGGTTTTTTTCTTAGAATTTATGGGTTTCATCATAATCTTGCATCTTGACCTTGGTTTTTGGATTGATCAGGTCTTGACTTTTATTGGGTTTGATTATTTTGATCATGCTTATTTTTAACTTGATTTAATGTTGTTCATTTTATAATCATTACCGTATCATTTTATTGACTATGTTAAGCTTTAGGATTTCAAAGTGATATCTAATTATGTCTATGATTCATAAATGATTATATTATTAATGTATTCTGTTTGATCCTTTGACTTAGTCATTCTTAATTCTTTTGGGTCATCTTTAGACCTAAGACATATAGAGGCATGACTATTTGCTTTTTACTATGTTGAATTAATAACTATTAAATAAATTGAATTATGGTTGTGTCATTATTAAAATTTGTATCATTTTAGGTTAATTTACTTTTTGGAATGTCTAGATTTCATTCTTGGACTAGACCTGAATATTTAAAAGTATACATTGTGGGTTTGTATGATTAAGCCTGGTCAAAGAATCCAAGTAGGATAATTTCAAAAGTTATATAATGGATTAGGATTAACCCATTCTATATCATTCAATAGCCTAAGTTAACCATCCCTACTCTTAATTTATACTTATATGGTTTAATTATTTTTTTCTCACCTTGGAATGATTTGATTGTGTGTTGTGTGTCTTTTTGTTTGATATGTATTTTTTTTAAAGATCAATGTGTTCAAAATTCATTTCATGTTCTTGGTTACCACAACCACCATCTTGCTAATGGTTGGGGTAGTGAGGGCCACCAATGGTTGGGTGGGTTCATCCTAATCATCTTTGACTCCATGCTTCAATGAATTTATATGGAAGATAGTAAAAAGTGTATTTTTTAATTTTATTAAATTATTGACATGTATAGATAGTATCAATTATAGTTATTGATTTTATAATTATAGTGATCTTTTTGGTTGATAATAGATGTTATGAATAATTAAAAAATGGAACATTGAAGGGATAAATTAATTCTTGGCTGAAGCTATTATATAGGTACCTTGTATTGTTTAATTATTAAGCTAATCCTTTATTCTTTATGATCATAAATATGTTGGAATTGATTGAGCATACCAATAGTTTATATATAATAATCCTATATTGATTTAATAATTCATAAGTGGGACTTAGTTGTGTAAATGAAATCAATTCCTATATACTTTTTCATTGTTATATTCATCCTTCATTGATCTAACCTTCTCTTATAATATTCATTACATATTAGTTGATTAATTTGACATATATGTACATATTTAAGAATATACATTTCCCTATTAAATCTTGATGTAAATTGAATATTCACTTGGGATTACTTAGTTTTTTTCACATTAGATTTAATTTTGGAAATCTATTTTAAATAGAATAAATAAATCATATATGAATTACATTGTTAAACAATTTAATATTTGTTTTAGCTTGCCACTTTAAGGAAACATATATATTTTGATGATTTAATTTGGTTCATTAATTTTACAACTTGTTTAATTCATAATGAATAATTTATATGGGAATTTAGATAGAATTTACGTAGTAAGTTGCATTAGATGAATTAGTGTTGGTTAGCTTTTTACTCTTATTCATAATACATAGATGTATTTGGGACACTTGATACATTTGGCAATGCATAAAATTGATAGCTAGACCACGAGAAAAATAAAACAAATGCTCCCTTCTATCATACACTTCAAACATATTTGGATTTGTGTAAGGTATGTATTCTATTTATAGCTATATATTACATCTGAAGTTATGTATGTTAAATTTTGAAATATGAGATTAATAATTAAATGCTTATACTATTATAAGAAAATAATTGATATTAATTAAGTCTTATGATTCAAAAATGATCATGTAGAATGTCTTACTTAGATTATTTACTTGAATAGATAAATGAATTTTAAGGAAACCATAATGAAATAAAGAATGATAAATAAGTTGTTATATCACTTCAATCCTTTCAATAAGACTTAAGGATCATTATTTCCTTTATTATCAAGTTATATGCTTTTCCACCTCTCTCTATGATTGAAATAGCTTATCTTATTGCCTTAACTGCCCAAACAAATAAATTTGTAAGAGTTCCTTAAGTGGAACCTTTTGTTTGGGTTCCACTCATATTGGAACATGAATGAACTTTATTGCTTATGATATTGAACTCCATGCTTGAACTCTGTTGTTGTATGCTTGTTGTTTGTTGGTTGTCTAGTTGAATTATAAATGAATTCTTAAAATAATAGTGTCTTTAAATTATTCATGTATAGAATATGCAATGAAGATAATTCTTCCTTAAGTAGTTATCTAATTGAGCTTATCAATGGCTACATAAGTTATTCCTTTAAATAAATAGTTTAGTTTTATTTAGTAAAATATCTTAAAATCTTTTATTATCACATTAGATATGCCAATTTAAATAGCTTCATAGATTATATAATCACAATATTGAGTTATAACTACATCATAAATTTCTATGAACATCCATGTTTGATATAAATGATGTATGACTAGTGTAATGCCCTTAAAGGTTAAAGGGTGTTATAACCCAAATGATAACACTAAATAATCTCATACTTAATCTATTTTCTCTTATGATTTAACATAATTAGTTGCATGAGTAAATAAAATATGCAAGTGTTTAATTGATTGTGTTTGATGATTTTACATGATTGTTTAAATTATAAACATGTATCTTGATCTAAACCCATGATTAACATGAACAATAACTTAGGAATAATAAAGTTATCCTTGTCATTTAAACTAATCCTTTAACTTAACCATCCTTGAATGGGACTAAAACCCACTAAAGAGAGTGAGCTATGTACCTAGGGTTAAGGACCCAGAAATGGTCCTATAAGGAAGTAAAAGTGCCACTTATGGAACTCAGGACTTATCAGTATATGCATACACTGATACACCCCAAATTCCATAATCCTTATAAAATAACAACCAACTTCCCCATAGTACCTTTTGTATGTGTTTACCTCTAGAAAATTCCCTTAGTTCCCCTCCTTTGGTTCCAGTTGCATATGCACTTAGTTCATTGAATGTTTTCATTGTGTTATCAATACTCTTAAGAAGGCCTAACATGTCTCCAAACATACTCTGATATATGATTCCAAATTTTTTTGGGGGGTTGTTTCACATGTTTGCTACCATGTAAGTGACATAAACATGTTTTTTGAAATTTTATCTCTCATCAATGGGTTTATGGATTTGAGACCACTTGGAAACACTCAAATACATCAAAATAGACCTCCTTATTAATTTTTCAAGAAGTTTCATTTAGTAAAACTCAAGATATTCAATTTTGATAACCACTTATAAGTAGTCTTGTGCACAATTAACATGCTTGCTATCTATCTTGAAATTTGACCCTATTGGTGATTGAATAAGGTTTGAAGAAATTATATGAATATTTAGGGAGGTGATTACAATTATATTATTCATATACACAATTTTTTTCATCTTCAAGAATGCCAAGACTTCAAAACCCTGCTTGTCACCTTCAAGAATAATGAAACCCAACTCATTTTTTCCATTTTGGCTACTCACATGTGCCACAAGTGATGTAAGATGATTTTAGATGGTTAATCAGGTCCTTTAGGATCTCAAAAAATCATTCATATACATTCATTTTCTTAAAACTTGCTAGAATAAGAAAAAAAATTGCCTGTGGGATTTTAAGACAGGGTTTGGGTTACTTAACATGTTAACAATTGTTCATAAAGTTAACCAATGTATCCTAAAAATAATTCATATAAACTTACATTAATAATATACCCTATAAACCCACAATATAACTAGTTCCAAATCCTCTTCCTCTTTATGTAATGAACACCTAAAAATGGCCTTCATAATCTTACAAAGGGGTTAATGGAGGAGAAATTTTTTTTGCATTATTATAACCTAAAAATGCTACCAAAATCTTTATTTGACCCTAAAAACCATTGGGATACTTTAAAACATCAATTTATAACCTTAACTAACCTCATCCATGTTGAATAGATGAGTTAAAATCTCTTGGAAAGTGTATTTATTTGTTATTCTTCAATTTATTTAACTTTGGAGGGTCCCACCACTCTTTTCATGTTGAAATATCCTATTTTAACATGTGTTAGGGATAAATAACATTGAAAAATATTATACATACATTGGAGGTCTCAAAATGCACTTAATTCTTCTTATTTGCAAAGGTAAACATTACCTTAATATCTCCAAAACTACCTTATAGATATGGCTGACCCCCCTCCCACCCCATATTTAGATTTTAAAGGGTCCATATCAAGTTTAATTTTGTGATATCAATATATAGGTTATCTCTTTACTCTTCTCTTAGTTGGGCCTCCCCTATCCTATCTATATAGGGGTGTGGGAGTGTTATACCCTATAATTGGGGGACAGGGAGGGGGAATCGAGGGAGAACTAATTTTTGGTATTAGATCATCTTCATATAGATAGGTCAAACCCTTGATAAATAGTAAATAATAATTTTTTCACCTTTATATATCGTGTCTCTAAAAGTCTTCTTTCCATAGATCACCTTGAAGGTCAATACACCAACATCTTTCCATGGATTAACATACCTCAATCTTTGAAAAATAACCTTAACTTTGTCAAATTTACCTTAATCTCTATAAAAATAAAATAACACCTTCATGAAGGAGAAAATTTTATTAATAATGGGATGAATCACTATTTTATATCATGTAATAGAGTTTCATAAGACAAGCACTTGGCAAGACATCCTTGCAATGACCAAGTTTGACCAATAGACCAAGACCAAGACATTAAAAAGATTACAAACATTGTTAAACAAGTCTAGAGGTAAATTTTTAAATTTTCCTAACTCATGGTAGCCATTTTTGTCTAATAGTGAATTTATCATCAGATAATATAGCCTAGATTTATTATGATAAAAGAAGTGTATTAGCCTAATGCCCACATGACATGACTGTAAGGAAGTCCCAACATCTTAAATTTCATAGACAATTTATCTATTATTTGTGAATACAAATAAAAATATGTGTGATTTTTTTTTATAAAAATAAATGATATGTTAGCCACTAACATAGAACTAGAGCCATATACGTCAAGGATCTAATATAACTTGAGAATGTTGTAATTTTTGGATTTTTTAGGCATTTTTTATTTTTTTGGTATTTTTATAAAATTACACCTTATAAACCTTAGTTGTATCCCTTACATTTTTTTAATCATGGTTGGATAAATGGAATTAGTACATAGCATGTTCCTCACATTTTATGTACAGTAGAAGAACCAATGCTATCATTTAAAATATGGACCAATTTTCCTTCATGATAAAATGGTATACCTTCTAATTTTGATCAATTTTTGAATCCAATTTATATAAACAAATAATGCCAAATTTAAATGGATATGGATATTTTTGAGTCATAATACAAACCTATGTTTGAATCACTCTAGGACCATAAGTGATTGGTAGTGTTATGTTTCCTAAGTTGTCTTCCAACCTTCTTTATTTTATAAGTCTTTTAGATCAAAGCCAACTATTGAAATAATATTATATTACAATTATTTTTTTTGTGTGTAGGATAAATATGGTAATGCCAAAACAAATCACTGTTGATGAATAATGTGATTGGTTAAATCCTATTAACATGTGTGATTTTTGCATTATTCATCTTGGGGTGTTTGCATAGTATGTGGGCCTTGGATTGTTCCCATATTAAGTAAATTGTGTAAAGATCCCACATAAAGGTATGAAAACCACATTTTTTTCATAATTTCCATTTAAATATTCATCTCCCACATTTGTGTGAGGGATAAAACTTTAGTATTTATAAATGGATATGTTAAGATCCTTTGGATGAGTAAGTATGAATGAAGAATATCTATGCACATCCACATATAAATGAGTAAATGTTTCATATTTTTTATTAAATTATCTTTATTTTAATGTAAAAATAATACCTCTAATAAAAATTAATTACAACTCCAAATCTTGACATCTAAATACTAGCTTATATGATATACTTTTGAGCTAAATGGTACAATCTTGAGGGGATTCATCATGACATTATTATAATTTTAAAAATTCTATAATATAATTTTTGGCACCTTATGGATATTAAAATAAATATATGATTTATCTTTAAATTGTTAAAAATTGATTAAGGAACCCTTTGGTAGAATATAAAACCAATTATGAGCTTCATCAAAATGCTTATATGAAATACCTTTAGTAATAATTTTTCATCTTTTGTAAATGGACCAAAATAATGTAACAATTTATCATATGCTCAAATGGATATTTATGATTCCAAAATAAAATTAAATGTAGTAATTAAAAACCTTGTGGATAAGGATATTCAAGTATATATTTTGAAAGAGGTTCATTGTAGATGAGTTAACATTTGCATTCTTTCAAATGCTTCTGGTTCTTGGAATTTCATTGGATGTTTTTAATTGATTTTAGGTAGTGTTATAGTTTTTTCTAGTTTTTTTTTTGGTCTCTTTTTTGTGCTTTGGTGGTCCTTTGTATCCTTTTTTTGGTACTTATCCTAGGGTTTGGAGACCCTAATAAAAAAATACCCACTTTTAACCTTAATAAAAACAATTGTATTAGTATTATGGAAATCCATTTGCATTTAAAGTATATAAACCTTTTTTTAAATATCCAAAATAGTGATCCTCATAGAAATAAGGTACCACATGGGAATGGTGGTCCTTGGATTAGTTTTTATCATTTATACTAATCTACCACCTCTCTTAAATCTAGGAATATGAGTATCATCATCCTCATGTATAACAAGTGCATGTTCTAAATCATTGAATTTAGGACACTTTGGTAATGGTATTAGATATCTAAATTTTGGTACCCTTAGTATATCATCTAGAAAGATTGGAACATTATAATTATGTATCACCATAGGCTTTTAATGCTTATTTATTATTGGATCCTTAATGTTACTTGATAATTTTGCTATGATGACTTGATTAACATTTCAAAAAAATTAAATGTTAAATGAAGGGAAAAAATAATCATCACCCTTGATAAGGGAATTTTATTCATAAATGTTATAATTATGGGGCTTTGAATCATTTTACTTGACTGAATATCCCCCTTCTGATAAATTTTTAAATCACCCATAATTTCTTTATGTACTTGTTAGAACTTTTAACAATCATATAAAGGAACATCTTGCTCATATTTATCATTTTAGGCTGTATAAGGTGCATAAAGGGTATGATTATATTACTTGAAATGCTGGTGAATAATAGCATCAAACAAATAATTCCATATAAACCTTTAGTTAATAGTGGATTTGGTATGGTAGCTAGTATTACCTTGAATATGTTTTTAAAGTTCATGCATCATATAGTCCCACTTATACTCATTTGGTATTTTTTGATATCTTTAGTTTTTTAGGGATATATATTGATAAATATACCATTATTCTCTTTCAAATTTATCCTGTGGTTGGGTATATTTTTACATGGAATATATATATATATATATATATATGTATATATATTTGAAAAATAAGGAAAGTGATAAATTAGGAATAAAATTGGAAACCCTAGGAAATAAAATGTTGGAAGATTTTTCACTCATATAGATCTAGTTCAAAAATTGTTGAACCATAAAATATAGATTAGGGAATCTAGGGTTAAATGTGATAAATATACCTTAGGGTATAATGGTGATAAACTATATTTATAATAATCCAATTTATTTAAAAACTCAAATATACAATATTCTAAATTTATATATTGAGATATGGTAAAATTATAAAGTATAACTATGTTATATATTATAATGTTAATGAAAACTAGATACTTATGTGGTTATGGTGCTAATATAGTTATGGATCTAGATTAGAAAGGAATCAGACTAGAAGTAAATTCTAGGATTACCATCAAATTCTAGGTTAAACACTCTTATGACCTCAAACACTTGTGTCAACCTAAGATGATTGAATCAATTCTTATATCTAACCTAGATTTAGGTGTCTAATATGGAATACCTACTATATATAGATGTGAGCATGCAGAATTTTATAGTTTTCATGTCACCTTTTCTTTGGTGTGTTCATATTTGACTCATGGACTATCACTCATTGTCGAATGGAAAATCCCTAGTTTTTCATCTTCATAATGATTATGTAAATATGGGTTTATGGGCTCACAATGTCGAGTTAACCCCAAACACCCATCTATCAAAAGGTTTTACCTACATATCCACTTCTCCAAAGACGGATTCAAACTTATGTATATCTCCCCTACGTCTAAGCTTGTGTGTGCATAAGGATGCAATATGTGATAATTAAGTATAATAGTGGCCTATACTCTAAGTTAGAAAATATATCTATTGGAATGCTCATTTAGTAATTTGGATGTATATGTGTTGTGCTTATGATTGATATGTAAATAGGAGAAAATAAGGAATATTTTCTCACTTGAATGCTTGATCAAATGCTTTGGTGAGTTACCTTGTGAGTTTTTTAGTATATTCTAAGTAGGTGTTAGGTTTGTATTTTCTAAGTGTATAAGACTTAGGTGATATTAATATAGAAATAGTGTCTACATCAATGTGAAAATTCATCCCTTAGATGAATATAAATATATATTATTAAATAAGTAGTAGATAAATATAAAAATTTTAGTGAAGAGATTGAAAATATAAGATATTTTTAAGAAATCAAGAAAAAGTGTTAGAAGAAGATACTTCTAAGACATGTTAAACAAAGATAAGGGACATAACCAATTTTTTTTAAAACAAAAAAAAAGATAAATAGTAAACTTTTAATAGTAAAAGAGGAGAAAGAAAATTTAAAAAAAAAAATTAATAGTAGTAACAATACTACCATTAGTACTCATACACCACCTAACAAAAACCAAATGGCACAAAATAGGTTTAAGTTACCACTCTTTAGAAAATATATGAAGGATTCAAAAGAACACTTATTTATGCTAGACTCATATTAGAGGAGCCACAATGTACATTTTAAATAAGATGAGAGAGTTGATAAAAAAAAAATAATATGAGACAATAAAGGACTATGATAAAAGGATTAAATCAATAGTGCAAAAATTGGAAGAACCATTCAATGAAAAATAACGAATTCAATGATTTATTTATGGGTTGATCCCATGCACCTGAGATAATATGGATGAGATTTTTATTATTACATTTGTTTAATGTTGTATATGGAATCATGGATATAAGCTTAGTCATGGATATTTGATACATATACATCATTAAAAAAAAGTATAAATATTAAAGATGGAATTAGAACAACTCAAGATAAAATAAGGAATATAGGTAAAAGGTGATGAGTTTGGCTCACTAAAAATCAATAATAACCCATTAAATATAATAATATAGTACACCACTTATTTTTTATAAGGGAAATATATGATATAATGTCCTTATAATGGCATTTAAAAAGTGATGTGTGACAATATAACTTACTATGGAATCTATCAAGCATATGATCATCATCCTCAACACTTATTCCAAATTATGGAAGTATCTCCCTATGAATCAATTTATATATTTCTAAAATTGTTGATATTTTAATCACTATAGTCATACTTTCCCTACCATAGATGCACTAGTGAATGTACAAGATAATAATCAAAGAAGAATTAAAAAAATTCAATAAATACCACCACAAAAATTATCTATATGTCAC